>CM049390.1:19386475-19696475 GCA_026937815.1 Etheostoma perlongum | reverse complement strand
TTGGTGTAGGAGCAAGATATAGAGAACGGAGTAAGATAATCTTTTCGAAGCCGTTCACTCTGATGATGTCACACCACACTCTAACTCACGCAATACACACCCATTATAAAGGCAGAAAAATCATAAAATGTACACTGTACTTCAACGGGCTTTTAACAAAAGCTGTAAAATATATCAATCTGAAAAGCCATAGCCGGATAGCTGAATATTTTGTCAACGTTTTAAAGTTTGAACGACGTCTGTAGGTGAAAAAATGTAGGAGGAGATACATTTTGAAGCAGAAGAAGATTTGAAGGATTTGAAGCTTGCTCTCATTGACTTTAATGTTAAAAAAAATTGTTTAAATGCTTAATATTTTAAAAAGTATAAATAGTAGAAAAATAGTAAAAGAAGTCCCATCATCTGCTTAAAAAGCTGAAGATTGTAAAAGTTGAACGGTATAAATAGGTTAAAGTATGCAGAAGTTAGAGAGAGCCAAAAAACGTACGGAATAATAAAATTAAGTAAGAATAATAAAGAACAGAATAACAATAGTTGGAATGCTGTGGAACAGCATTCCCACTAATTAAGTAAGAATAATAAAGAACAGAATAACAATAGTTGGAATGCTGTGGAACAGCATTCCCACTAATAAGTATGGGCAATAATAGTCATTGTGCCGATTGCACATCGGCACACTGAATAATAATAATAATAATGAATAGATTCATATTAATTTAAACCTTCATTGCAACATTTACATTTTCTGTGCAAACATTATATTATCTTTTAATAAAGCTACCATATGGAACTTCATGTGAAGAAGAGAATTGTGGGATAACATTACATCCTAAGTCACACAGGGTCTTTGCTATTTTAAGACCGATGCAGTTGTTAATTTCACATCCAGCGCTCCCATGTCATTTAAAAAGCAAATTAGAGGTCTTACAGGGAGGTGTGTTCAGGTGCATTATTGGCATATTGCTATCTTGAGGCAGCGGAAAGTGATTGTGCCATTGACCAACAAAAACCTGGTCTCAAGTCAATACACAGCATTTCATTGTTATTTTAACAGTGTGTTAGTAAAATGCGCGCACACTATGCTTTTATTACACACTCACAGACGTGCAGCAGCTAAGCAATTGTATTATGGAGTTTTGTTGGCATAGCGCTTGTGTAATATATGATCTGTAACACAAATAGAGAAGCGCTCTCTGAGATTAGCACCAAACTCAACTGGTCATACCAAACGGCCTCTGTTCCTTAGGGGAGGGGTCTTCAACGGGTTTTTTTTTAGGCCAAGGAACACTAACCTGAAAGAGAGACGAGCAGGGACCCCCTACTACATATATTGTATAAAATTGAGTTGCAAAATAAACTGAACCTACAGTAGTGTGTAGGGTGGCCTAAAGCATAAACACATATCTTTTTATGGGGTCCTACATGAATAAGCAATTTTAAAAAAGTATTATTTACACATTCATATATGTCATGTTTTCATGTCAAACATACATGTGGTAGGCACATTAAGCTTAACTGTATCTGTGGATAGCTATAATGTAGTGGCTACCTTACCTACAGGCCTGTCATCGCTGTTGTTGAGGTTGTTGTTTTTTACGAATAGGCCGATTTATCTTTTTCTAATAATATGTTGGATTCATGTTAATGTATATTTTCAGATCTATTTACATTTTTCGGGAAAAACACATTTAAAAATGTAATAAACAATAATTTGGTGGCCCCCATGCAGGGACTCTGAGGACCCCCTCTCTGCCTTAATACAAAAAATACAAAGCAAGTAGTAAATTACCAACGCACGAAAGGCTGATGCGTGTATAGAATTGAACAAATGTGCGTTTTACTTCTTATGAATGTAACTTCTCACCTTTCTTTCTACTTGCAGTGAAAGCCATGGGAAGCTGACCGTTTTCTCAATGAAATCCATGCTGTCAACAATGTGTGGAGGGAAAATTGTGGACAAACTACGATGTAAGTACATTTCTATGCACCCGACATATACCGTGTGAGAGCATATACATGTGAATGAGCGGCATTTTTGAATTGGCTTGATTTTCTGAAATCTGACGTCATCCAGTTCTACTTCTACTTCATGTAGTTGCTCAAATTAAACACACAGGGGCACTGTTGGAACATGTATATGCCAAATTGATTTGCTTTAGGGCTTTACTTGTTCGACATTTAGCCAGCGACAGGTACATATTGAAATGTTAAGTTATAGCTTATAAAAAACAAAAGTCCCCAAAAGAATACTATTTTCCAATACTTTATGCCTCAAATGGATGACAATAATATAATGATACTATCGCATATTTTCATTTCATAAGAACACAAGGTAACATTATTGTGAAAGAGCAATTGAAGATCTGTTTCTAATTAAATCGTCCGCTGTTTAAAGAAAAACCTCATCTGAAGAAACAGTATTAAAAGCCCCAATGACACTTATTGAAGAAAAGTAGATTGAAAGAATGAATGAATGAATGAAAAGGAAACCTGTAGGGTTTCAAAGGGAATTTGTCTTCCACAAGTCTGAGTCTTGGTATGAAAGAGATGAGCATCCTTTTGATTCCTCCCTACAGCCTCTGATACCTGCATCCTGAAGATTAAAGAATTAAAAATCTTTCTTTGTGGGAAAGATTCATTTTCAGACGGCGGCATTATAACAATATCATTTTATTATCTTTGTGCAGTTGTTTCTGACGCTAAATACAGTTTGTCAACATACTTCAAAGATATTGTTTGACATTTTTGGAAAGGTAGTTATTGTTGGCCAAGCAATAATCAAGCCCAAACCTCCTATGTAAATCCACAACTTGACATTTTACATTTCTGCTTTTGTAGTTGTAGTTATATTGGTATCAGTTGTGGTGGTAGGCAAATTTTGGAACATGTATGCAAAAGTAACTCGCTGTGCATATTTTGACTCTCTTTTGAGAAAACAGGCTGTGGATCAATAATATACATTTCACAGACATGTAAAAAGTGCACTTTATTTTTTGCTGACAATATTAAATCTGACACTGGCTGTCTCTCAGATATTTTCTCACAGATATCAGACTCAAGTGGAATCATGATGTTTGCAAAGTTTGATCAGTTTCTTCGAGAGGTGCTGAAACTCCCAACAGCCGTGTTCGAGGGTCCTTCGTTTGGCTACACGGAGCATTCGGTGCGGACATGCTTCCCTCAGCAGGTAGGCGAAGGATATGTATATATATAGTCTCCTTATTCTCTATCTTCTTTTAAATCTCTAATAATTTCCATGTCTTGTTTAACATGTTTGTGTGTGTTTGTATCTAGAAGAAGATTATGCTGAACACGTTTTTGGACGTGTTAATGGCAGATCCCCCCCCTCAATGCCTCGTGTGGCTACCGCTCATGCACCGACTTGCTAATGTTGAAAATGGTGAGATTCGGACTCTCAGTCATTTATAGTCACGCTTTACATCATCATTGGAATTTCAACATTTAACATAAAAGTTCCTCATTTAAGTCTCAAAATTTGAAACAATATCAGTTGACATCATTATTGTGAAATAATGCATGCTTTTACCTCTTTGGGCCTCGGTAGAGTAATTTAAATGGAAATATATTTAAAGAAGAAATGTCTCTTTGATAGAACAACTCATAGATATCTGAAACGTGACAATGGGCCCCATCTAGATATTGTTTTTCAATGGTGGAAGGTAACTAACTACATTTAAGTACTGTACATAAATACTATTTGAGCTACTTTAATATTTCACTTTTATCCTACTTCATACTTCTACTCCACTACATCTCAGAGGGAAATATTGTACTTTTTACCACATTTATCTCCCAGCTGGAGTTACTCTACAAATTAGGATTTTACAAACATATGATCAATTTATAAAATATGATACTGTGTTATAGGTTAAACTAGTCAACAGTACATGTATGACATATGTATTATAAAGTAGATCTAATGTGCTCCACCTCCATCGATAGATAGATAGATAGATAGATAGATAGATAGATAGATAGATAGATAGATAGATAGATAGATAGATAGATAGATAGATAGATAGATAATCATAAAATGGATGTACGCAGGTAAAGTACCTCAAACGGTCTTAAAACTAAGTCTGCAGAGGTTTTTGTTAGTAGTTCTGTAAATAAAAATGTCTCTGCTCTGACAGAAAATCAATGTCTTTGTTGTTTTTTTTATACTGCTCAGTCTTCCATCCGGTGGAATGTTCATATTGCCGGAGCGAGAGCATGATGGGTTTCCGATATCGCTGCCAACAGTGCCATGGCTACCAGCTCTGCCAGAGCTGCTTCTGGCGTGGCCATGCCAATGGTCCCCATAGCAACCAGCACCAGATGAAGGAACACTCATCTTGGGTAAGGCAAAGCCCTGATCACTCTCAATTTTACATTGTGTTGTTCCCTTTTCAAAACAATCCCAAAACCAATATCTCCGTGAAATGATTTTACAACATGTCAGACTAGTCAGCCGGCTACCATTTCCTGTCTTGTCAAAGACAGATTTTATGGGCTTTTACTCATTTTGGCAAATTAAGTTGTATTGATTGAATTTGCCATGTTGCCACATACCCCAAAAGCTTGATCATTATGTTATAAATTACTAGGGAAGGCATGGGTGCTGGATTCCAAATCCAGTTTCCACTCGGTTTTTGCACTGAAGAAAATGACTCAGAAATTGAATAACAAGCCTGAGTGAATTAAACACAGTTGGTAATATAAAAAAAACACACAAAAAAACTCTTTTCTGATATTAATCATGAATGATGGATGAGTCTGTTCTGGATGACTTACTACTTTTCTGACAAATTGGAGTAAATAATGTCTATGAAACACATCTGGGACATTGTTTACCACATATTACTTTTTTGACAGTTCTGATTAGCTGGCAGTATTACTGGCCAATTCCCTTTGTTGTGGCTGCACATACAGAAGCAAGACCATTGCTCTGTCTGCTAGTGCATTATATATTATATATATTATAAGGATACAGTTCACTATATAAAGGCAAGTCAATGTTATTCCTTTAACACATACTATGCTACACTGATCACTGCTTACCTCCAATTAATTAAGTAGTTTGTGCTTTAGTTTGTTTTTCAACTGTGTGTTAAATTACAACATTTTCAGAGATTTTACCCCCTTATCAAGAATGAAATTCTGAAGAGTTTGGTCCCTTTTTGCATGACGATGGGCAGATTTGAAGACATGTGACTTAAAGAGATATTTTGCAGATGTAAAACCAGCTCTGTGTCACGGCAGAGTGGGCAGTGTGTGGAGACATGAACAGTGTGTGGCTTCCCTCCATGGCCCAAGCACAATGAACAAGGAACTCTGAGCTGATTACAGCAGCAGACATCTGCCGAGATCCATCTCAAGGCGCGCAACGCATCACAGACGTCCGCTGAGATCTGCCATATGACCCAAAGCAATGCCCGTCTGATTTCGGCAGACATGGTTGCTCCGAGCTCCATTCCATATAGCTGGCACCACAAAAGGAAGCCAAACACCGTTCATCTAAACACACAGCCCACACAAAGATGACACAGAGCTGGATTAAAATTGGCAAAGTATCACTTTAAGATAAAATATATACATACATATATAAAATAAAGTTACAGTATAATCTATCTACAACTTCATCAATAATGGTAAGGTATGGTTTCGCTGCATTTATGTCATATCAGAGTTACCGTAATTGCCAATATTCAATTTGTAAATTACGTTCACCTAAATTTCCAAGTTAAAATGTATAAAAATGGAAGTTCCTGAAAAGGTACAGTAATTAAACCCAAATTTGATGTAAATGGTGTTGTCTTTGCACAGTATGTTTAACCATACACATCAAACGCTCATATGTCTTCAGTTGTCCATATGACATGAACTCAGATGGACACCTTGCGTTGCAGTTTTGAGGTTTTAGGTTTGTAAACCTGCATGTGAAGTAGCAGATACCAGCACTTACTGAATATGCACAACTACTGCTGATCCACACTTTTGTCACAGAAAACAAACTGTTGACCTAGTTATGTAAATTACTTTTAAAGCATCTTAAAACCGTTTCTACTATTTCAACAAGATTATACAACACGCAAGGTGACAGATACTTTGTTTGTCTTGCCCTCCTCACAGAAATCTCCGGCCAAAAAGCTGAGCCACGCAATCAGTAAATCTTTAGGCTGCGTCCCTATCGGTGAGCCGCCACATCCTGTGTTCCCCGAGCAGGCCGAGAGACCACAGGATCTCACCCATACTGTGTAAGTGCCATTCCCAAAGCATTTTTCCCACTAGTTATCTTATTAACAAGGGGGAACCCAACTGATTTGTTGATTTACTGCACACCAAGGCTCAGTGTGGCCCAGATCTATAGTGTTATGTTATGTTATGTTGTCATGTTACTGCCTCCATCTTTCCATTTCGCTGCCACTACATAACTGATAGAGTGCCATCCTGCTAAAATGTCAAGCCCTTGATTATTTGCTAACGTGGAAATAGTGATATACTACGCAGGTTCAGCTGTCCTCATCAGTCTGTTGGCAATGAAACGGGGACGACGATGGTATATATCTCACACTCCAGGCTTCGAGGCTCCTGGAAATCCTTATAGGAAATGCATTATATTCTGCTGCTGTCTAAAACCCTGCATACAATTTTCATAATCATATCCACCATTGAGATACATCCTCAGAAGTCCACGTTGCTAAGGTCACATCATATTGTTCTCATCATCCTTATTCCAAAACATATGCCCTTTTGGCCTCCACCAAGACAAAATCTAATCATGTTTTCAGATTTTAAAGTGATGTACGCTTTTTGCTTGTTCATGGCACTAATAGGATCAAAGGAAATCTCTCAACTTACTTTCAACATTTCTCATGGCACATTTCAAAACAAAATCCTGCTTCACATTCCAGTCACGACCATGAATCTAAGCTGTCTGTATATGGTTTTGCTTCTGGCAAGTGTCAGTGAGTAATTGATATTGAGCAACATCATTGGGGAGAAACCAGCTCAGTGAAGGCCGAGAAAAATTCATCAACATGATTTCCTGTTTTACTGCGTGATAGATACCATCATCTCGGAATCAGTTCTCACATCCAGGCTCTGCCCACTGGCAGGAGGATTTTTCTTCATTGTGCCCAAAACGTATGCATCTAAGAGGAAGTTTACATTTGCATACATTTACAATTCATCACAACATGGAGAATCAACTGTCGACCTGCATGTTTCCCTCCTACCGAGAGATAAGACGATTGGATTAGCCTGTGCGGTGTAGGCTGTGTAGCATGAAATTACATCACACAAGTAGATTAATATTGATTAAAATAAAATTTGTGGCTAAAACTAGTTTAGATTATGACTCTCCAGTGCCCTTTGCAAGCAGTAATCCATGTCGTTTTTTGTTTTACGATTTTGATTATTTCAGATGATGAAGGCTCCGAGAATATTGAGCTCTGCCCCAGTTGGAGCTCTTGGTTATATTGGATTTTAAAGCACAGAGGGTTTTTATGGTTTTCCTCAGAATGATTTTTCCATGAACTGAAGGATCTTGTTTGAGTATTTTGTTCTGTTTAAAGATATATAAGTTATTTTCACTGGTGAAAAGTGACTAAGTATATCAACTCCAATGCTGTATGCAAGTACAATATTAAGTTTTTCCATTTTATAGTGTTGGGTTTTTAACCCTGTAAATGCTGGATGACGAGTATTAGCCGCTTCAGGGCTCCTATCAGAGAGCACGAGTCACCAGATGGAGTTCAACTTTTTAATTGGTAGAGCGTAGACAGGCAGTCACAAGCTGTACATGGTTGCTTGTATGAACGAATGAATGGATGAATGAATGATTGAATGAAGTTTTTTAACTACACAGTCTCTGTAGCATGAGGAATTCACAACAGCCGCCCCCACATTTGAGTAGCAAATGTGCAATCAAGGGAATTCATCAAGTGTCCTGGGTGTCATCCTTGAGAGCGGGGAGCTGGATCAGGCGTGCGACTGGTCTTGTGTAGACTTTACCCTTGACAAGGACCTCTGCTGATCTGACACAACCATCTTGACTCCTCACAATCTTTGTGACTCGACCAATGGGCCAGTGAGCTCTGGGGAACTGTGGATCCACTATCAGGACAACAGAGTCCACGTTCAGGTTTCCTGAGGATGTCTGCCACTTCTGTCGAGTTTGGAGAGTGGGCAGGTAATTCCTTGTGAAATGGACCCAGAACTGATCCACAAGGTTCTGGCTGTAGCGCCACCTCCGCCGCCCCATGACAGGTGGGGCGTAAACGGCTTGAGGTAAAGATGCATCACGCCGGCCCCATGAGGAGGATGTTTGGAGTGATGGGATCGGGATCGACGACATCTGCTGAGACATAGCCTAGCGGTTTAGAGTTCAGAATGCCTTCTACCTCTACTAAGACTGTGTAGAGTACATCTTCGGAGACAGCCTGGCTTCCGACCGCCACCTGCAAAGCATTCTTTATTGAACGGACCTCCCTTTCCCACACACCGCCGAAGTGTGGGGCTCCCGGCGGGTTGAACTTGATGAGCGTGCCGTCTCTGGAGCGTCTGGACTGGGTAATTCTGCTCCATCGAGTCCAGGCCTGAAGCAGTGAAGGCTCCCTGGACCTTATAGCGCTTCCCTGGATTATATTTTGGGGAAATCTCAAAGGTAACCCTGGATCCACTGAGGTGAGTAATGTCAGGACGTACGGTACGGAGGGCAAGGCTCTCCTGCACACCAGCTAACTGGAGCTGCTTTACAGCAGCAGGTAGGATCATGGTCCGCTGAGCACCGTCATCCAAGACTGCTCTCCAGCAGCGCTTCTCTTCAGTTATCCATCCGATCAGTTCCTTTGTAGGTTGTTCTTTAATGCTGTTGCAGCGAGTAATATAGTGCTCATTGCTGTTACAGAAAAGACAGTGCACCTTGAATGGCTTCTTGGGTTTTGGCTGCATAGGAGGGCCAAATACCTTGGGCTTCGCTGGTTCTGCACCATGGTAGATGGTCGCGCTGTGGCTACTGGTCTTGGCTGGAACCTTCTCCTTATAATTGCTTGGAGGCTTCTCTTGTTAGTAGCGTTGTAGTAACCGACTAGACAACCGCTGTTGTTGGGCTTTGGACTGGAGCCATCCAGTAAAGTCCTGTAGATTGTAGGGGTTCAGGCTTGTGGAGTTGAGCTTCCCCTGTAGCTGTAGGGACTCAAATCCATCACGGAGATATTTCGGTAGCTTGCTGAGCAGACGGTCCACTTGTGAGCAGCAGTTAAGCGTGATACCTTGGGGTCCCTCCAGAGAGAGCAGCATGCTGAATAGGAGGTGAACCTGTAGGGAGAAGCTCTGGAAGCTACAGGCATCGTTAGCTTTCACATCAGGGGAAGTGAGGATTGCCGCAATTTCACTCTGAGCCAGCTGGTGTGGTTGGCCATATTGCATCTGTAGACCCTGCATAGCAGCTGAGTACGGGTATGGATGGTGGCGGCAGGACTGGCCTATCATCTGAGCCTCTGGGAGTTTAAGATGTTCCAGCAGTACATGATACTTGTATTTCTCAGTCAGTCCCAGGTGAGGTTCGAGGAGGTTATCCAAAGCCAGTTTCAGATTGGCAAACTCTCTCTCGCTGTCGGATGAGAAATCATGTCTCTCACTGTGTGGCTCTGAATTATCGGATAGGTTCTTCAACTCAGGTGCGTATGAGTAGACTGGATCCATATTGTGATGAATCACTGTGGGAGGTGGTGTTGGTGAGGGTGCTCCACCTACTTCTTCCTCTCTTAAGTATGATGTAATACGCTCCACTAACTCCTGGCGTCGGCGCTGGCATGCCTCGTACTGAGCTAGTTTGCTGGTAAGTTGAGCAATTTCAGCAGCCTCTTGCCTTTCCTTCCCAGAGAGGGACTCCACTAGGTTCCTTAATGAATCCATACTCAGAAGGTCCGCAGCTTGGGGCTTTTGTGTGGCTGTGTACCTGCCCAGGTTGGAGGTTATATCTGCCTGGCTACCACTCACTGCTGCTCCTTTCTGCTCCTCTGGCTCTCTCTCGGGATGACAGGAGGAAAGGGCAAGTTGATGATGGCTGTCGTCAAGGATGTAATCCTCCAAATACCTGGGGGTGCGATGTTGCCTGGCTGTTCTCCCTTGTGGATCGGATTGGGAGAGTGATGCTGCTTCCTCTGATGACATCTTCTGAAGTAGCTAATAAATCCAGCTCGAAGGACCAATGTTGGGTTTTTAACCCTGTGAATGCTGGATGACGAGTATTAGCCGCTTCAGGGCTCCTATCAGAGAACACGAGTCACCAGATGAACTTTTTAATTGGTAGAGCGTAGACAGGCAGTCACAAGCTGTACATGATTGCTTGTATGAATGAATGAGTGGATGAATGAATGATTGAATGAAGTTTTTAACTACACAGTCTCTGTAGCATGAGGAATTCACAACATATAGCATATTTTATACGTTTTATACTATTCCTCTACATTTCAGAAGTAATATTGTATGTTTTAATCCACTATATTCAGAAACAGAGTAAAAGAGATATTTATGCATTATATTCTAGCGTTGTAAAAGATTGATTTTCATGGTGAATTTTCTGAGTAAGATTATCTTCTGCTTACTTTTAAGGCAAAGAGTACAACGGGTAATTCGTGCAAATGATTAGTAGCCTAATCCTTGAATGGTATGATTATGAAGGTTTCAGAACAGTGGTCAGCAAATCTTTAGGCTGCTTACGCACTCAGTTGGTCTGCGATCGTCTGCCTCGCTTTCTGTTGTTGTTTGTTTACAGTGGCCGTGTTTCTTTTTTTACAAATAATGTGTTTTCACGTTTTCATACTTCCACAAGATGCTGCTCTCTGTATACAGTATGAGCAATGTCTTTTCCATTTCTGCATCAAGAGATCTGTGATTGATACTGTGGTCTATTTAAGAAAGCCGTGAACGTGCAATTATCCCAGCTATCTACACCTGGCTTGACATAGCTTCACCTTCTCATCCTGACTCGGCAAACGTGCAACCGATTAAGCTGCGATGAGCGAATCACACTAAGTCAAGCTGCGCTTTTTCACTTATCCTGGATTTCATATTCTACTTTTGTGCAACAGCCCCCAGGTGAGCTACTCAGATGCCTCAAATATGTTTTCTAAACCTCATGACCATTCAAATGATGTATTCTTTGGTGACTGCAATTATCAATTTTAGGTCACCCAGCCAAGAAACAATTCGGCACATAACCCCAAAAAGTCAAACTGTTCCTTTAAATCCAACATTCCAATTGTACTGTGAATCTTACTTGTGCACTCCACGAGCCATAAGGAAGAGCTGGCACTAATGGAATAATTCTCGCTTCTTAACAGTCAATTTCAGAGAAATTATGGGTGAATACAGTAATTGTCAGCCTATACCATTCCCATGATGATTCCCCTGCTGGCTACAGAAATCTTCTCTCAAAGTCATCCCCCAGTTAATGAGTCACAGGAAAACTGCCAAGCCTCCAATTTTATTCTGAATTGACTTCCTTTTATTGATGATCCATTACAGAGATAGAAATGTGCTGTTGGTGTTCTAAAAATAGTGCATGCCAGTTCTGATCAACGTTGTCTGTAAAAAGGTGTTATTTTATGTTGTGAACCAGGAGACATACGTACATCTGCGTGGTCTCTTAGGGGTGTTTGTGTGTGTGTGTATGTATGTGTGTGTGTGTGTGTGTGTGTGTGGCTGACGAAGCGCCTGTGAGTGAGTAATAATGGCAGAATCAGGGTAGAGCATCAAACTTGATCAAAACTCCTAAACTGAATGGACATGAGTCTCCCAGTTGTCCTACCCTTTCCATCTTTTTCAGACAGTGTTTCTATTCTGATACTGGTTTTGAAATATTTACTGGCATCTGAAAGCTAAGACTAACAGCAAGCTGAGCTGTGAATTTTCCCTCCACTCAAACTGTTGGTGAGATTCTTGAGGATTTGTGTTTTGGAGAGGAGTTATAGGTTTGGGATGCAGTCTGTCTCAGGAACTTTAAATCTATGATACGGCTTCTTACCTTCAGACTTAGCGCCGCTTCTGCAAAAAGACTTTGAGCATCGAAATAGAGTCGAAAATAGGCACCTTATCATACTTTGCATTAATGTGGAACACGCACTATAGTGTCAAATTCTCAGTGCCATGTTTAATGTTTAGCAATTCTCCACTCTCTATATAATCCCCAGAAATCCCTTTACAATTTTAAAATGCCTCCTCTGTTTTTAAACATCTTTTTTTATTTTCCGGGTCAATGCAAATTCCATCAATGTCATTTAAATGGAGAGAACAGGCATGCAATTCTCTTTTCTGTGAGCGTGATCCATTGGGTTTTTATGGCAGAGGCACTGGGAAATAGGAGCACATTTGCCAGCAGGAGTGGATGCTTCATGTTTGCATATTATTTCTAGCAACAAAGGACAATTGAAGGCAGCCGTGCATCCGTCGTTTGTCAGAAATAAGGTGAATGTATGTGAGTGTATAAAGCTTCAACTTAATATGCCCCTGTACCCCTGCCAACTGCCAAGTACAAGTAAGGGTGGTACATTGTCATTCACTGCATGCAGGTAGCACGAGGCTTAGCGCATTGCAGACTTTGATCTCTTAGTGCCTAAATGTTGTGGCAACTCACTCCCATTTGACCTCTGAGGCACCGGTTGAATTGCTGGACTGTGTCTTTAAATCAGCCTTTCTTCAGTCAGTGAACCACGGGGCTGCAAAGTGCAGACACTGATCTGAATGAGTTAGGACGCCTGTTAGAATGAATCCAAATCTTAGAGGAAAATACTCTTACATAAGAACGGTGTAGGATTTAGAAGGGCTCTATTGGCAGAAATGGGAATAGAATATGTTTAATATAATTTGTTTTCATTGGGATAGATTCACCTGAAAATAAGAACCGTTGTGTTTTTGTTAACTTGGAATGAGCCTTTCAGGGAGCAGGTCCTCTTCTAATAGCCCATAACGGACAAACCAAACCCTGACTCTAGAGGGGGCCTTTCACGTTGAAGTGAAGGCCACCGTAGGTTCTACTACAGGCTTGGAAAGGGGAAAGGGTATTCACTTGGTTGCAATCTGCAACCTCACCGTTAGATGCCACTAAATCCTACACACTCATTCTCCTTTAGGATATGTAAATTCAATTAAAGTATAACTGCAGAGGCCAGTTTGTTTTCCTGAAGGGATGAGAGTGTGGGTTCTTTTTTTTTAATAAGTTGTAACTGAGGTACTTTGTCTCATTTCCAGTGTGTATTCATGTTAGATAGGTGACAAGACAGAGTCAGAGCAGAGAGAGAGAGAGAGAGAGAGAGAGAGTGTGAGTGTGTGTGAGTGTGTGAGACAGAGAGTGAGAGAGAAATCCACATCGTCATGAAGTCATGTGACCACTGAGTTTCCTTGGAGACAGCAGCAGTGTAGTATATTGAGATGCTCGCTTGCTCAGTTGAGGGCAGATTAGGCATCTGGCAACAGCAGCAGTTGGATGTATTTTGCCAGCCAGGTAGGTGCTTTCTCTCCTAACAGAGGTAAGTGTGATGCCCCCCGTGTCTCCTCTTCTGTCTGCACCTTCAGGGTGCATTATAATGTAATGAGCGCTAAATGAGAGTATGTAGTGTTTGTGCACACAGTCTGTCTGTGAAGGAGACTATAAGGCAGCATGTGCAGGTTTGAGTAGTAACTCCTGTTATACTATTACTTGAAACATAAGAATTGGCAGGATTAAGTCATAATATAATTCATACATTACTTATGTAGGACGGTCCATAGTTGTCTTTTGAATATTTTAGGTTAGTCCTTTTTTATTTAAGTGTTTATATAGCCAATAAATAATTCCAATGTGTCTTTAAACACGTTATATCCCTATGAGCATCCCCATTATTGCAGGGAATATGTACTTTGGTTTGTGAACTACTAACAAATTATTTTAATGTAATTAGTGATCCAGAAATTAGGCAGTTTCTCTTGCTCTTATTTTTAGTAACACAATAATATACAGAAGACTGTGAGTGCTGTTGAGTCACTTTGTGGCACCGTAGCAAAAACAAGCGCTATCAGTGTCTTGTGCTGATAACAGTATTCTGCACAATGTGAATATTAATAGTGATGCTTTTGGCCAAAAATGCTTATTGGACAAATAAGCACAATAGGACACCATGCTGTTTAGTTCTTTGCCTTTTAAGTGGTGATAAGTGCTTTAAATAAAACAGTCCATAACAATAGAATCAACTACAGTGAGATACTATGTGCAGGTTGAGGAGATGCGATTACAGAGATATGGAAATCAAGTGCTATTTTCTGTGGCGGTTGAAGCGGAGAGTACCTGAGATGTGCAGCGTGATATGTTGATCCGTTAATGAGCCTCTGTGGTCCGAGGGTTTGGGCTCCGATGAGCTCCCAGGGCCACCGAATCCGCCGCCAGATGGGTCCCATCGCTTTGTTTACACTCACAAATTACCTCCCACAATGTCACCTTTCCTAGTTTTTTTACAGACTTCCAGTTTAATTAGTTTCCTTGTTTGCTGTTGTTGCTCTTGCTCGTGTTAATTAGGTTGAAGCTAATAGCCCTAAAAAAATTGCTGTTCCTGGAAAAGTCAATTATTTTGCTCCAATTTTAAGTAACCCAAGTACAACATGTTGCCTAATCTGTGAACCACACTTAGTAGTTCATTAAAATCCCCCCTGCCTCCCTTTCTTACTCTCCTTTGTACAGTTGGATTAAATTGAAGTCAGGATCGCTGATTCATGATTACTAATAAAATGCAAATGCCCTCTACTCGATTCCCTGGTGATAAGCCCCACAGGCCTCTGCAGTGTAGCATTAAAGACCTCTAATCTTGTCTTTTAGTCAGCCGAAACCAGTGGCCAACAACATGAACGACACAATGCTCATGTCCTCTGGGGCACCTACTCCTACCAAAAGGTAAGCACCGCCAGGCATGAATGTCTTTTTAAAGATATTATTCTGATTATTCCACAGAATAAGCAAATGTATTTCTTAAAGATGACAAAATGTTACTTTAAGTTACACACATGCAAAAATAAGCTGAATCCCTCAGAATTCACTCAGAATAGATAACAGATTCTCTCTGATCAGTGGAAACAGCAAGAAAAGCGCAGAAAATCAGACTAAAGATGTTATTTGTTCCCTCACATTGACACAAATTTTTGGATCCGAGCAGCATGCCCTTTTTAGTGTATTTTTAGAGAAAAACGTGTTACGCTGTCATGAATGATATTTGTGCACTCCTACTTAGACTCTTGATCTGACAAATAGATTAGGATAGAATTGGAGCCTCATTGAGTTAGCAGAAAGCAGGCGAGGGCTACGTGAAAGCAGCCTAATTGTCTTCTCATTCCAGCCCCTCCCAGGTAAAGGCCACCTCTATTATTATTTGCTCACAGTGGTAATGAACATTGTGGTTATGAATGATTATGGAGGGAAGTCCGAGGCGGCTTTATTGTATCTGCACTATGTCCTGCAAGTCTGTTCCAAGTGAACTTTTCCTTTCTTGTACAGTATCTTTCTCCCAACATCTTTGCAGCAATTAATGTTTGCAATATGGGACTGCTTAGGGACTCACTACTTCCCCGCAGCACATTAGAAGGGACGAGGCATCACTGTCTGGTGTACAGACAGAATAGATCAACCCTAGTCAGGTGTTTGACTAAAATCCAGACTAAGACTGAGCCAGGCTATCATTCAGTACTACACCAAGGATCCAGACAGCTGAAGGACAGCCTGTACACTGCAAAAAATGTCCATCAAAGCAAAACTAAACCTTAAAATGTGTAATGGTAAGGGGTGATGTAACACCAATATTCCCTTACTTCTCTCTTTAAATTACAAGTATAATTATCTGACCCTGCTGGGAGATTTCCTATCTATGTTTAGAAAAGTGAGATGCTAACAATCAATACCAGATTAAGCTTCCTGTAGAGATGAACATTTTGAGCAGTGCAGTCTTGTCTCCAAGGGATGACAGCATAAACAGAGCAGGATTGAAGGAAGCTGACAAGATAGGGACACCCGAGGCGGTGAACGATGCCTTGCATCCAGACCTGTGGAGGTCAGTGGAAGACATAATGTGTCGCAGCATGTACCAGAGCAAGGCGATGCTCTCCTGAGGTTTGTTTCACTGTGGCTGTAATGAAGAAGTCTGATAACCTTTGTCTTGGCATTTTGCTCTGTGAGTCAGAGCTGCTTTGGGAAGATGTCATGCACCGAGGATGCTGTTACCTCGGGGGGGGGCATAACAACTACAAAGCAGCCATATTTAGGGCAAAAATTGCGCATTAAGCCACCACGACGCTTCCAAAATAGGTTGTGTTGAGAGAGTCAGTGTGGATACTGGTAAAAGGTGTCGAATGGAGGAAAGAAGCAGGTTTTACTTAGGTTTGGTTGCAGAGAACAGAAGGCCAGTCCCTACCAGCCTCTCACTGTGTCACATTTGGTTTGTAAATATTAATCTATTATTATAATTACCCGGCACTGGCCTGTCTGCTTTCACATGAAGGACTTATGAGTCAAAGATGCTACTGCTGAATAATGCAAAGCTCCTTGTGGCTCTGCCTCAGTTTAAGAGCCCCAAACTGAAAAAAAGGCACTGGTGCTGTCCTGTGTTTGTTGACCCTTTCACATTCAGAGGAAACATACAGAACACATTCACTAATGTGTGTCAGTGCAGAGCTGAAACTGAATGTACATGCAAAGTTGTGGCTGTTGTGCTTCCAGCCTCCATCACAGTCTGCTCTCTGATACTGTCAGCTCTGCTGACATGGCATCTCCTCCCTCCCACCTCACTCTCTCTCTCTCTCTCTCACAGACAATCGCTCACCACTAGCTCGTCCTCCAAGGGCAAACTGCAATTTATTACCTGTTAGTCATGCAGAACCACGGCGGCAGAAGATAAAATTAAAAAAAGAAAAAAGCTGTCTTGAGGCTGATGAGTTAACTCGGAGTTAACTGTGAATTGACCAAATGTGAGTCAGTGTGGAAACACAGCAGTTTGTGTTTCTTTTAGGAGTTGTTGTAATGTAGAACTTCTAAAATATTTAATATTGTGACACATGCTTAACATAAAAGCTTAGATTAAAACATTCCTTAACATCAAAACAAATTGTGCTAAATACCTCAAAATGGAACTAGTCAGGCTTTGCAATATTTCAATATGATCATGTATTGATTTCCAGTGGAATTGTATTGTAATAGTATAATATGTTGTTATTCTGCCTGAGTTATGGAATGTTTTGTCTCACGTGTTATAAGTTTTGTCTGAAATAATGGATAACTGTGGAAGAAAGTGATTTAATTACTGTGAATATGATTTTGCCTACATTTGGTAACATTAACTTGAGGTCGCCCTATATAGCATTTATACACAGTAAAAATACAATTTTTATAATTTAATTTATTTTTTACTGTGTATAAATGGAGTGGAGCTTATTAGAATCATTTTCCTATAAGGTAACATTAGGCCAGGGATTGCTAATGTTTGTTTATTGTTAATTTTAAAAAAATGAGTCGGCACCATGACTGCCATACTGAACTCTACAAAAGAGATGTGAAATTGTCAAGAAATGGCCAATATCCAAAGCAGTTTATAAGGTCATTATCACAGCAGATATAGAAGTGGAAAATCAGATCTGTGAAACCCCTAACCAATGCAAAATCTCAAGTTACAGATTTAAATGAGACAAGAAATAAAAGATTTGGAAACTTGAACTATCGGGCTTTGTAGGCTTTGATATTGCGAGAAGATTGTCCCTTCTTCCCCTTGAGACAATCCATCCAATTTTGCCATATAGAGTAATGACAAGTATGACAGTTGTCTTTAGAAACAAAGAAATTGGGCATACATGTATAACATTCTGAAAATGTATATATCAGGATATTGATGTTGACCATCAGTCATATTAACAAATAAACATCCACCATGAATTTTGCAGCAACAATCAGGAACAATATGCATCATCCCTCCAGATACTCCTCTTAAAGCTTTGATGTTTAGTTATAGTACCATCAGGCCAATCAGAACAAAGTCTTTAAAAAGCACAATCTCTCATGTTTTTAACCAAAAGAGGACCAGTGGTGTCTGAGATATTGTGTTTGAATGGAGGGAAAAAAAGCTGGAATCTTCAAATATGAGACAAAAATAAAGGTATCTGGGAAAGATGCCATTTCAGGAGGGCTTGAAGGCAATTCAAGCAACTTTGTCCAAAACCTGGAACAGACCATAAGGTGATGCCAGGAAACTCCCTGATGGAGCAGCTTCTATACTGACAATAGCCCAAAGATCCAGACATGCAGTGCAGCTCAAAAAGACCTTGTTGGGTCACAGCATTGTCTTGAGCCAACCCAAGCAGCTCTCTGTTTGTTAATGTATTACTTTAATTTTACAAGAAACCTCAGGCTGTCTATGCTTTAGACACCCTGAGGATAAGACTGTACATTATTTAGAAAGTGCCCCATTTTACAAAACATTTCTTGACAGCGCAGAACAACTGAATGTTTCTTGAGTAAGATGACACTATCTTGAAACAAGTACAGTAAGTATTTTAAGATATCATCACTGGGCCCAAAAAAACCTTGAAACAAGCGAGGTAGGAGCTGGAGCAGTGCACTGGCAGCCTTTTTTATATCTGCTTTGAGGAAAGATAAGATTTTAATACAAATGTGGATTAAAAGGCTGATTTGCAGTGTGTTTAGGGCCTGGGAAGTCAAAGCTGCAGGAGCCACGGTTGTTGTTGTTGCAGCAGGTTTGAAGCCAGATTAGGTTTAATGGTCTTAACCATCACTCACTCTCCAGTCAGTTAGCTGGAGCCCAGCATCATTTCAGCTCTCCTTCACTCTTCATTGCAGACCGCCTGCCGTGAAGGGACAGCATATGTCCTGTCATCTGTCCACACCATATGCCACACCCATGATCATTTAAAGTCTCATGCCTTATTTGACATTTCCAGTCAGTGATGAAATGGCCAGAACGGAGATTGGCAAAGCCACAAATACATTTGGCATGCTGCATTCTCTCTTAGCCATTTCAGTTCATTGTTATGTTCAATTATCTCAGACTGTCTATCAACCCAGGAGTCAAAGCCAAGTGTCATATATTAAGGGCTCCTTAATTATAAAAGTTTTACATGATCACTTTGACTCTACAAACTTTCCCTTCTACTTTTCACATTAGAGTCAGTGTTGCTGTATGTGTGTTGATGTATTTCTCTGTCTATGACTTTGGGCAGTGTCTTGGAGAGTCCCAGCCGGCTAGATGAAGAGCACCGCCTCATCGCTCGATACGCTGCCCGCCTGGCAGCCGAGGCGGGAAACTCCACAGTGAGTGTCTCGCAGGACTGCCAGTGGTGGGCTTGAGTCAACCCGCATTTCACATCTAAAGCTTTGACGATTTATTGTTAGGGGCCTCATTGTGACTGCATTTAAGATTTTAGCTGCAGTGTAAAGACTACTCACGCTTACATGTCAGACTGTGTAACTATAAGTGCTCTAATTTCCCAGCAGTTTTTATTTGTCCAGTAAGTTTTTAATTAAAAATCCTCCGCTGTCAATATCTTGTTGTAGTAACATTTTTGGTGATCATGGTCAACGCTATGGCGACTAATACAAAATATGTTTCCTGTGACTGATTCACAATAAAATCCACATTACATACATACAGTACAATCCAAATTAGTAAAGCTCTGACTGAACAGTAAACACTGAGGCTGATGTCAATTAGAAAAAACTGTGCTGGATTACATGCATTTTCTCTGTGAATTCCTCACACGTATGTAGGCAATTTGAATCCAGCGCAGGAATGGTGGATTCCGTCACTACCAATTAAAATATAGAGAGATAGTTACAGAATGTGAATACATTAACAGCTATTAAAGAATCAAAAATGTAGTTTGATTTCATTAAAATCTTAAGGTTTATAACTTCAAAGGCCTTACAAAAAATAAATATTAATGACAAAATAAACACCATAAAGGGTCTTTGATAAAAAGTAGAAGGTAGAAGCTTGTGTACATAAAAAGTTCAGGAGAGAAGTTAACTTCAACTCCCAGGAACAGTTCGCTTAAGGCAGAAAAGAATCATGTAGAGTTCCTTTGGATCTATACTTTGCATCCCTTCATATGAAGGTATAAAGGAAAGCTTTGGTGAGATGGAATGGCTCCCTGTTTATGCAGAAACATAATAAGTCTCCAGCTGAGTCATTACTACTCACTATGGTCAGAAGGTAGCTGTTGCTGTTTGATTTTTGTTCTCCCACCGTTGTTAATGTCATACTATGCTAATTATGTTTTTCAGCAACAATGTCCTCCAACCGATCTGGGCTTCAACTTTGATGCAAATAAGCAACAGAGACAGCTGATTGCAGAGCTGGAGAACAAAAACAGGTACAATGTATCATTTAAACACCGTAAACAAATCAGTACTGTTTAAATGAATGGTTGGCTCGTGGGTTTGTGGTGATGTAGTATTGTTAGCCTAGACAACTTCAGTAGGCTACTGTACTTAAATATAGTTTCTAAGTACCTGTACATTTCTTGAATATTTTTATGCCACTAAATACTTGCAATCTACTACTTTTTACTCCACTACATTAATCAAATAACTATAATTACTAGTTACTTTGCAGTTTCAGACTTTACATGCAAAACATACCATATGCTTATAAAACATGATGCATTACTACAAATTTAAACAAGAGTTAGATGGGAAAATCGATACCACTCTAATATGTGTCCAGAAAATATATGGCTAACGCGTTGATTAGCTTAGCATAGACTAGAAACCGGGGGAAACAGCTAGCCAAATTTTTGGCCGAGAGCAATAAATCCCAATGATGTCTTGTCACACTGAGTTTGACAGACAACCAGGGGAATGGAGACTAACTAAAACTCATATTTTGCAAGCTTTACCACAACCAGGAACATTCAGTGCTGCTCACTTGTTAGTGCATCACAGATAATAATAGTAAAACACTATGAAAGCAGCCCTTCTACATGAGTAGCATGTTTCCCTTTGTTAATGTACATGGAAGCACATTTTGCCAAAAAAATAGTTCTGTACTTATAAATACAATTTAGAATGCAGGATTTTGAAATTGTTGTATTACTTCAATTTCAGTAAATCCACACACTACCGGTCAAAAGTTTGGGTTCACTTAGAAATTTCCATTGCACTCCATTATAGACAGAATACCAGCTGAGATCAGTTGCATTGTTTTTTTAACCAGGGCAGCAGACCAGATTGCATAATGGGCTTATATAATTGCAAAATGTTTCTCCGATGTTAACTCAGTAAGTTTTTTAAAATACTATCAGATTAGTTAACAGAATGTGCCTTTGGAACATTGGATGCATGGTTGCTGACAATGAGCAATGTAGATATTGCATTAAAGATCAGCCCCCCACTCAGATCAGAGTGGTATGGAAATTTGTAAGTAACCCCAAACTTTTGACCGGTAGTGTGTGTGTGTGTGTGTGTGTGTGTGTGTGTATATGTTTACTGATTGACTAACTCATTGACTAACTCATTCAGGGAGATCCTCCAGGAGATCCAGCGGCTGCGTTTGGAGCACGAGCAGGCCTCTCAGCCAACCCCAGAAAAAGCCCAGCAGAACCCCACACTTCTGACTGAACTGCGGCTCCTCCGGTATCATCTCTGCTAACACCACCACAAGCATCTTCTTCCCAACAACAGGAAGAAAAAAGCCATATATTAAGGAAATCTAGTAGTGCAACCATTTCAGGGCTAATATAGGCTTGACTCATTCTTCAGGTCGAAATAATGGCCAGCTAATTCAGGAAGGTGTTTTTGAATTAGCTTCACCAGCAGCAGCCACAGCAGCAGCGTGGGCATTTATCATGCTGGCAGGACGCTGAGACCTTTGGGTTCACTTCTTGGAAGAGACGTGTGACAGCTTGTGTTGCCCTGAATGACTCTTGTTTGTCTGGTCTTGCCTAAATAATAAATCAGCAGTCAGGTTTATGGTCAACAGCTGTGACAAAGATTTAAATTTTACATCAATTAGATTTAAAATTTACATACATACAACATAAATGATTGGCTACCAATCAATACTGGGTCACTGTAAACATTTATAGCAGAACTAGAAATGAGTCTGAATTATACTTCCTTACTCTTTGGCTTGTTAGAGGATTGTTGTACAGACATCTAATTCTATGTTTTATTTTGAAACAGTAATAAGTGTTTGTGATTCAGGTTTTATACCAGGACATTATTGAGTAGTAACATAGCATCACAGACTGTGTGCTGTGTTGGGAGCCTGGCTGGACGGCTCTGATGTTGCCTTTATTCAGCCCGGAGATACACTACACAGCAGAGGTGTTTACAGTCTGCCGATGTTTGTGAATTTTTGATAGGTCGACTCCAAACAGAGACGATTGCTACAGCTCTTTGAAGGTTTTTGCAAAATGCAGTTACTCATTGTGAACACCGGAGGGTGATAATAAGCCAGAATCCTCACCTTAAAGATGGCCAGATAATAACTGTCAAACTCAAGTTACCTGCAGGGGCCACTTTGTTCCCTGATACCGGAAATACTGCTCTGCATTGTTAGAGTAGTGATTCTGCTGAGATTGTATTCCTGGAGAATACATGAACATATACTCAATTGTACTCCTCTCTTGAAACTGTCAGTTCACGAACATTTTTGGTTCATAAAGAGACATTTTAGTGTCAGGTGCAGTAAATCAGTCTTCTGTTAGCCAGTTTGAGTACTTATGTTGACCAGTATTGCAGCTATGTGCAGCTTGCAAATTTTAAGTGTAGGGAAAATAAGCCCAAACGTATTCTCCAATATTGTAGCCATGACAAAGCCAGATGTAACAGTGAATTAAACAGGTTGGGGCCTTTATGAAATTGTCTTAAATGCCAGATCTGGGTCCCTGGGAACTTTGAGACTCCTGCTTTAGGACAGTACTGTGGCCTGGTGCAAATTAAATATGACTACATACATTCAACATGCAGTGGCTGTGTCTGACAGATCCTTGAATTATTGGACCCTAAGGTAAATCTGTTTAACAAATAAAGTAAAACCGTAACACACGCATCTGTTAAAAAAAAATCTACAGGAAATAAAGGTATTTGTGAAATACTTTACAGACATGTATCCTCAAACTGCTCACAAAAAGTGGAAATGGATTCACCAAACAATCAAGGCACACTGCTTTGTTAAAGCACAGAGGTGTTTTCATGAACAGTATGTCTAACTGTGAATTGTGTTTTCTTACTGTCCGATCAAAGCAGAACTTCATCTTTTGTGTATGACTGTATCCCCAAACTTCTGTTGCAGACACAGGAAAGACGAGCTGGAGAGGCGCATGTCGGCCCTGCAAGAGAGCAGACGGGAGCTGATGGTGCAGCTGGAGGGACTCATGAGGCTGCTAAAGGTAAGACAATCGCTTCTTTCGAGAAGATTTAAGTGATAAAAAGGCCTCTAAATCAGTATTGGTATCCTACTGTAGGATGGTGCATAAACATTAAGCCATTGTCCTAAATCAAAATAGCATTTTTACAGGTTTTGTTAGTCCTCATATAGTTTACATGATTCGGTTTTAAAGCTTGGTGGCATGTTTGATTAAATGAGACGTTGGCATGTTTAACTCTTTAAAACCAAGACATGGCAGTGATCTTAAGTTATGTTAATGTGCCGCCGTATGGTGCATGCAGCAAACCCTTTCTTCTTTTTCTTCTTCTTCCACTGCTTTAATTCTGTTGCTCTATCTCTTCTTGCTCTCTCTCTGCTTACCTTTGCTGGCTGATAGGATGAGGAACAGAAGCAGGCTGTAAGTTGCCTTTAATTCAGTTTGCAAGGCTCAATACCTAGCTCTAGTCCCAGCACTTAGTTTAATGTAACTGTGTTCCCCCCCTTCACACCGATGTGATTGAAGGAAGTTCTAACATATTTTAAGAAGGATGTTAGATAAGATAATAGAATACCACTCTCTAACTAGGTTACAATGATCTAGTCCTTTTATCCGGGCTACTCCACAACATCCTTGCCAGCACTATTGGGTAGCTAAAACTACAGACTGTGACACAATCTTTAAAATCTGTTTTCTCAGGTCCATGGTCAAAACAAGTTGAGAGAACTGTGTTTTTCTTAGCCCAAATGTCAGGGACCTGTTCCTTTCATCGGCACTAACAACCTCCCTTCTAATGCGACTGCAGTCTGGCCGGCCATCTGCTGCCTGGCCCCGAGCCATCAACATGGGCCTGCACCAGTCCCAGAGACACACAGTGATCCTTTCTCTGGGAGATATATCTCTCATCTCAGCACAGGCCCCAGTCTCTCACCCACACATGCTTCTCATTACCCCCTCAGTGCAGTAAAGGTGAACTATAGACACACAGCCAGCCAGTGTAGGATTTCCAGAAGGTTTTATTGCCTTTAAACCATTGATTTTGTTTGTTCGCCCTATAAGGATTAAGTTATTTTGGTCACATCTGTGTCTAAGTTTGTTTTAATAAAAGTCACCGTAAGAAGCAAAAAGGTCATCTCTTTTCAAAGCTGCAATCTGTGATTGCAATACGGCATCTTCCATTGAAATGCAGGTTCCAGAATTGGCATTATTGATGTAGAGATTAATTGGATTTTATCTCTCTATCAGAAGCCCAGATTGACTAGCGCCTTGCAGGTGGAAGATCCAATATGTCATGAAAATAACCAAATATGCCATGTTATCTGCTAATTATGCAGCAGCAAAAAGATGCCTAGTAACATTGGTCAGCTAGTCTTTTTTCACCTTTCATGGCCAAACACACACACAAAAATATATGTATA
This sequence comes from Etheostoma perlongum, assembly GCA_026937815.1. NCBI lineage: Eukaryota > Metazoa > Chordata > Actinopteri > Perciformes > Percidae > Etheostoma > Etheostoma perlongum. The sequence continues at coordinate 19,671,660 of CM049390.1, read as the reverse complement.
GCTCAGTCTTTTGATAATAAACAGTAGTATGTATTTGCTGATGCAAATCAAGATTGCGGGCCAACTTATGAACATCTTTGTGTCATATTGTCTTATGTATTATAAGAAGACCACACTTAAGTTTATAGGAATAGTTTGCCATTTGGGGAAATATGATTTCTGGCAGAGGGAGACCACGCTCATGTCTGTATGGCAAATATGTAGCTATGTTGATATTTAGCGTTATATCTCTGTGTTTAATCCACACAAAAAAGAGTAATAATGACAAGTTGTGGGTCTAGTGGATCAGAGTGGTATGTAGGACGGCTCAGCAAGAAAGCAAATAAGCATGTTTATGAAAATGTAAAACTATTTCTTCAACATTTGTTTCAAGACATACCGAGGTGAAACAAGCTTGTAATGTGAGCGGACAGGCTCAACAGTTGATTTGCTGAAGATACTGTAACTATCACGGGCGATTTTATGTTACAGTCCCAGTCTGGAAGCTCCCCTCATTCCTCCCCTAGTCACGGTGCAGGTTGCTCCATGCCCATGCCGATTCGCTCCACCTCAGCTGGGTCCACCCCGACTCACACACCACAGGACTGCCTGGCAGGGGTGGGAGGGGATGTGCTTGAGGCCTTTGCTCAGGGTGAGTGTGCACCAACACCCGAAAGTGGTAGTTATTTAAGATATGGACCAAACGATTTGTAGTGTAATACATAGTATCTAAAACTGACTACAGATTGGCAAACTACAAGATTAAATGCTCTTACATGTATCCTTTAATGATAAAAATAGAATGAGATATATATATATATATATATATATATATACACTCACCGGCCACTTTATTAGGTACACCTGTCCAACTGCTCGTTAACACTTAATTTCTAAGCAGCCAATCACATGGCGGCAACTCAGTGCATTTAGGCATGTAGACATGGTCAAGACAATCTCCTGCAGTTCAAACCGAGCATCAGTATGGGGAAGAAAGGTGATTTGAGTGACTTTGAACGTGGCATGATTGTTGGTGCCAGAAGGGCTGGTCTGAGTATTTCAGAAACTGCTAATCTACTGGGATTTTCACGCACAACCATCTCTAGGGTTTACAGAGAATGGTCCGAAAAAGAAAAAACATCCAGTGAGCGGCAGTTCTGTGGGCGGAAATGCCTTGTTGATGCCAGAGGTCAGAGGAGAATGGCCAGACTGGTTCGAGCTGATAGAAGGGCAACAGTGACTCAAATTACCACCCGTTACAACCAAGGTGGGCAGAAGAGCATCTCTGAACGCACAGTACGTCGAACTTTGAGGCAGATGGGCTACAGCAGCAGACGACCACACCGGGTGCCACTCCTTTCAGCTAAGAACAGGAAACTGAGGCTACAATTTGCTCAAGCTCATCGAAATTGGACAATAGAAGATTGGAAAAACGTTGCCTGGTCTGATGAGTCTCGATTTCTGCTGCGACATTCGGATGGTAGGGTCAGAATTTGGCGTCTACAACATGAAAGCATGGATCCATCCTGCCTTGTATCAACGGTTCAGGCTGGTGGTGGTGGTGTCATGGTGTGGGGAATATTTTCTTGGCACTCTTTGGGCCCCTTGGTACCAATTGACCATCGTTGCAACGCCACAGCCTACCTGAGTATTGTTGCTGACCATGTCCATCCCTTTATGACCACAATGTACCCAACTTCTGATGGCTACTTTCAGCAGGATAATGCGCCATGTCATAAAGCTGGAATCATCTCAGACTGGTTTCTTGAACATGACAATGAGTTCGCTGTACTCAAATGGCCTCCACAGTCACCAGATCTCAATCCAATAGAGCATCTTTGGGATGTGGTGGAACGGGAGATTCGCATCATGGATGTGCAGCCGACAAATCTGCGGCAACTGTGTGATGCCATCATGTCAATATGGACCAAACTCCCTGAGGAATGCTTCCAGCACCTTGTTGAATCTATGCCACGAAGAATTGAGGCAGTTCTGAAGGCAAAAGGGGGTCCAACCCGTTACTAGCATGGGGTACCTAATAAAGTGGCCGGTGAGTGTATATATATATATATATACACACATATATATACACTGTACAATAATACAACACTGTAAAAAGGAGCCATACTGCATAATAAGTACTTTTGATTTTTTTGGTACATTTTGCTGATAATATTTCTGTACTTTTAAGTACCATTTTAAATTCAGGACTTGTAATGGAGTATTTAGGCTTTGGCTTTTCTACTTTTACTTAAGTAAAGTATCTGAGTACTTATTCCACACCTGCCACCAGGATATGCACTTTAAGTGCTCTTCCCTATTCACACGTATACATGATTACACTGCAAGACTAGAAACTCCATTTGTTTTTGATTTGATAATGTCTCCATTTTCTAGGTGTACCTAGAAATCTTCGGAATGATCTATTAGTAGCTGCTGACTCAATCACAAACACCATGTCATCACTGGTGAAAGAGCTCCACTCAGGTAAGTCTATAACACGTTTCATAATTTGAGTCTGGTTGATGATATGGATTATGATTTTGTTTCCTGGAATTTAACATGTCATTGCTGAGATATCTTTCTCTGCATGTTTATCATTCTCACACCTGCTTCTGATTTGTTGCCCTTGATATTTTTTGAGTTTTTACATAGTGACCAAAAACATTGGGCCTCATTCACCCATATCTTGCTAAGTTTTTTCTTAAACCTATTCTTAAGAACGTTTGGTAAATGAAGTCCATTGTGGCTAAAATCTCTGTTGTTGTTTTTTTGACAGTTGATGATGTGGGAGTGGAAGAGGAGACCAACATGAGGAACGGTGGGGACAGAGGTAAGTCTACCTACATGCTAATAGTTCCCTACTTTAATCTCTCAGAGCCAGTCATACTATTAAGAGTATGCCACTCAAAGATAGAATTATTTGTGTTCATCATAAAGATTGTCCAAAACATAAACAGTATTTACCTCCTTGTTTTTTAGCTGAAGCAAATTAACAAAAATAGGAATTATAATGAATTATTATTATATTGTGCATATATAACATAGTAGGTAAGCCTAGAAAATCCGTGGTTGTAATAATTTTTAATTACTTTCTCATGATAATGGCTAAATTATCGAGAAAACAAGCTGTTTCCCAAAATACAACAGCAGGTTGTTTTCTCTAGTTAACAGGAAAAATACCTTGTTTTCAAAATAAAACTAAATGCCATTTTAATGTGCTAATTATGCCATCATCTCAAATGAATTATGTCGATGTTATAACGAGGTAATTAACCCGTCATTATGAATAAAAACAACCTGCTGTTATATCTTGGGAAACAACTTGTTTTCTTTAGATAACAACATAATTAACCCACCATCACGAGAAAATTACTGATATACTGAGATAAGAGGATAATTAACTCATGATCTCGAGATAAGGGGATGTAGTAAAATGATTGCAACCACGGTCGTTCTTGCCTTCCGTTTGTAATAATTGTTATGAAATGAAGTACATTTTCTGCAACTGGAGGAAAAGTAGTTGGTGCTAATTATGACGGCATTTGTTGGATTGGAAGAGTTGGCTGCACCTTTATTAGCCAATAAAATACTTCTTTTGCTCCTTATCGTGAGTGTCTGTTACAACCCTCCATCCAAAGTAGCAAGGCACCATGGCACATTGCCACAGAGTCATTTATATTGTTTTGTTTTTTACAAATTAATTCAGACTATGCAGGCTTTAAGCACCACTAAATGTGCTCTTCTGTGTGTGTATCCAGGCACATTGAGAGTACAGAAGCACTGAAGACAAGAGGACACCATTCCACCCTGTAAGGACATACAATCATCAACTGGGAAGAATCAGTAACAACAACAACAACAACCACCCCTGGCATTAGCACGTAGAGTAATGCATGCTGTAATCTAATGAGATTTCACTATGTGAAAAAAACGTCTCTTCACGCCTTGCAGGTAGCAAGATGTGTCTAATTAGCGAGTGTCTATGTTGTCCTGTAAACAAAATCTGCTGTAATTACCCAATGATTTCCCTCATGACTGCTAAGGAATGGCTTGCTGTGCCTGTTCCATTGTAGCAGATCATTCTGTATATAAAATACTACAAACACATGACCACGGGAACGCCCCGACATGAAGGTGACAACATGTTCCCTGTTGTTGCTTTTGTATGATTAGCGTTAGTGTTTTTTTTCTCCTTTTTTATCATTTCTGCATGAAGTTGCACTCAAGTCTGGATTTAGGTACTGTACCACGCTATGCCAGCTCTCTGTGGGATTTATAGTGATAGCTGGGGTGTCAGAAGTGTCTTGCCTCAGAATTCACGCTGAGTGTGTTTACTAGCAAAATCATATTCTGAAGTTTGTTAAAAACAAAGTAGAATTCTGGATATGCTACACTGTCAATTAATAATAGTTTGACATTTTGGGAAATACACTATAATTTGCCTACTGTCTAGGAGTTGGATAAGATCGATGGCATTCCCATATTTGTGCATTGAATGTGAAGCTGGAGCCAGAAGATTAGAAGAAGGAGGTTAGCATAATTTAGCATAAAGACCGGAATTGGGGAAACAACTAGCCCGGCTGAGCTTTTAGCTTAACCCAACATAAAGGCTGAAAACAGCTAGCTTTATTCTGCACAGAGGTAACAAAATCCACCTACTAGCGCCACTAAAGCTCAATAGTTAACATGTTATATTATGTTTGTTTAATCCATAAAAAAATCAAAGTGTAAAAACAACAAGTGGTGTCACATGATGTCACATGCTGGACTATTTTGTGTCAGTGAGGCTGACAGGCAAAACCACAACTTCTCGTTATTTCGCTTTCTTTTCATACAGATTAAAAAGGAGATAGCCAGACAAGCTCTTTTCCCCTGTTCCCAGTCTTTATGCTAAGCTAAGCTATCTGTTTGCTCACAAAATGTTGAACTATTCCTTTAATCATTTAAAAAAAAAAAAAAAAGACATTAGTTGGTTGCACCTCTTTCTAGGAGACAGTTGTGTTTCCATTATAATATTCTTTCTATGAATGTGTGCAGGGATATCTGTTATTACAGTATAAAGACGCACATAGGCAACTTATCTCCATGCGGACCTTAAACAGGAATAATAGGTGGCATCCAGAATACTGCATGCATGTAAACACACCCAGTGAGTCACATACTGTACTGCTGCTACTGTGCTCTCGTCGAGCCACCCTTCCAAATAAGAGGGCTGTGCGATTAAAGGAAACCAAGGGGCCCTACAAACACAATGAGCCCAGTTGCTGTTTCCTGCCTGTGAAAACCTAACTGAACACACCTGACCAGCTGGCAGCCTCAGTATTTATTGTTTTAAAAGTGTAGGGAAGCACCTCAGGATGTTTAAATAGTAATGAATTAGGCATTGAGTTTTAGTTGTCAGTTACAAAATGAGCAATTACAGTGCGTGAGGATATAAGGTCGTAGTGAGCAAAGTAGGAAATGCTTTGATAGCTTTATCTAGTTAATGAAGTGATAATGAACATGTGTATGTGCAATGAAGGTTGGTGCTCAGGGACGGCAGAGCTACTCTTAAAATATGGTGGTATTGTCCTTTAACTGCTAGATGTTTTTGGCCACAGATGGAGAGGTTAAAGGTCAATGATGATTAAAAATGGAGTTTCATTCCAAATCACAACCACTGTTGTTCACAAATAAAAATTGCTTGTGGTCCCTGCTGTAAGATTTAGTTGAAGAGTCACTAATGTAGTTCATTTTACGCTAATTTCCCCAGTCAATTTGTAAATTGGAATAGGAATGAAACTCTTTAAATAAATAGAGGAAAACAACAGCAAGTGGTTAAATGCTAGGTAAAGAATGTGGCTCATTAGGAGAGGTTTTTCTTAAGTGCTATTTGGTGAAGCATGTTGTTGGATATAGTTTTGTCTGTGTGTGAATTTGTGTCTTTCATGGGAGAGCAAAGAGATCAGTTTGGTACAGAGGTAGCGGTCAACCAGAGAAGATGTTTATTTAGAGTAAGGTCTAAGTCACCTCTACATTTTTGTCTTCTGGTTCAATGTTTTTTGTCCTTCAGGGTAGCCATTCATCTCATAAAATGAGCAATGTTTGGTTTTTAGTGAATGCAATGTGATAAAGATCTGGGAGCAGTTTTGGAGTAAAATGTCCTGCTCTGAAAAGAAGTTAAACCTGACTGAATTGAACTAAAGAGCATGAACGCTTTGTATTGAGATCTGTACAGTAAGCATATCCTCTAAGCTATAAGTATAAGGTTTCAACAACCTGTTACACTGTGTCAAGACAAAGATCAAAAAGAAGCTCCTTTGTTACATTTTAAATGTGATGTTTTTATTCAGTTATCTGTTCTGCTCTATGTTATCATTATTGTTTAGTATTAGTGGAGTATAGTCAATGTAATGAGTTTGTCAAAGCAGAGAATCACGTGCACACTCGTGCTTGCATTGTCACCCAAGATCTAAATAATATGAAGAAAGCAGAAACCATGAAGGAACGGAATCCAAAATTCTGTGACCACTGCTGTCAAAACAGTTCAGTGGAAAAAGGTCCAGAAATGAATCAAATTAAAAAAATGTAAAGACTTACCCTTCACTCTGGCCACACATTTAAATTATTTTCATTCTTTCAGTTTGTGCCTGTAGCTGTTCTGTAAAAGTGTTGTATAAAAGTAACCATTCAGCAAATAAGATCATCTATCAGCCTTTAGGTCTGTCACTTTGTAGAGATTTTATTTGTTTAGTTAATGTGTTTTGGGGAAATCTCAAGCTCAGCCTTTACATTTGTGCCAAACTGTTGCAGATATTGTGTGTCATACAAATGGCAGGTATATATCAAATATATCTGTATTAGTATGGTGTTGTTGCCCATAGTTTATTCACAGAATGCCTGGAGATGTTGAAAGTTAATGGTTTCCACTGCTGGGAAATAAACATTTAATGATTAATAAAGACAAACAACACAATCCAAATCTACTGATAGCCAACATGGAGGCAGTATACCCAGTCACAACAACTCGGTGTCACACAGATACAACACAGCCGGTCATACAGAGGTGCATACATTGTGAGCCTTTTATTGTTTGCAGAGAGGAAATGTGCAAAGAGGAACAACCTTGACGGCAACGCTCCCCTGATGTTATTTATCTATGTATGTGTTCTGTACGGTAATGCTTCTGGTACACATTTGTTTCTCATGTTGATTTTACAACAGTTTTATGTCACAAAGCCACTGTCTTTTGTAAATAAATCAAATGTGAGATATATTAAAAAGATTTAAAATATGGCTTTGACTGCTCATGTCATGATAGTTGGTGTCATTTTTTTAATCATCACTAAAGGTTTTATCATTATCAAACATATCATTTTTTGTGTTGGAAAAATAACAAAGTACATTTTTACAGTAAGTGTAATTTTGTAACTTATTCTTGATATTTTCCTTTTCTTAAGTAGCATTGTTATTGATTAAACTATCCAGAAGTATATACAGTAAATTTAGCTTGATATTGACCAGCTACAATAAAATGCTGCTTACACAATAATACATCAATAGTTTCCTTCCAATGCTCAAATTGGTGTAATAAATGATATAATACTCTGGACGCAGGCATTTTGTTGCATAATGAGTACTTTTAGTTGTTATAGCGTAAGTAAGTCTGAATATGGGACTTGTAATGGAGTATTTATACATTGTTGTATTGATACTTTTACTTTAATACCAGAGTCATTCTTTCACCAGCGAGGTATTGTATGTCCCCGTTTTTGTGTTCATTGTCCGGCCAGATATAAGTGTGTGTGTGTGTCTGTAGAGTGATTTCTGATTGAGACCTCAGCTCAAAATAAGCTAGAAGAGCAAATGTGCTCACAATCTCGTTAAAATGTTTTTTTCTTTTGCACATTGAGATGAATTAAACCCTTAAATCACACTGTGTCTCGTGTGCCCAACTTGTCCTTAACAAGCTTCCTCTTTTTCAGCTTCTTTTAAACACAAAATGTTTCTCCCAACAGGTCAGACATAAAAGGATGCCCTTTCCTGCTTCACCTACAGACCTAAATCAAAAACTGACCTTTTATCTGTTGCACCAGGCACCCACCATGACAAAAACTATACAGGTGAAATGAGGTTGAGACACTTTGAGAGTCACTATCAGCATCCTTCTTTGTGGGTTTTTAGGAGACTGAGATTTTTCACCAGCCAGTAGCAGACGGTGCTGCTGCTGAGGCTGCTGTCCTCAGATGAACCACTTCAGTGCCACTGACTCAATTAAAAAGAGGAGACGCAGCAGCTTCCAAATCAGTGAACCACATCCGCCTCCTGCACATATCCTCACTCTCTCTTCTTGCCCTTAAAGAGCACTCAATCTGCCTTACACAGCACTGTTCTGTGAGCCTTTAACCCTCCTGCATCTGCAACGTTTACCTCACTGTGTCTCCGACTAGTGGGTGTGTAAAAGGATAAGTTAATTGCAGCAGTAGGCTGCAGTAGGGTTAATGGAATTAATGTGATAAGAGATTTGATATCTTGTTCTAGCTGCACTCTAAGAAATGAAATAAAGATGCTAGATTTAGATCCTGCTCAGAGGATAAAGTCTATGAGACTGCACGAGATGAGCTACATGCTCCTACATCCATTTTGATATACAGATTTCTTTTTCTTTTTTTTTGCAGTTCAGTGTCATTATGTTGTTGTTACAAAGCAAAGTTGTGCAAAATCACCACTATGGCAGTGTTTGCTTCCCTCGCTTTTATATACTATACTTTTATTTGTTTTTCTCATTTCTCATTCTTATAAAGCAATAACAATACTGGAGAAACAAAAGGATCTAAGTTGAATTTGACATAGCATGATTAAAGGCATGGCATAAGGTCTCTTATGCATGTTTCTTATTGGTGGATTGTGTGCAAATAAAGAAATTCAAGTTAGACTTTGACCAAACCACCAAAGTTTCTGTGCACTAAAGCACAAGAATTTCCTGATGTACTGACAGTAACATTATATTTTGTATTTGGCTAACATGTATACTTGATAAGCAGCATCACCAAAGTACAAGTCTTTCCATCTTCTGGTTTGCTCTCATATTTTTTTACTTTCTGAATGAGTGTCGCTTGCTTTAATCTTTATTGTTTCTAAATGAATCCGATTTATCAATCACAGCAGACATTTTTACTTGTCATGGCAGGAAAAGCACAGGTGTCAATAATAACATTAATGATGGTTCCGTTCCAGAAATTCATGCAACGCAATGCAGCAATAAACAATGTTAATTACAGCTGTGTTTAATAACTTAAAATGTCTGCTGAGAAAACCATAAATTCAACCCGAGATAGGATAAGAGGACATTGAACATACATCAGGTGTCGTGACGGCCAAAGAGAACAATATAGAAATACATGAAAAGCAAACAAATTTGAATGACAAAGGTATGTCAAAAGTGTACAAATGTAACCGACGCGGTGCAAAAGTAAGAGGGTTGTGCAAATGTCAGCAACATAAAGCCCTAAACTACACTGTATGAACTCAAACATCTGTGCCTACACAAGAGTACATAAACTGAGTACTAACACAGTAATCTTGTACTGCGGTGGGTGTGTGGAAGAGAAATTAGATTAAAAGTTTACATTCAAGTCAAGAACTATATATGCAATGTAGTATTATGAGAACATTAACTGTGGAAAGCACATGTTTAGCTTCAATAGGCCTCAAAGCTGGCCTGAGGCATCAGCTAATTACATGGCTGGTTAGGGACCTGCAGCCACCAGGGGGCCCATAAATGCAGCAAATTAAAATGGGAAAGTCTCCTCAGGTTCCTGTGTTCATTTTGTCAACATTTAAATAAAATCACTATGTGTGTTGAACTTCTATAATTTATGCACATATTAAAGCTGCTCTGTATATTAGTTGTAGTTAATTGTAAATTAATTATTGTTGTACATGCGCACATATGCACCATGCAAAGAGCATTTGAGAAACATAAAAATTGTAACCTAGTTTAGTTAACACAATTCCCGATTAGATTTTCACATAGCTGATATGGACTGTTGTTTGACAATGAAATACACATAAGGGGTGGGTTGGGGGGGGGACAATAGTTGTTTATTTTTGCCTTGAGGTCACATCAGAGGGGCCACAGTGGTACTTAGGGGGGCTCCTGAGCCACTCTCTGGTTTAATAAGTTTAAATATTAGGCACACAAGTGGCGCTACGCTATTGCAGACTTTCAACCCTTCTGAAGCGAGTCATAGGGAGGATTTACCGGAGGGTAACAGGGACCTCCAAGTACTTCTGCCATTCATCTGTGTGTACTGCAGTACAGAACAATTTCACCTAAGTTACGGGATAATGCTAGCAGTAGCAAGCTAGTTTGGTTGGAAGAACGCTGAACAAGATATGTTTAGGCTTTGATGAAGTAAAAACACAAGTGAGAGGGTCTAAGTTTAAGACAAAAACACCCCAAAACAAGTCCAGGTATATGTTAATGTACACAGTGCCATGGACAAGGATTGCTAAACCTCTGTCCTGATTGACAGTCAGCACATAGCCACACCCTAAATCACCCCCTGCTTTATTGTCAATTTAAAAATGAATAGGACCATCATTTTACAAAATGCTGTATTGACGAAGACTTGAAACTAGCAATTGAGGCCATTAACGTATTAGGAAAATGTTTATTAAGGTGATTAATCAAGTGAGAAGTAGGATTTTCCATAGAATTCTATAGAAACTGACTTCTTTTTCAACCAGTGAAATCGCCCCCTGCTGGAAATTAGATAGAATGCAGGTTTAGGTTTAAAGTGCACATATTATGGGAAAAAAATCACTTTTACGGTTTCTGAATGTTCTGTGTCTTCAGTCTCCGGGTGAGCTGTTCAAAATCTGCACGGCCTTCTACGGCACTAGCCGAGACGAGGTGGCTAACCTTAGCTAGCACATGCTAGCATGCTAGCTCGTTCTCGATGGCAAAACACTGCTACAACACACACTAGTTGACCATAATCTCCAAAAGAACTACTTCCTGTTCCTATTCTGCAGGTATTCCACAAGTGTGCCCCTCGTCTAGAAGAAGTCTCCCAGCTAATCCTGCCTTGTACTGACCAAAGTTTGAGAAAGAGTTATCTCACCGATGTGATCTTACCTAGCTACTGAGCATGTGCGACTCGCGCAACAAAGATAGTAAAGAAGTGAGATGTCTCACTCTGTAGCTAAAAACATGTGATATGTCTCACTCTTTAGCTAAGAGAGGAACTGCAGCATGGTGTTTTTTTGAAAATGAAACCATGTAAACCTATTCTGGTACAACCTCAAAATACAATTATGAACCTGACAATGAGAATAATATGGGTGCTTTAAGGCGCACAATGGCTGAACTTTTTAGGCCTGGAAGCTTCGTCCATTATTATTTTTTAGTCTATGCTTTGGACCTTTGTTTTATCCCTGCGTTTATTGTCTGTATCCCTTCTGTCATATGTCAAAAAAATATGACATTGACTCCAAAAATTAAAATAAATAAATACAGTTTTTTTTTCGGAAATTTCAGTAGTGTTTTTTCCATGCCACTATCCATCCATTATCAATAAGAAATCTAGATGTGCGTATTAGGGGGGTCCACCTTTGCCCCTCTGCACACTGTGATGTAGGCAGTCTTTAGGACCCAGTGGCAGCCAACAGACAGTCTGCAGGCCCCTGCAGTGAGAGCGGTGCAACTGGAAGAGAGCTGGCCGGTTGGGGAGGTGGAGGACGGGGAGAGAAGAGGAAGGAGGCTCCGGGAGCAAGCGAGACAAAAAGGGTCAGGCCTGGGACTTGGGAAAATCGGTAACGAACACACTGCGAGCATTTAAATCTGTTTAACCCGGCACTACTAACCGCGCAGGAAGGGTAACCTTTACTGTATGTGAACAAAAACGTGAAAGCCATGAGAGCGGAAGGCGCTCGATGGAAATGGGGGGAAATAGCGATTTAGGGCTTGTTTTTTGCAGATGTGCTGATTGGAGATAGCGCTGTGTACTTGAACTTGACCGAATTTACAGCACAGACGGGACCACGGCTCCTGAAAACATTGGCCTCATTAAAAAAATATAACGGGGATTTATAATTGAGTGTCTGTGGCCTGTAAAAGAGCCACAATCCCCTGGGTCATATTGCAGACTCCCCCCTGCTGTAAAGACGTTTAAAACTTCAATTTCTAACGCATAGACACATTGAATGGTACATGTAAGTCAGCCGATCGCAGTAATGTAATATGTATGACCTGGTTGTGGCTTGATGCGCGTGGAAATGCGGTGACATTAAACGCCTGTGTGGCCCAACAATAAATTATTTTTTTAAGATAACACGTTCTGGTTTTTGCCTGCAATTACTTTTTAAACAGTCTAAACCTTTTACATGAATCAGAACCGGCTGTCATTAATCTTGTCTTAGAGGAAATGTAAGACATCCTATATGAATATAGGCTAGATATTAGATATATATGGGTTATGTTATTTTTGGTAGGTAGGTACATTTCCACGAGTGCAACAGTATAACTCAGTGCGCATGGCTGACTGCTTGAGTAACTTTAACCCAGGCACTTAAGGTGAAATGAAATATTAATACAAAAAGATGTATTCAGGTTATTTGGCGCACAGTAGCAGCCATGTAATGTTGACATCCATGTGGTGTAAAACAAAAGTGTTCTCGGCCCTATAGGCGACAGTAGCTATACAGTATCAGATAGAAGCCTGTGAGGTTCCTAAACATGACGTGCACTCAACAAAGGAAAGCTGATGTTCAAAAAGAGCCTCATTATGACAGAAAGATACATTTAACTAAAGTGATTTAAAACTCTGGACTTACTGCACTTGAAACTCTGCATCACGACACTAATGCTAAGCTAAAGTGTATCTAATGAACAAGTTGATTGTCACTATTCTTTCTTTATCTTCCAGGAGAGCGGAGAGAAGAAGGATCATCTCTTTTTTGTTCCTTTGAGTTTATTTTTCACCTCATCTACATCGCCCCCATTATTAGATATCCCCCATAGACTCGATGATGCCGTCCAACACTGTCACCAACACCACTGCATTTAAAGGCTCAGGCTACACTGATTCACCTGGAAACAGAATGGTAAGAAACACGTGTGAAATATAAAAGTGTGCCTCAGAAATCTCACTTCAGGTATTTATGAGACTCCTCTGAAGCTTGGCATGTTGCTGAATGACTCGGGATTTCTCAACTTTATAGCTAGTGGGTTCACAGAGTTCATTCAGTCATGTATTTGGAACCCTTGAGCTAAGCTGTTGATTAATTTGAGTCTCCGCTTCAAAATGCAATTTTTTTGAAAGCCCTCACTCACTCACCAGATTTAAAAGGAGATTAGTCACTCATGGGCTTATGCACCAAAGGTGTAGTATAGTGTGCCTTTTAGTATTTTCCTGTGCATGCATTATGATTTGTGCGTTTTTTTCAGACTATAATTTGTTAGTGTTATTACTTTGATCTTACATCGATGTAGCCCTGAAATAAGAGCAATGAGGTTTGTACAGTCACTTCAGGTCAAAGCCCATTAAAACCGTTCCCAATTTTACAAATGAGCAAAATAATCAATCTGTCAAGCTAATGCCTTACTGATCTCTGCAATCTAGTCTTGCATCAAGTCCTCCTGTTTATTGAAGAAATAGTCCGATTTTAACTTTAGAATCTAACAGCATGTGGACTGCCATGTCACCTTTCCTGATGCAGACAGACTCATAACAGTCTGTGCGTAACTGCAGCATCACTGATGCTCACACAGAGGCAGCGATAGCAGCATCACTGAGGCGGCTGTGGCGAGATGCAGCTGAATTATGTGACAGTCGCTGTTGTAATGATGGTTGGTGACGTGGGCGTTGGCTGGTGTAGGTTGAACTGGAGCTGGAATGGCTCTTCAGCTTTTTTACTGGGGGGTGGGGGGAATCTGTCCTCTTCCTCTACTTTCCCATTACACAGTACTGCCCTTAGTCTTGTTGCCTGGCAACAGACGTTGCCTTAAATAACCGGCAACCCAGATGGAAATAGTGCAGAGAGATATTGACAATGTAAGGTTCACTCGAGGCAACAACAAATCATATTTCAGGCCTTTCTGTTTTTTATACAGAAAATATGAGGGTGAAGTGTGTGTGAAAATGGCGTGTTATTTCCATTCAGTGTGCCTAAGCACTTGGGTTGGGAATTGGATGAACGGCGTGGCGTATGTAGGCTGTTCCTGCAGAGATAGCCAGGCACCACTGAATTGTGTCATCCATGTAAGTGGTTCCCAAATGAGCCTGCACACCAGGCTGCACTCAAAACGTGCTATTATCTATGCAAATTCTGCCGCCCTGTAAGGAAAAGACCAAAGCACCAGGCTCTCTATTAGTAATCACACAATAAACCCGGCACAGTCTGCAAAACACAAAAGCATCAATATCTATATCTATTTAAAATAACCTTCTAAAGGATTGGCGGTGACCTCAGTATCTTTATGCAGAGGTTTATTGATGAATATATTTTTCCAGCAATATTAATTATAACCCTGTGCCCATTAATCACAGCATCAGTTACTCTTATCACATCTTTTTCTTTATACAAATCACTTAATCTGGGACACTAATGGTTGATGGATTTATTAACACTCTCAGGACATAACATGGCCTGACCTTTGAAATTCCTGCCTGTGTTTATTAACCTGCTCCATCTTTTGTAAGCTCTGCAGCTTCAGTTAAGATTTTAAGAATGTTTTTATGGTATGTTTGCCTTCAATGGACAGAGAAAGGAAGGTGATGAGATGTCACAAGAATCAGAATGAGGTTTATTACCAAGTAAGTTTGGTGCATACACTAAACACATTAAGAGGCAATAAAAAAAATAAAAGCAAAGTACTTCAACAGTCAAGAACATAAATATAGACAGATAAACGTACAATAAAAATATGAAAAAGATATTAAAGCACTATAACCAAATATGTAAAGTATAACTGTTGAGAGTTGGAAAGCTCCACAGTATTGTGCAGGACTTGCAAAAGTATTTATCGGGGGGTGTGCATAGGTTCACAGAAAGGTCCCTGGCAGGTGTTACTATGTATACTTTGACCCGTCAGATTGTGTGATCAGGAACTTTGGTTGTATGTTTACCATGTCAAAAGCTGAAAGAAGTGACTCTCTAGTTAGTTACTTAGTTAGTTGTGTTATTTATTGTGTCATGCACGTACAAGTGAACAACTCACATGGACTTGTACAAGACCAAAATACTACTAATAATTACTATAATACTAATAATAAAAAACAATTGTCAGACATTGTATTTAGACATTGTAATAGTATTTAGATGTTTAGTTTAGTGCTGTCAAATATCGCATTAATGTCATAGTTAACTCATAATTAACAGCGCATTTTTATCAATTCTAAATGTCCTAATTTCTTTTTGTCCAATTATTTTTTTCTCATTTTAATGCTCTTATCAACATGAAAAAGTGGATCGGCTTACTTTGTGCAAATGTTTTTTTTTTTTTAAAGCAACATTGGTATATAGTCTACTGTAGTGTTTAATTTCACATTAACATTCACACTTGGAGCAAATCTCTCACACAGTGTAACACTGTCCACCAATAAAAGGGTGAAAACAATACTTTGACGAGGGGGGGGGGAGATTTCACGTCAGCTGTGTGCTTGGCCATCAAGTGGTATTTCAGACTGGACGTGCTGCAATGATAGCTCGGTTCACAACGACAACACACACAGATCACTTTGGTCTTGTCAATGGAACATTTGGCAACTTTTAAAAAGTAAAACTTTCCATTCAGAATCTTATTGGCGTCCATTTCAGCGTCTCACGCTCGCCATCCACTCAAAACGTAACGTTACTACTCTTTGGACAGCTCGCAAGCCCAAACAAGTGTGTGTGGCGTGCCTGCTGTTTTGTTTCCGGTCTAGCTAGATCTGGTGTGGTGTTTTTCTAACGTTACTAGTTGTTGCAACAGCATGTGAAAAAACTACAAAGTTTGCTAGGCCAAAAAGTTAACGTTAACCTTGCGATAAAAAAATGTTCGCCGTTAAAATGAAAAACGTGTTTAACTGACAGCACTAGTTTAGTTACATATTTTCATAGCAGTTACAGATGCTAACTTCATAATATTTAGATAGGGTGGTACATTTTAATAGCACAGATACATTATTTCAACCTGTCAATATTTGATTTTATTAATGACCCATTCGCGCCACAGAATCTGACGGATCACAGATCTCAGTGTAAAACCTGAATGTCACATTTCTCTAAGCAATTTACAGACTTCTCCTCCATGTTGGTTTAAAACATGAGGTTCATTTTGACCTTAGAAACAGCAGCATTGGTTTTGTATTATATTTAAATGCAATTTAGATTTGTTTCCAGATAGTTTAAGATCATGTTCTACAGCAGAAAGACGATACCTTCTTATTGGAGAAATTAAAGGTGTTGTACTTGCAAGTCGTTACTGAATTATCTTGCTGTATTTAACACTATCCATTATGCAAGGACAAAGTCAATTTACAGTTATAGTCTATCATGTTATCCCACAGTACCAAAGATTAAAATGAAAGTACTTAACAAGTCAGCAGAGGAACTCGGTTGCAGGATGCCTTACAGTGTAGAGAACTTATTTATCTTTGAGGGAATCTCACATTCAATGAAGGAATTTAATAAGGACCCAGCCCTCTACCCCCCGTAGCTGTCAGAAATGGCCTTGCGATCTCATTTGCATTCAGACCTGGTGCTGGTGGTCCTATTCAGTCAATATTGAAACTCAAAGCATCTACATTAGGATCATCTCTTCTCTCATCAACCCCAGGGGTACTTGGTGTTGGCACACATGGGGCTTTGTTGATGGGGGTAGACAGTTTTATTAATCAAAAGGGAAATTGCAGCAGGGGAAGGTGGGGGCCGGTCGACGTCTTTGTAACGGTGTCAAGAGGGGGATTGTCTGTGGAAGGTCAGCGTTATGTCTGTGGAGCTTTCACTTCAGTATGGTTCAAAGGAACGTGCCACTCAATTTCTATCTGTCTCATTGTCCACTCAGTCAAAGACACTCAAGGACTCGCTGCAGGTCCCCTCCAAATTTTCAAGTGTTTCAGTGTGGTGCAGTATATGCGTGTCCTGCAGATATTGTGTAACAGCTTCTGCATCTTTGGCTGTGGTGAAACTGCCACTTAGTTTCCTGTAAGCACAAATACAGGCTTTGATATACTGGAAAGATGCTTATGTGTAACCAGACCTGAAATGTAAATTTGACATTCCCACAGATAATGGCTCTGTTTATTATAGTATTCTGAGTCTAAATCATGATGTGTTGCTTTTTGTTGATAGGGTGAAAGCACACTACGGGACATGGACCTGATGACAGAGGAGAAGTCGGCTAAAGGTAGTGCCTCTTGTAAAGTTGGCAAGCCTGGAAGAAAGCGCAAGCAGTTTCCAGTGAGTAGTGATCTGACATTTTACAGCTACATCTATCCATGCATATTTGTTTTACAGTGATCAGTTTTACAATATATTAGCTAAATATTACTCATTGTCAAGATTAGATATCAGCTAGTTCATGAGCACCATTAAATTAATAAACCTCCAATGCAATTTCTTTAGCCTGGGTCTTAGTAAAGGGTTTTAGTGTCCCACGCTGATCTGAATGGGTTAAGGCTGGGGCGTGCTTGATAAGAACTATTTCACATGAAATAATGAATCTTTGGCTTTCAAATGAAAGGCAAAGAATCATATAAAACAAAAAACATTTTGTTCAGTCAAAGGCTTATGGGATGAATGCACATATTTTCAGACAATTGTGACTAGAAAGCATTCATTGTGTAAAACGCATAAATTAAACAAGAAAGGTGGCCGAAATAGATGAAAAAAAGACAGCTTTAGAGAGAAGTTCAAACCTTGATAACCTCCACACAGCTGGCCAATCATTGCATGAAGAAAGAGTGTGAATGTCGGTTTGCAGAAAACATTAGCCTGGCTCCGCCCTCCTATGTACTTGTGCTCAATTTTCATTTCCCTTCAGTACTCTGTCTGGGTTCGCAGTCCAATCAGCGAACAGAGGGAGTGGCTGAGAACGATGACATTGAGGCCATGCGTTAGAGTTGTACTTCTGTAATGAAGGCAGAGAAAGATGTGATCGAAGTCATTCGGCCCGTTGTGGCAACACTGCCTTATATCCAGGTGTTAAAGCCCAAGCATGAACAATCTTTGCTGAGTTCTGTTGGTGGCCGTGATGTTGTGGCCCTCCTCCCCACAGGGTTCGGGAAAAGTTAGATTTTCCAGCTTGCTCCGTTATTGGTGAAGGAGTTGGCTAAGGCTAACACTAGCGAAGGTAATGCTAAATATATGTAAGCCTTGTCGGTCTCCCCTCTTGTTGCACTTGCTCATGACATACGTCACAACCAAACGTTAGCAATTGGTTATGGCAGATCAACAGAAGTCATCACCTGCACTTAGCATCCCATTGACCGCCATACATTTTGGCACCACTTTGACAGTAAATAACTTTACATCTGAAGCGTCTAAAGACTATTTGTCCGTTGTTTATTTCTAAAGAAACACAACAATTTATAAAAAGGCTCCATTACCTTGTACTTCACGTTATGGCTCCGTAGCTTACGTTTTTGTAAAAATAGGCTAACGAATGGGTCATAACCACGGGACTTACTGTTGCATAGTCGACAAATCACCGTATTGTCAGGAGAAGCTTGCAGACAGTTTCAACTTACATCAGCTGTTTAGGTTTAATTACTAATGTTAACTAAAAAGTTAGTTAGTATTTAGCCTGTGTCTATGTTATCTCCTAACCTATACCTACGCTCTCCGTCTCTGCTGATTGGGAATGATTGATATTTCTCTTGGCACAGCTACCAGAAGACTTACAACTTTCAGACACATTGCCCACGTCACAACTACGTCGTCAAGCTCAGTTGGAGGCTGCGCAGTAACGCCTAGCCATCACCGGAAAAGTGCTTCTATTTTCCTTCACTGGTCTCCGTCCAGAACAACGGGATCTGTTGGTCCACTTCTTTAACTGTCTATGGGCCAGACTCTTTGTATAAAAGAAATAAACCAGAGTCTGGTAGGACCAGGGTCCGTGTGGTTGGCGGCCAATGGGTTTTCATTTTGAAATGAAAAAGAATCAAAAACAAACAGTAGCCAGTTTCCCAATTAACATCAGTAAATAGGGAAACAAAAACAGAAAACAACCCGTTTTTTATTTTGTTATTAAAAAACGGAAAATGAAAAACAATCTTGTTATCCGATTGAAAAAAATAATAAAAAAAATAATTTATGTGTGTATAAATCTTATTCCTCAAGTTTACATTGTTTTGTTTTTGTGACCCAGAAGCGATCGTAAGTAGTAAGCGGTTGTATGCTACCAAGCTAACCAAGGCTCTGTGAACTCTGTGTTTGCAAGTCCACAACATAATGTTATGTCATACGTGCAAAACTAAATTATAGCTACTTATACTGTATATTGTGTAATATGTTATATATTGAACAATGACAGCACCTGAAATATCCTGCATATCTTGTCCACAGATATGTCATCATCTTTTAGTGTAGCCCGTTTGCCTCCTCAAATGAGAACATAACTTTCCATTGTCGGTTGCGCAGACATCCAAAGTAGAGAATGACAAACGGCAGCGCGCCGCCCTCTGCTGACCGCCAAGCTTGCAGGAGTAACTTCTGGGTCACGCTGGATCACGCAAAAACACCAATGGAAAATGACTTCTACACGTTTAATTTAATTTCCAATTTCCATTTATAAACACATCAAAGACAATCAGATAGCAAGATTGTTTTTCGTTTAACGTTTTTTTTATCTCAAAACGAAAAAATAACGGGTTGTTTTCCGTTTTTTGTTTCCCTATTTACTAATGGTAATTGGAAAACTGTCCGTTTCGTTTTTGTTGCCTGCCATGTACGCGGACCGACAAGGCTAAGAAAACATGGGAGGGTGTTTCAGATGTCGTTTGACCAATCCGATAAGCTCATTGGTTGGCATATAACTGTGCCCTCAGTATCCTTCAAACAAAGTGCTTGTCAGATCAATCTTTCTGACAGGAAAGCGTTTGTAACTTTTCAAAACCAACATTCGGACATTCACACCCAATTCATGCAGTGATAGGCCGGGTGTTTCGAGGTGAGTCAGTATGTAAACCTTGAATTTTTCTCTCAAGCTCACTTTTTTCCATTCTTCTTCAAAACAAGTGTATTGCTTTTCAGAAGAGACTCTTACAAGGAACAAGTAATTTATAAACATATTTGCCATATGACACATCACGTGAACGTGAATTTGTTTTAGGCGTTCTCCGGCCTTAACTGTGACGTGGTCTAAATGCTAAAGATAGAGGCTTTAGGTAGTATAAAGTCTCTGCGAAACATTACAAATTTTGTTTTTGTTGAAAGAATTTAAAAATATGTAATATCTACACAAGATAACACCTATAAACAAATAAATGTGTTCAGAAACACCACATGCACTCCTTTGTACTCATGCATAAAGATCACACAGTCTCCACCATGTTTCACTACTGCGTTATTATGGAATCCCATGCAACAAGGAAAGGCCCACCCTTTAATAGCATTCACACACTATTGGCCAGGCGTCCATGCACACGTAAGGTAACGTAAGCCGATTTGTTCAGGTCCTATCCCCTGAGCTTAATGACTCATGGTCACTGCCTAATCCCAACCAATCAAACTGCTTCGTAGGGTGGAACTTTCCTAGATGTTACGTAGGATCCATAATAACACTTCACTACTCCAACACCATTTGTATTCGGTCTGTGATGTTTTTTGCAGTTAAAAGCCCTGATTATAATGATAATGACTAATGACTTTTGGGCCAACATGTAACTGGTTTATTTTCTTGTGCTTTTAATATCATGTTAATGAATTCACACAGTGTGATTCAACAAAAAGGATATTGTATGGTAGGCAGGGACATGTAGGTTTGTGTCACTGTGTATTTAAAGCAGCTGAGTGGTACTACCAGTAGCTATACTCAGAATTAGGGGGGGCTTAGCAATAATTTTTACACCTGTGGGTGATTGACCACGTGTCAGACACTTCAGTCACATAGATGTTTTGTCGTCGTTATTTTTGTCTGAGTCTAAGTGAAAATGTACTTGCAGATTTGATATGCTGTCTACAGGGCATTTGTTTTCAATTATTAAAATGATCAGGTAACACTAGTAAATATCTGTTCATGGTGCTATCAATAGCCTCGAGCCCATTAATTAAACAGACATCAAGACAGGGTCAAGTAAGTCCTCATAGAAAATGTTGAATGAATGACTAGGGTAACCAAAGTAAAGCATTTATTCATTCAACTCAGTTAACATGGTTTTATATTTTACATATTAACTGACCTTGCTGCTCTTTGTCATTGTGGATCCAGGCTGTAAGATCCAGTGCCTCCTGCTTGTCTGAAGCTCAGCTGGTTACATGTTTTAAGCACTGACTCTGCACCCAATTCATAACATAATATTGACACCTAAGTCCCTGTGGGATCAATAAAATACTGAAAAACCAAAACAATGACCTGAAAGAAGCCAAAATGGTCTGTAGAGCTGAGGGAACTTAATAGTTGGATGAGAATTATCTGTGGGAATGTCAAGTGATTCAAAATTATACATTTGTATAATAAAGCTACACTAATCAATATTTCCATATTAACAATAGATCAAATGACTGTAACGGCTTATTAAACATACTATGCATTAAACCAATTATGTGTTAGTTGTAGTGCTGCAGCAGTAAGTTGGATCTGATAGCCAGTGTTTTATTTTGTCTGCCTGATTTACTGACTGTGACCTCTGTCCTTTGGCAAGGGCCACATGTAGTTCACTGGGTCACTAATCTGTTGTGTAATTCCTTCAGCAACAGATGTGTGTCTTGTGTGTGTGTAAGCATATTGCCTGAGTTTGTGCACGAATTTGTCTTTCTGTTTGTGTCTCTCTGCCTAAACTCACACGCGCCAAAACCTCTTTTTCAGTTATGAATTAAGTGAGAATATTAATAAGCTCAGCTATAACCTCAGCTGTGGATTTGTTGTTTTCATTCATCATGTCAAACAGATTTACTGGAGCGCCACAGCTTGAATAAGTGCAACTGTTTAACATTTACAGTTAATTTGTTCTCAGTTACTACAATGATGAAGTCCTTTTGAGTTTTGCGGCTTGCCAAGAATGCTTAAAAACCAACGTTGGCTCGATGACCACTTTTTTTTAAGGTTTATTTTGCATCTCTGTAAGCATAATTTGCGTTGCATTCATTACATACATTTTAATGTATTTGGGTCACATCAAATCTAGTCTATTCAATCTGCAATAATGAGATTACATTTGACCTCTTAGCTTCTAGGACAGGATCTTGTGTTTGTTAAATACCGTCATCCTCATGCTTCCTGAGGCGCTGCTATTGTCTGCCTTAAATGCGAACTGCTGTACCTACATCTACAGTAGATGAAAGCTTCAACGCTGCCCTTATCAGTGTTGACAGTCTGATCTCAGAAGAACTGCTCCACTTTCTGCTCTCAGTAACCCAGTAATGGGATTGTCTGAAAAAGTGTTTCTATGGCTATTTTAGGCAAGAGCAGACCACATTTCCTCAAATGTGTGTAGTTGAAACAAATCTTTTCTAGGTCTCTAAGGTCTGCTTTTTTTTTTTTTTTAGGTATGGTGTAAGAACTAAAGCTCTGCCATTGTAACTTAAACTGCAGTTTAAGATAGGTCAGCTCTCTTTGAATACACTTCTCCGCATAGAATGAAATAGTTTAACTGGGCGTTCCAAACTGGACAGAGTGAAAAACTCTGTTGTCAAACAGCTAACATTCTTGACATATTTCCGTGCTGCTGTAATCATGAATGCACGACTAGAGGAAGCGAAAAAGTGTACCTAATGAACTTTAATGTAATCCCTTCTTCATTTGGAAGTTAATGGCTGTACAGCAGATTTACTAGCACAGCTTTGAAGTTTACAACTGTAGTTTTACAGAGCTAAATAGGAAATGCCATACTATACTGACTAATAAGTGTAGAAGTTGAGCCACATGTTTGATTCTGTCAAGATAGAGCAGAGGAGGCTTCAGGGATGAAATTAAGCATATATAATATGAAATTGATGAATGCTTCCTTTCTCATTTTTTGTCAAATAGCCCATTTAGCTAACAGTAACGAAATAGTGTTTATTGTTTAATAATACCATCTGTTTTATTGTTGCTGTGGTGACCTTTTCTCAAGCCTGCTGGATGATTTGTCTTATTTCCTGAAAGCTTTAGTTTATTGCGCTGCCAGCTACAGTGATATGTCATAACTGCTGACAGGATCAACACTGTTGTACACCTTCAGAACATCAAACTGTAACATACTGCTACAGCAATAACAACCTGCAAAGCTAATAGATTACCAGGATGTTAACATTTCAACCGCCTCTTCCCCTGCCTGCAGGTCAATAGCTGTGGCTCTCTTAAAGCCAGTGTGGGCGTGGGCAACGTCTACACTGGTGTGGGTAGGCCGTCCATGGCTCAGGTCCACAATGGTGACGTGGGTGGGCACAGAGACAGGACGCCTGACGCCTGCTTCCCAAAACAGGAGAAGAGGGAAGTGGAGAACGGGATCCCCAGAGACCCTTCCTCTTGCCGGGCAGAGGACAGCTCCCAGGGTCAGAGCCTGAGCCTGTCCCCAGAGAACGGATTCCTGCCTAGCCGTGAAGACCAGGACTCGGAGAAAGACAAGGACGACATCCTAACGACGCCGCACAAGAAACGAGGGAGGCGGAAACTGGAGCGCCCAACGAAATGTGAGTTTTTGGCTCTTGCTTGTTCTGCTCAGCTATCTCTGATCTGCTCTCTGTGGCTCCAGCAGGGAAAGTCATGTGCCTAGTGTGACTAGAACAAGATGTTGAGTAATGAACTGTAAATGGATGTTGGACTGAGTGGGTCTGTGCAGCTCAAGACAGTGAGCATAACCCTACCACCACCAGGATTAGTAACACTAAGGCTAAAACAGTTGAATTCATGCTGCTGCGTGTAAATCATAATTATGTTTATACTGTTGATATCCATCTCATACATATTGTACTGACAGTGTTGGGGAGTGACGGAATACATGCACTGGCGTTATGTATTTAGAATACAAATTATGAGTAACTGTATTACGTTAGTTATAATTTAAATAGTTGCTTTTTAGAATACAGTTACATTGTTGAAATCAATAGATTACCTGACGATAATTCTCTGTTTCACGAATTTATTCTAAATAAATTAAGGCAACTCCATGCATTTCCAAGAAGCCCCAATATGAAAGGGAAAAAATGAGCTTTCTGCGTGATCACTGATAGAGTTAGAAATGGAGCCAAAGCCTGGCACAACAGAGCCAGGGCACAAATGTGTTTCTATCTTGGAACTCAAACAGCATTTCACAGACTGAAATATAACTGTGGAGTACAACCTTTGCTTGCCAGCAAACAACCTGGAGCATCTTAAAGGTAGATGTCTGCTGTAGTTTTACGGTCACCTTGCTATTTTATAGTTGTATCAGGTATCGACCTGCTTAGTTGATGTGTGACTTTACATTCTCCTATGTGCTAATTTACTAGCCCCAGAGCCGTTGAAAGACTGACTAGCTCCGTTTGACATGCTAGCTAACGTTAGCTAAAATTAGCTTGTGGTAGAAAGACTGCGGTTAGATTTTTGTAGTAGGCTATGCAGTTCGGGACTACAAATACAAAAATCTATCTGCTTGTCCCTGTACACATTCAACCAGTTGGAACAGAAGAACACACCAGAATAGGCATGTTTTAATAAGCAGTATCTGATGGGCGCATTCCTACACTTATAAAATGCAATTCAATCTGGAAGTAATCCAAGTATTCAGAATACGTTACTCAGATTGAGTAACGTAACGGACTACGTTACAAATTACATTTTTGGGCATGTATTCTGTAATGAACTACGTTTTGAAAGTATCCTTCCCAACACGGTGTACTGAATATTATGCATGCTATATTTCACTTCTTTTAAATGTCTTGTGTTGCTTACAAAAATGCTTTAGTGTGCAGCGCGTGCACGCATGGACGCATGTTTGCTACCCAAAAAGATAGAATTAAAAAAGACATTACTTGAATTACATAAAATAATAATGTTTTGGCCGGTTTAGCTCAGTTGGTAGAGCAGGCGCACATATATAGGTGTACTCTTTGACGCAGCGCAGGAATCATTTTACTGAAAATTGAGTTCTGGTCCTACAGAACTGAATCTGCCACAGTGCAGCAGCAGACAACCGTGGCATATAAAGATAAAATAAATCAGGAAGGCATTGCTTGGAAAGAGTGGTGCTGACAGATAGTTTTTAGACCAAGATGGAGATTACCAATATCACTTAGCTGCCCCCCTCACACTCTGCTTTTAAGTCCCATTCTCTCTCTCTGAGCCACGTGTCTCTCTTGCTCCTCTCTCGGCCTCAGAGACACCGGCTATGACCTTGATGAGGAGTGCAGTGAATAAAGCCAGGGGCGGAGTCACTCTTCTCTTGGCAACAAGCTTCTGTTGGGGGCTGGAAGGTCTCTGTTGTGGCCGCCTCCCCCGTCGGGGGCCCTGCCAGGTGGATGGCGTTGTGCCCAGAACTCTTTACAAACTGAGTATGCACTTGCATTCACCTGGCTGATCTGTGCATCTAGGATCTGTTACTTCCCTTTGAAGCAGAAATCTGGGATAACTCTGTTAGTTTTTGGTGTAAATGGCTCAAAACTGGTTTTCCAAACCAGGTCTGCAACTCTGCTCCCTAACCTGTGTTTGAGTCCAATGCTGCTCTACGTACACAATATAGTGGTCAACACATATGACAAAAATCTAAATGTGTGCTTTTTATGATGTGCATAAAGATCGTGCTTTTGATAACATTAGTTTGCTAATAGTTAGCTTAGTTAATAAGTGTTGAAGGGACAGAGCACAAACAGTGTTAACGGGGCACTCCATCACACTAACACCTGTTGATTTTTCTTTTAGAAGCAGCATTGGTCAACCTGTGAAAACTTCTATAAAGTCTAAGAGGGTCAAGTCTGAGAGGGTCTAATGCAAATATGCTATTGAGTTGCATTATGGGAAGTTTTGGAGTTGGTAGTATCTCTCCCTTTGTTTCTTAAATTTTGACATTAAATCGCTGGTAAGATTCTCACCTATAGTTCATTTGCTCTGGTCCCAATCAGTTGATGAGCTTGTAAACTTGGAGTGTTTTCTCTCTGGGTTCAGTTTCACTTTACACGGAGAGAAATCCAAGCGTACCAAAATGCATCACTACAAATGCTTATTGATCAGATGTGTTTGACAGGATCCATTTAGCTCAGCATAAAGTTATAGTTGCAAGTTATAGTAGCATAGAGTTGGGGCAGTTTGAGCTAAGATCACATTCTCATCACAAACGAATTGCTCCAGGGTTTGTTTGAAAGGGTACCGAGACCACCCCATCAGACCAACCAAAGTGTGATTGCTGCATTCACACCTGTCCAAACAATTCAACCAAACTAAATGATGCGGACGTGAAAGCCCCCTTACTTAGAAATGGGGTCCAGAACTTCAATATAAACATAAATTGTACTACTTTTAATCACAAAGAAACTTTAACATGACTATAAAGTTTAAGCTGCCCCATAACCTTTTAAAGTTGACAATATAAAAAGAAGAAAACCCACAAAATTACACTAAATCAGCTGTACTGTACCAAATTTAACCTGGTATGTACAACAAAACCCATTAGTTGTGCGGTTAGCTCTCAACTAGCCTCTAGTTAAGACCCCTGCATATAGACTAACTTAAGCCCACCCAACTAGCAGAAAAACTCCCACTAACTCTCACATATACCCTTACACAAATCACTATCCAAGTGAGATGAATGACTGACAGGCTTCACAGCATCTAAGATGACTACATGTTTAGTGACACTAATTGCAGCAGCAACTTCAAAAAACAGTCCTGTCATTCTATGCTCTGTAACGCAACTTACATCTCTAAACACAGTGACATTCACAAGATAACATCAACTCTTAACATATCACCCAATGTGTTACAATTTGCAGTTTTAAAGTGTCAGAACTTTTGTTGACATGCAGGAAGTGTCTTACATTTTTTTTAGAAAAATCTTTTTTTTAATTTTCTTTCAAGGCTGAGGGCAGGCAGTGGCAGTCACATTGCAATGTGTGAAGATAGTGCAGATTGAATTCATATGCTTGCATCTGCGCACACACACACACACACACACATATGCACGCACACACACACACACACACACACACACACACACACACACACACACACAAAATTTGCTGTTTGGCGACACTTTGTGAGTACTAATTGATGCCTATGACACATTGAAAAAAACATTTTGAAACTAAAAGGATTTCTTTCAAACAAGGCATCAAAAAGTAAAAGGCAGAGTGTACATATTACAGATTAGTGAGCAGGCTTAGGTACAAAGGATTTTGGAAGCGGGCAATTGTGGAGAAAAAAGCAGCATGAGAGATTATGTGCAATCTCTAAAACACAGACTTTTAATTTAGATCACATCAATGAAAAGTACTGCCCAGAGTTTAATTGCAAAAAACACCACACACTGTTGGACCTGCATGATGTCTTGATTTACCTTAAATGCACTAAACAGTGACATTATGCATGCTGGGAGATATTAATCCTGTTACTTGACAAGTTTGAATAGAGGGAGCGTTGATATATTCCTCACAGGGAAGCAAGTCCTTGGTGGGGGGCAGTGTGGTGGATCGATAGTCCACTAAATAGGGTTTCTGTTATCCATCTGGAGGGCACAGGAAGGATTTGAGCTCCGGCTGGAGTGGAAATGAGCTCTAGCAATACGAGAGCTGGATCCTGCTCAAACTGGCAAGGTATACTCTCCGTGGGCAACATTAGCCAGCTCCCTTCACAAACCCAATGACCTTGGCAGTGTGCACCGCCTCACCGATTTGTTATAGAGTCACTTATTCCCGATGAGGACCAGGAGACCAGGAGAGGGGAGAGGGATGGAAAAAAAGAGCAAGGGGGGAGGAAGGAGCAGAAGACTCAGCTACACATGGAACCAACTTGAAGAGGCTGCTAAGAGAGCGGACTATTGTTTGGACAGGTCTATAGGGTACTTCACTGACAAGGCGGTGTTGGCTGTGCAGACAACATGCCATCAAAAGTTGTCCTTAGCCTCTCAGGGCTCAAGTGTTATGATAGTGTCTGGACTTCAACTCAGCCGATAATCATGTTTATTCAGGCTGTGCCATCATGCTAGTTGGCCTCCGCAGCGTTGCATGTTATAAGCGAACATGCTCGCCAGGAAGTTCTCATGGTGATACTGTCGAGATAAACCTCTTTAGAGCATATTGTACTGCTTTTTACACTGCCCCCTTGTGGGTCAAGTTTAAAAAGGCAAGTTTCAATAAGCTACAGGTTGCTTATAATGATTGTTTGCGCATACTACTCAGAAAACCAAGATGGTGTAATGCAAGTGAATTATTTTGTCAAGATGACGTCAATACATTCTCTGCTTTACTGAGGAATCTAATAATATCAAAATCTAATTCTTCTTGTAACTCTGTTATTTTACAACTGATTGACCCAAGGCTTAGTGCTGTGCGATACCAGTCACCCTCATGGGAATACTGGTATAGCTGTCTTTTTTAATTTGCATCTGTTCTTTAGTATCTGTCCCTAATTGTTTTTTTGTTTTTCTAAATGGACCCGGAGTCTAATAATAAAAAGCTATCTATCTCAGAAATAATGGAGCAATACCAAATTTATAAAGTCTTGAGCGAACACTATGAGCAGCTGACAGGACAGTGAGTGAAGGACAGGGTGAGCCCTGATGAGAGAGAGATAAGGATGTGTTGTCACACACATGACAAGCGATGTATGGTCATAATAGGTTACGGATTTGGAAGTTATTAGCCCTTTAAGCGGCTGTGGCTCAGTGGTAGAGTGCCTGCCAATTGGAAGGTTGGTGGTTCAATCCCCCGGCCCTGCAGTCCCATGTCGAAGGTTCCTTGGGCAAGACAATGAACCCCGAGTTGCCCCCGATGCTGTGTCATCGGAGTGTGAATGTGTGTGCATGTTTATCTGATGAGCAGATGGCACCTTGTACAGCAGCCTCGGCCACAGTGTATGAATGTGTGTGAATGGTGAATGGATCCTGTACTATGTAAAAGCGCTTTGAGTAGTCGTTCAGACTAGAAAAGCGCTATATAAATACAGCACATTTACATTTACATTTACATTTAAATCATATATAAGTCTGTAAATTGTTTGCAAGGTTAAAATGGTAGGCTAGTAAATGCACTGTTAGTTGTTTTCCTATAGGTAGTTACTTACTTACTATATTTGGGTTGGATTGTATTCTCACCTAAACTGAACTCCAGTTTACTTAAAAGCAACCAAGACCCCCGTTTTCAAGCAGACCAGAGTCTGGTTGTTTAATCCGCACCCAAGTCATAAAGAGCTTTCAGACCACCCCAAACAAACCGGACTATCTGACAAAACACTCCGGGTTTTGGTTAAAACAGACCAAACTGCTCAGGTGTGAAAGAAAATTTGATGTCTCAGTTTGATGGTATCCATACTCCCTGGTTAACCCCTCACTGCTCTGCTAAACACAGGAAAACATTGCTGTTACAGAATGAATAACATGCCCTTGTTGTTGTGGACCTCTGCATCTTAAATCATGGCCAATGGTTAATAGGAAATCCCAACTGGAGCTTTTATTGTGACGTTTATATTAGACTGCGGATTCAGAGCACCTCTCACCAAATATTTTCTATGCTAGTTTTGATGATCTTTACCCTGCTGCTGCACCTCTCGCTTCTGGTTTTGCAACTTCCTCTGTATAGCCTATATGGACATTTTCTTTCCTGTGGAAAATATTAGTCTTTCTATGAAACTGCTGATAGTATTCAAGAGTTTGGAGTCCTTACAATACACCAGCATTGGAAGAAGTATTTAGTTCTATACCTGATTAAAAGTAGAAATACTTAAATTCAAAAATACTCCATTACAAGTCAAAGTACTTATCATTAGAGCAGAATCAATAAGGGACTGCTCCGTATATACTACTAGATTATTATTATTTACATGAATGGAACATTTAAACACTGTAACTGGTAGTGGTGAAGCTAACTGCTTTTGTATGCTGTTGGGTAGTTAAACCTATAACATTAAATATTTTCTACAGACATTTTACATCTCTCCAGAATAGCTTCTAAATGGTAGCTTGATAAGCCAGACTCACATCAAGATGTTGGGTCTGGGAACTCATGGGGGCTCAATCCGAGCGGCGGGATAAACGGCTGTCTTTCAAATTCCCTCTGCACGCAATAGGATATTGCTACCGTATCTGGTCGGCAAAACTCCGAGCACATCTTCCTTTTTTAAGAATGACTTCAGTGCTTAACTCCTGATCTTCCAGCAGCACCCATGTTCTTTGTTTTCAAATAGCAGGGAATTCCAAAGACAGTTAAAGGAATTCACAAGGAACCGTTGCTACTCTGTTGCCCACCGAATCTATACACAATGTGATTGGCCTGACCAGAATTTGGTTGTTCCAGCTCGTATCCCAACGGAAAGAGTTGCTAGACTGACCCTGGCTGCAAATTACATTTGCTGCAGCTAGGGTGCGTCTAGATTTGGTGGAAGGTGAGATTGTCTTTTCGGCAAATAGTGTAAGCTCTACTACCATTTTTATGGCGACATAATACCAGCTTCTACATCTATACACCATCCAGACTGCAGCAAGAATAGATAAGATAAAAAGTTATTTATCCCGAGGGAAATTGCTGTGCAGCAGTTGCAATATAAAACTGGAAGAGTGCAAATATAAAGAGACCTGCAGCCCTTTGCTGCATGTCAATCCCCCTCTCCCCCCCTTTTATGTCTAAGTTGTCCTATCAAATAAAGGCCTAAAAATGCCACCAAAATAAAATCTTTGAATTTAAAAACAATGTCTAAGATAGCAATCATAAGGTGCAAATCCAAATAGATACAATATGTACAATGCCAAAATTAGGTTAACAGTATCAGAAGAATGTGAACAGGTTAGGGATCATAAACATGGGGAGGGATCAGTCTAGGTGTGTTGCCTACTATAGGTAGTGTATGAGTGCCTGTAAGAGTGCATGGTAAACACAGAATATTGGACGAAATGTCCCATTATTGCACTAGAGACTCATGTCTTGTCATGTTGAGGCTTTGAGATTGGCAGGGAGATTATATATGGCCCCACAACCACAGCCAAGTGAAGCAGCACATTGTTGCCTTCACGGCTCTGTGTCAGCGGCGTGAGAGGGACCATGCTAATAGCAACCACCTGTGTGTCTCATGAAGGGGGGGTATAAGGTCAGAGGTTTGACATTTGCCAAAGTAAACCTGGCCTGTTGCATCAATCCCACACATGGCACCTGAGCGCACAAGCTCCCAGACGATTTTAAACTCTGAGCATGCATAAGGAGTTTTCCCAAGCCAGTATCTCTCTGCAGTTTTATTCATTTAACTTTAATTTGATCAAACATATAGTTAATGGGAAGATGTGGAGGGCGAGCCTAATAATTTGGGTTAATAAATGTGTCATGCGGGTTATTGATGAATGCAAGGCCACTTCAGTTTAACACAGACACAAGGATAACCAACGTGGTCACTTTCCATTCTACTATGAATGATTTAGGCCATCCATTGTGTTGCTGTCTTCTCTCTAGATGTGGAGCACAAGGAGGAGGACGGGCGTGATGCAGTCAAGACCGAGGTAAGATTTCTGCTCTGTTGAGTCTTTTTTTCTCTGGCTGGTGTAACCCTAAATGGGTCTTACACACGTGCCGGGCTGTAGCTTCCTTATTAGAGGTAAATTACCTTTCCTGTCACACTCTTTGAATCCTCTGCTTGCCAGCATGATAGATGGCCGTGGTTCAGTTTGAACAGAAACAAAAGTACTTTTCTTGACGTGAGAAAGGACAGTTCTTGTAGCAGAAATACTAAATATAACTTGATTCTCCACATGACTTCATCACACTGGTATGTTATAAATACATCAACCTATCCAGCAATTTTGGTCTTTTGTCTTATAACTCTTGATTGTGGGACAGGTTGTATGCTTGATGACAGGAGGTTTACGTGTTGTCTTGCATGACTATAGCTGAGCAGGAAATGTTTGACATTTTGGGAAATACATAGTTTTTTTTTTTTTCAAGAGCTAGATGAGAAGATGTTAGAGTTAGCCTAGCTTAGCATAAAGACTGGAAACAGGGAAAAACGGTTAGCCTGGCTTTGTCCAAAGATAGTCCGGTACATTTGTTCCCTTTAACATCAACATTTTGCGAAAATATGTTATTTGCATTCTTGCTGAGAGTTAGATGAGAAGATTGATGCCACTCATTTGGTGTCCGTTAAATATGAAGCTGGAGCCTGTTGGCTTAGCTTAACATAAAGTCTGGAAACAGGGGGAAATAGTTCATAGTACCAGTACCTCTAAAGCTCACTAATGATATATACACTGTGTGTGTGTATATACATATATATAGCTTGTTTAATCTGTACACAAGCCCACCTAATCTCCCACACGTACTGTATATGACAAAAGATTGCACTGAAAGTAAACTGGATCTGCACCATTGCTAGACTAGAAGCTTTGCATAGTCACCTATCTTTAAGGTCCAGAACAACTGAGTAGTTCTCTTATTTCTGGACTTGTGAAAGAAATGGTACCTAGTGGTGTATTGATTTGAAATATCAAATACACTTGGGAGCTTGAATGTATCAGGGGGTATTGGTGACCTTGAGACTGTTGCCTAGGGAGTTGTTCTTTTGACGCTGCCTGACCAATCACAAGCTGATGGCACCATACAGCACATCAACATGTGAGTCATCGTCGGTTTAGGAATTAGACAACTCCTTTACCTCAACCGCAATTTACTCACTTGTCTGTCTCACAGGCTGTAGTGACAAATTGGATGCACAGATTTACTACAAATCTGAATGCTTCCTTATGAGAGTAATAGAAAGAATCAAAAACAGGTAGCTAACTTTTTCTTTAACACCTTAAACAGGGAGGTCGAGGCAGGAGGGGAGTTGGTTGGGAGATCAGCCTTCGTCAGAGGCCCATGCCCAGAATAACCTTCCAGGCTGGTGACCCTTATTACATTAGCAAGCGGACCAGAGAGGAGTGGCTGGCCAAGTGGAAGATGGAGGTGAGTACCCCAGCTCTGTCCCAGCCACAGTAGATTACAGGGTCAGGCGTGTACTAAAGCTGCCAGGGCCAAAGATAGGACTTGTGGTGCATGAACAGCCAAGTGTATTTGATGGGTCATTTGATATCTCATGAAGGTACCATTTATTTCAGTAGATTTCTATGGCCTTTGTCTCAGTTAGCTCCTGCATTTCCTGACTTTGTTCTTGTCTATTGTATTAGCAGAGGAAAATGCCTTGATGTGATTCATAGTTCCCGGATGAAAATGTTGCAGTAAATTTAGATTTGCACCATTCTGACTGATTTAATTTATGACTGCTTTTTATTTCTTATATTTATTTGATGAAAAATAGCTCCAATTAAACTTTCCACATAAATGTAGAGCAGTGTAGTACAATAAAAAGTTAACCTCAACCTTGGAAACAGTAGTTGACAAAACAGTCTCACCACAACTTTTATTTGTAGCTATTTTTGGGAAGTTTCAGTTGTATCACATGATCATCCTCAAGATTTAAAACAGCTACTATAAATGGACCTTTTGGTGCGATTTTTTTTGTCAAGATCAGTAACACAAGAAGTGCTTTAGGTATTCAGAGAAATTGAAATTTGAACATTGACAACTGAGCAAACTTCATCTACACAGGAAGATCTTGTGATTTGATGGAAAGCTACTGAATTTTGAACATTGTAGATGTAGATTGCATTGTCAACAAACTGGTATTTTTTTACTACATTCAGAATGATCACACAGCACAGTTGTAACTTATCCAAGCTCTGAATTTCTTTTGGACTGTTAATAGAAGCTCCTAATGTAGCATGAAGGTAAATCTTATAAATATCAAGTTTCCCACATTGCTCATTACTTAAGTTATGTTAAATACGACTCCTGGAAGTAACGTGATGTAGTGCAACTTCAACGGTTACATAATGAAAAGTCTTCGTAGTGTCAACATAGGGTCTTCCATTTTTTCTGCCTCCCTGCCCCCTCTCTGCTCTACTCTGGAGAGGGCTCAGAGTGCGGTCATAAAAATGTCTCCAGGGAGGAAATATTGCCAAATTAGCAGGACATGCTGGAGTCCTACAAGTGAAATGTCGTAAAATATGAGGCAAGTAGGCAATTCACGTTTACCAAACCGGATTTTCTTGAACATGGAGCTCTACACGGTGGAGATTTAAAATGGATTTGCAAGACGCAAATCCATTTGTTAGTCAATCCGTCTGTTTTTCCCCTTTTTTCATCTGGCATACAGCAAGCTTTGATCTAGTTTGCACAATTTGTTTTGGCAGCAAAGCCCTTTCCTGAGGAGTTATATGATGCATAGCCTTTAGTTTTAGTTCTGCTCCTGACACAGAGCTTTGCTGTTGCATGTTTCTGCAGCAGGGAGGACATGGTGGCTGAAAGGGTTACTGCCGTCTTGCACTTTCTCCAGAATCGCTCTTTTTTTCCTTGTGCCTTGTGTTACAGTGGACTTCTCCCGTCTCTCCCTCCCCCATTCTTTTCCTGACCCCTCCCCCAGCTATGGAAATGAACTCTGTGCTATGGATATGCGGGTGAAGATGAGGTTTGCAGCAAATTTCCAGCCCTGCTTGCAAGACAGCCTCTTGGCTCTCTGCCAACATTTTGCAAGTCCTCTCTAGCCAACCAGAATTCCTGTCGGCAATCACCTGACCCTGAATTCCCAGACAAAGAAATGTTCATGCTTTCTTTTTTAAGCGATCTCTTCTACCCTGAGAGTGGGGGTGAAAAAAACTCAAGCCCCACACTGGATTATGAGGGTTGCGCGCTGGTGTGTATGGGTATGTGCACTGCATTGTTTGTTTGATAAAATGAAGGAATAGTGTGCATGTCTGATTAGCCTGCTCACAGCGAGGGAAATATGCTGACTTCAGGTATTTCCACGAGAGTTGTTGTGGACCATCTGCTCTGCACGGCTTAAAGGGAAACCGTCTCTTTAAAAAAGGAAGAGTGAGCAGGCTTTAGCCGTGTTTGGGAAAAAGTTGCTTGTGTGAAAAAAGTTTTTCCCGTGGGGTGAATATGTGCTGAAACTATTTCCTGTTTCATTGCAGCACCTAGAAATGTCAGAGTAGCATTATTTTCTTTTAGGTCAGATATATTTACCATAAAAATGTTGCTGCTTTGTGAGAGCCACCATGATTTCACCTTACATAACATTTAGGTGGGAAAAAGGTGAAGTTGTTGTGTAGGCCTCAACTCGCTTTCCTTCCGTTCATTGTGTACTTTGCTTTGTTTGACTCAGGTCAACAATTTACTATAGGAAGAGTTACTTGATAACTTGAAAAGATTTTAAAGGGCTTTGGAGGAAGCCAATCGGCATCCTCAGGGGTCTTTTTTTAAACAACTCCACTTGTGGATTCATGGGGAATTCTGTTCATGTATTCATGACTGACTCTGTAATATTCCTAATTATCTCTTAAAAGGATGCAATACAATGAGAACCAGATGGCCTATTTGGGTGTGACCCCCCAAGGCCACTCATGAAATACACAGCCTTTGTAGGGATCTGTGCTAAATTCAGGCTAATGAATGCAGTGGCCACATCAAGGCACAACAGAACCTGCCACTTGTGCATTTTCAGACAGGATTTCCACTGTAAATGCAGCGGGGTTTTTTCAAGGTTTTAGAATCAGCCTTTGCAGTGTTCTTGGTCTGATGCATCACTAACTACACCTGTCGTGAATTAAGGAAGTTTGTATTATTTGTTTGCAGTCCTGACCAGCAGATTAGCTCAGGTCTTCGCACTGAAGACATATTGTACACTGACCAAAATTTTAAATGCACTTTTGTTTTTGGTCCCATTTGTCATGAGCTAAACTCAAAGATCTAAGACTTTTTCTATGTACACAAAAGGCCTATTTCTCTCAAATATACAGGTGTGGCATTAGAAGATGCTGATTAGACAGCATGATTATTGCAGAGGTGTGCCTTAAGCTGGCCACAATAAATGGGCACTCTAAAATGTGCAGTTTTACTAAATTGGGAGGGTTTTAGGGTCCGAAAACCAGTCAGTATATGGTGTGATTTGCCTAACGCAGTACAACACATCTCCTTCCCATAGAGTTGATCAGGTTGTTGATTGTGGCCTGTGGGATGCTGGTCCACTACTCTTCAATGGCTGTGCGAAGTTGCTGGATGTTGACAGGACCTGGAACACGCTGTCGTATACGCCGATTCAGAGCATCCCAAACATGCTCAACAGGTGACATGTCCGGTGAGTATGCTTGCCATGCAAGAACTGGGATGTATTCAGCTTCCAAGAATTGTGTATGGATCCTTGCAACATGGGGCAATGCATTATCCTGCTGCCACATGAGGTGATGGTCGTGGATGAATGGCACAACAATGGGCCTCACGATGTCGTCACGGTATGTCTGTGCATTCAAAATGCCATCAATAAAATGCACCTATGTTCGCTGTCCATAACATACGGCTGCACATACCATAACCCCACCGCCACCATGGGCCACTCAATCATCAATGTTGACATCAGGAAAGCGCTAACCCATACAACGCCACATACAGTCTGCCATCTTCCCTGTACATTGTAAACCGGGATTCATCGGTGAAGAGAACACCTCTCCAAAGTGCCAGACACCATCGAATGTGAGACTCTGCCCACTCAAGTCGGTTACAACGACAAACTCCAGTCAGGTCAAGACCCCGATGAGGACGATGAGCATGCAGATGAGCTTCCTTGAGACGAGTTCTGACAGTTTGTGCAGAAATTCTTTGGTTATGCAAACCGATTGTTGCAACAGCTATCCGGGTGGCTGGTCTCAGAAGATTCTGTAGGGGTTACATGTGATCCGCAGTTGTGAGGCCGGTTGAATGTACTGCCAAATTCTCTGAAACGCCGGCTTATGGTATAGAAATGAACATTCAATTCACGGTCAACAGCTCTGGTGGACATTCTGCAGTCAGCATGCCAATTGAACGCTCCCTCAAAACTTGACATCTGTGGCATTGTGCTGTTTGACAAAACTGCACATTTTCTAGTGGCCTTTTATTGTGGCCAGCCTAAGGCACACCTGTGCAATAATCATGCTGTTTAATCAGCATCTTGGTATGCCACACCTGTGAGGTGGATGGATTGGAAAGGAGAAGTTCTCACTAACACAGATTTAGATAGATTTGTGAACAATATTTGAGAGAAATAGGCCTTTTGTGTACATAAAAAAGTCTTAGATCTTTGAGTTCAGCTCATGAAAAATGGGGGCAAAAACAAAAGTGTTATAATTTTGGTCAGTATATGTCACTGTATAATCCATCAAACAATTACACAAAACAGTCCTAGCTTAGACTGTCCTGCCTGTTGCGCATGAAAGACTACTGCATTCAAAGGTCAGACTCTTTTGTGTTGCTTCAAAGACTGGCTGTCACATTGTGTGAGGAAGTAATGTTCAGTCACAGTTTATTTCATCTAACTTTTACCTTTAATCAGAGTTTGCAGATTTCTTGTTCGTTTTGATTCCATGGCACCTGAACTGCTGCTTTAAAATCTTTTTTTCCCTCCAATGTCTAATTTGTCTGATGCTTGTTGTCTTCATCTCTGTACTACATGTGAGTTTTCGGTGCTTAAGCAAAATGGTGTTTCATCTAAACAACTGCCCTTTTGACTCTTCAAGACTAAGACATGTTCCTTGTAATGTTAACAGCCTTATACTAGGGAGTTGTAGTCTTATAAATAACCGAAACTGTGCTGTAAACGTGACCTTTTTGTTAACAAGTATAGCCCAGAATGGACACTAAAGTATCATTTGTACACCCAAGTGACCAATATTTCTTCTCTTTTTTCTGCCTCCAAGTGCACTCCGTCACCCCTTGAGCCCCCAGGGTATCATGCTGTAGAGACCTCTAAGTCAGATTATCCCTTACTGTGCACCCAACATGTCTCTACACCCTGCCAAAGTCCTTTAGAGCTTGTGCTTTCACTCTATGCGTAACAAAATCCACTATTACGTCAGTACAGTAACTTAGGTTTGGTTTTCCATTATGTTCATATAGTTTTTCCAAAAGGGAAAAAAAATTTAGATGTTTTCACTCTGAGGTTGTTTAAACACATTTGCTTTGCTGTGTTTATACATCTATAGTATGTCTGCTGTCATATTTGGTATTTGTCTTCAACGTGCCGTGACAGCGAATATAAGTGGTGGTATTTCTGTGCTGTCAGTGACAGGCAGGCGTGCGTAAATGATAAAGACTGCATTGTGTCTCTGCTACCTCCTTTCCTAGTTGCCCCTTTAGACTCTGAGGGCCTGTCTTGCTGCTGGAGCTGCACACACTGTGAGGCCCCCAAAAGGGGGGCATTTACAACTGGGAAATGAGTCCAGAGACAAATATCTGGTTCTTATAGCCACTGTACTTTCATTCCTCCCCCCAACTGGCATTTCCAGCGTCCCTTTCTCATTGGCTCTAAGGAGAAGGAACCCTGGAGACAGCCTGACCCTAAACACACCTAAATAAGCTCAGTAACAGTAGCTCAGCCACTTTATTGTCATTTACAGATCTACTGGTATACCTCCGATTACTGGTCACCAGAGATGAAGTTGCTTACTCTTTGGTAAATCCATAAAAGCACGCGTTGCAGTTATTCTACGTTAGCCAAGCAACAGCTCTCCTCACTTGCCGACATATTTACAGATTGTTTCTCCCCATACACACAGCGCATTTAGCAGTTTAATTGACATTTGTTAGTTTTTGCAGTTTACCATCTGGAACCACACATCCAAGCAAGCTGTCGAACACTAACTCCAATGTGCTTGTGCTGGAGCCAAGAAGCCTAACACATATGGCCAAGGGCTTTGAACCATCCATCCAGCACTACAGTACAGATATTTATAAACCACAGCAGAGCCTCTTGATTGAAGAGCACATGTTTCTACTCTTCTGCGCCGAAACCCCTCCCCATGCAGTCTAAGCACCACCTACCCTTAAAGGCGCTATTGTTTATGAGTCACACTGGGAGAAAGGACGGAGGACTGTGCTATACTCCCTCTCCTCTCTTGCTTTTTTTCTCCTCTTCCCACACACCCAGTCCACCTCTGGACATTTACAGTGTGTAAGAGACATGAGAATTTGAGAAAGACTTGGAAAGTAAGCACAGCTGTGCAGCACTGCGCTCA
Organism: Etheostoma perlongum; assembly: GCA_026937815.1. NCBI lineage: Eukaryota > Metazoa > Chordata > Actinopteri > Perciformes > Percidae > Etheostoma > Etheostoma perlongum. The sequence continues at coordinate 19,632,322 of CM049390.1, read as the reverse complement.
TGTGGAGCCTATAGTATGACTAACACGTGTTTACATATGGCACTGCTGATAAATATTCTGTACTGTAAGTTTTTTTTTGTGTTTTTTTAAAGAGTAAAAGGAGGAGAAGAAAGTTAACGTGTGTGCATGTGAGTCCTACCGTGTGTGTGTTTGAGAGAGAGACATCAGAATGTGTGCAGCTGTTGGGGATTTACTGTGAGAGGCTTAAGTCCCGGCTGTGTCTCGTCCTCTCTGATCGACCTAGCGGTTCAGTGTCAGGTACCACAAACCCAGTGAACTTTCCACTGTAGCTCTGGGCACTATAGAGTTACTGTATAGCGTGCCGTTGATGAATGCGCCTTACAGTTGGACATTAAGAATTTTTAGGATTTCGGTTTGCTATGTCTGCCTTTTGTTAGGGCCTTATTTTTTCTATTCTTTTTAAATTTTTACTTTCAAGTTTTATCACTTTCAAGGAACCTTTAGGCAAACTGGATAGAGAGGAATTTCTCCAAAACTGCCTTATTTGCAGTTGTGTAAGCCCGAGTTTAAAAGCTAGTTGTGTTAAGAATTGTTAGATTGGAAAAAGTATTTTTTTATTGCATGTTAAAGAAGCTCACTCAGTTGACATTTTTAAATCTAGACTGAAAACCCACATCTACTCCTTATACTATAGCCAACCATAACACATCATCCTTTCTGCTTCCTTCACAAATACATCTTTTCACTTATTCTCTTATATTGCTGGTTGTGTATTGTTTATTATGACTGCTTTAATGCTGTTCCATTGTTTTGTTGCTGTTATATCTGTGTTCATTTAATTGTAAAATGCACCGGTGATTTTACACTTTAAATAAATTTGATTGATTGATTGATTGACATACTCCTTAAAAACCAGACGCATCATATGATCTGATCAGATGTGTCCTCATCACTACTGTCGCTGGGATGTGTTTCAGGCAGAGAAAAAGTCCAAACTGATGTCAGCGATGAATGCGATGAAAGATCATGAGGAGAATGAAACAGAGACCCAGAAAGAAGAGGTCTCAATAATTAAGCACCCATCGCCTTCAAAGCAGCAGCAGCAGCCTCAGTCGCAAGCTCAGTCACAGCCTCAATATCACCAGCAATCACAGCGGGCGCTGCCACAACAACATCAACAGCAATCACAGCAGTCGCTGCCACAACAACATCAGCAGCCACCTCAGCAGCAGCAGCAGCAGCAGCAGCAGCAGCCTACTGACCCCGCTTCCCCCACTGTGGCCACGACCCCTGAGCCTGTCGCCATCGGAGGTGGAGATAAGACGTCCCCCAAGCCTGCAGACACTGAGCTAGAGTATGAGGTAAGATAATATTGATTCACATTGATTAATGTCTGGCTGTAGACTGACAGGATTTTACAACAGAGATCTCTATTGGAGAAAGGATTTAGTTTAAGGCCAGGGTTAATCCGTGTCGAGTTAAGCAGCCATTCCTGTTTTGGGAATTTATACACTTCAGGTGTTTTACAGCTGTGATAGCCTCGTGGAGATCTGAAATTTACAAAGATGTCAATGTCACACCAAATATGTCATGTTGACTTAATGCAATGTGTATAAAATGATGCAGGAGATTTACAGCATTAAAAAAAAACATTGTTTTGTGTGTGTTTTATGGTAGGTTTGTATATTTCAGTCAATGGAAGCATTATATGGTTTCGACCATATTCGAAATGTATGCAGTACATAGTTCTATCTTATAGTGTGTATTTTTTCTGAATAAATATTTAAGAGGGGCGTCACTTACCCAGGGTGGTACAGACTTTATGTAACTAATTTTCTGATATGCACTGTTCCCTAAACCAGTAAAAATATGATGTGGGAAATCTGTGAACTTGATTAAAAGGGAAATTAATCTGTTTGGTGTCACCTGATCCATTTTGTCAACTTAATAGTCCATACTATAAATTTACCATATTGGTCTTTTATGTACACAATGTATCTTTTACATGTCTGTCTGTCCTGGGAGAGAGATTGCCTAGGGACTGAGACTTCACCGATTATAAAAAGGTTTCACAATTATGCCTAGAAGTTAATACAGAGCAGATGATTTGTTGATTTTATTTTGGCTACAGGACGGTCGTGGTTTTGGCATTGGAGAGCTTGTTTGGGGGGAAGCTTCGAGGCTTCTCGTGGTGGCCAGGCCGCATTGTATCCTGGTGGATGACGGGACGGAGCAGAGCGGCTGAGGGAACCAGATGGGTTATGTGGTTTGGAGATGGAAAATTCTCAGTGGTGAGTGTTTAGAGCAATTTCTGTCAGGTGTTTTTTTTTTCAGCACAAATTAAGCAAAACAGCTTTCAGTGACAACAGCACACTTTAGTGAGATTTTTTTTTGGTTTTATTTTCTCAACTAATTGCTACTTGTCAGTATAAACAGAAACGTCATTAATGTCAAGCACTTTTTACCTCAATAACTCAATTTTTCCAATCCGTCAAGTAAACAGTTACATCATTTTCTTACAGGTCTGTGTAGAAAAACTCATGCCTTTAAGTACCTTTAATAATGCCTTTCACCAACCAACTTACAACAAGCAGCCCATGTACAAGAAGGCCATCTATGAGGTGCTACAGGTGAGTATAGGAGTAGTGGGTTTCAACATATTTTAGTTTACATAATCTTTAACAGCCTGAGCTGTCAAACTGGGCATGTTGCCTCAAAAAGTATATAACTGCAGTGCTTGTATAGCTAATGTAGTATATTTTTTAAACTTACAAAGGCCACAATTGTTTTCATTTAGTTGAATAAATAGTTTTGCATTTGGGGAAATGTGCTTATTCACTTTCTTGCTGAGGGTTAGATGAGAAGATTGATACTGCTCTCAAATTAAGCTAGAGGCAACAGCCGTTTAGCTTAGGGAAAGGAAAAAGCAGATTGCTGAAGTCTTTTGTTAAGACATTGCCACACTGATGATTATTTTAGTCATAAATGTTTTTTTGTGTGTCCGTAGGCGGCTAGCAGCCGGGCAGGCAAAGCCTTCATGGCCTGTCCCGACAGTGATGAGACAGAAACCTCCAAATCAGTGGAAATGCTGAACAAGCAGATGATTGACTGGGCTATGACAGGATTTCAGCCCACTGGACCCAAGGCTTTAGAGCCACCAGAAGGTAAGAGGAAGTCAATATTATCAAGCTTAAATGGTTGGACTTTTGATCAAGTTTGTTGCCAGCAACTGGGAGTCTTTTTACATTTCCCAGAAACTTCCAATGTGTAGCTGTCCCTTTATCTCACAGATGAAAGCAAACTTTTAAAAAAAATACAAATTTCTTAAAATAAGTGTGATAAAATAATTCATGTCGCCTGTAATATTAATAGTCTGACATGTTGTGCACCCCAGAGGAGCGTAACCCATACAAAGAGGTTTACCCTGAGATGTGGGTGGAGCCTGAAGAAGCAGCCTATACGCCTCCTCCAGCCAAAAAGCCTCGCAAAAGCACAGCAGAGAAACCCAAGGTCAAAGACATCATTGATGAGCGGACACGAGGTAAGGTGCCTCATTTATTAGGTTAAATAGGAATTATGAACTCTCAATGGACTCAGCAGAGTTGTACATTACAGTAAGTGTTTGGGGAAGTGGACAAGAGCCCAATTAGAGTGGCAAATACTATGAATAGATGTTTGTTTGAGTTGATTCCCAAACCAGCTTTATTGATATTACTGTGGGATGTCTTGGCAATAAGCAGCTGCTTCAGTAACATAACAGACGCCAGTATTGTGAAAATCTGCTTATTAACTTATTAGTACAATAGTTTGACACTTTTTTTGTTTTTATTTCCCTGTGTTTGACCATTCATGCTAGAATTTGGTGTATCACAGGGGTCAGTTTTTAGGCCTTCGTGGTTTCCACTTTACATAAATGATCTGACTGTTTGTAAATTGATATCTTATATTTTATTTGCAAATGATTGCACGATGATATTTGTAGTTATGTGTGCCTCTCTTGGGGCTTGTTGCACGAAACCAGAATAAGGGATTAAGCTAGGATATTCTAGTTATCCTGGATGAATTCAACTTTGACTCGGTTGCACGAAAGCAGGTTGACTTAAACCCAGCCAAGTAACCATGGAGATTTATTCTTTGCGACTAGCCTGCTCCAGAGCAGGCTAACAGACAGGCTAAAATTAATCCTGGAATCTCGTGTTAAATCAGCTGCCGCTCTGATCTGAAATAAACGTGTTTAACAGTTACTCCATTGTCTTCTGAATGAATGCTGCTTTATTTTTATTAACATGCATTACTTGTCACAAGTTTGATTTAAACCCTACTATTGCAGTTGTTTAGATGATTAGAAATGGTTGCACTGGCACCCAGATGCGGAGGGGCAATCGGGAGAGTTGGAACTTTTCCCGGGGGGGCTGGTAGTGTTTCGAGGTCGCGAGGGTCTGATAATAGTTATGCATTACAAGTTCTTAGTAACGCCATCCGGCGGCCTGGTATGCGGCCGCTGCCTGCCGGCAGACCTGTGCATCACTTCAGTGTCCACTCTCTCTGTAAAAATAGAGATGAGCAGCGCGGCTTCCGTGGTCGATGCAGCTTCAGGTTTACAGAGGACGCGCTCCGGAGATTAAGTGGGACAATGCAGCTATATTCCAGGATGCCATTAATGGCAGATTGGTCAGAGACCAAAACATTAATGATTTCATTTTCTTGTTGCTTGTGCTTCTCTACTAAACGATAGTTTGTGTTACTCAATTAATTACTTAATATGCAGGCCTATTGTTTTTTATTAGGTACTGTAGCTTACTTTGGCTTCATAACCTTCTCAATTAGTTTCACATCACTGGACCAATAACTTGGCCTATATACGTATATAGTGTAGTTTACATTCATCACACAGGGAACACAATGCTTCTTAATCTTTTTATTTTGGTGCGGTCACTTGTCAGAAGAATGAAAAACATGAATAATACATTGTATTACATATATGCCTACAGTGTGTATTGAAGTCACTTCTTTTCTAGTTGTCCCATTTATTGTATATAAACTTTAATTATATATTTAGAATTAGACATAGCTCATAGAGATTTGTTCATATGGTTGTAAAACATGTTCTCACGTTGTGAATAAGGGTTTGAAATTAAGCATAGTCATTATCATTAGGGTCCATTTCCAGAGGAACATTAATTCCCTCTGCTCACTTTTAAGGCAAAGTAGGCTAAATAATACATTTTATTTATATAGTGCTTTACATGGTAGGATACTCAAAAGACACTTTACATCCATTTAAATCCAGCACAATTATCACATAAAAAGAGATACAGCAACAAAACCAACACATAAAACAAGCATATTAAAAGCAATTAAAACACAGTGTAGCCTACAACTTTGTAAATATGTGGAGTGACTAGTAGGCTGAGTAGGTATTTTTAAATCCTTACGCATTCAGTCAGTCCGCTATAGTCTGTTGGGCTTTTTCTTTCCGTTTGATAACATCAGCCATATTTCCCTTTCTGCATATTATGTTCTTCACCTCCTCGTTACTTATGTTAGGAGCTGCTGCTCAGCGGGTGAAACATTTGCCGCATGGGTCTTCCCCATTTCTGCATCAGGAGATCTGTGATCGATACTGTGGTTTATTTAAGCCGTGAACGTGTACTTATCCCAGCTATCTACACCTGGCTTGACATAGCGTCACCTTCTCATCCTGGCTCGGCAAACGGGCAACCGATAAAGCCGCGAAGAGCGGTTCACACAAAGTCAAGCTGCGCTTTTTCATTTATCCTGGATATCTTTATTCTCCTTTCGTGCAACAGGCCCCCGGTCCGTGTGAATGAATAAACAACTAAAATTGGAGGATGACAGGAGAAAAAAGCTCACAAATGTATTGCCGAATGGGGATTTTGTTCACCTAAATTTCTCATCAAGAGTCATATTCTCATCAGTGTTGTATCATTTTCAGAGCGGCTTGTTAATGAAGTAAGACAAAAGTGCCGCAGCATAGAGGGTAAGTGATGTGTCCTCTGTGCTCTCTAGGTTGTAGCAGCACCGGAGGGGGGGGGGGATGAACATCTAGACACTTTACACTTGCCCTTGTTGTTGACAAGCAAAGCAGCAGAAATGTATGTCATGTGTCAGTTAATAAAACTATGAAAGAGTCAAGAAATAGAAATAACATTTCTATGATTTTTGCTGCTACACTGGCTCTCTTGTGAGTTCTCTCCAAACATACTAGCTACACTCATTAGATCTTCACCTCCATTACAGCTGTTAAAATATTTCATTGAAAAGTGAAGTTCTGAGCAGCGCAGCGGCAGTGTGATTACACTTCTCTCTGACCTACCCCTTTTAAATACTGACATGCTGCACTTCTTTTCACAGACATCTGCATCTCCTGTGGAAGTCTGAATGTTAGCATTGAGCACCCGCTGTTTGCTGGAGGAATGTGCCAGAGTTGTAAGGTAAGCTGTGATAGAGGTCATTAAAAAGTTTCAATTCCAACTACCACGTAGTGAGAAAAAAATAAAATCACAGCTTCTTTCAAGCCAATAATAAACATATTTCAAACAGCACCTGATATCAACCCATTAAAATTTTGGTTTTTAAATATTTCCATCTGCTCAGTTTTATTTTGCCTCCTTTTAACAGAACTGCTTCCTAGAATGTGCATATCAATATGACGACGATGGTTACCAGTCATACTGCACTATCTGCTGCGGAGGAAGAGAGGTGCTCATGTGCGGAAACAACAACTGCTGTCGGTAAGATTTTTACTGTGTAATGGAGGTGGCAGGGGGTAGTTTAAACTACAAAATCCACAATGTCTTCATCAACAGTGTAAATGTAAATCCTTTGCACAAAGAAGCAATATGCTGTATGTGTGTATTGTGGTTTACAGTGTCATAATATCAACACAAAGTGAAAAAGCTGTGTGGCATTCCTGCAGCAAATGCAAATAATCCACATATGACACAATTGAACCTAGATGTTACACAATTTCTTATTTGTAAATATTTCCAGGAATGTGCTTTACCCTAAAGATAAATTGTTCAAATAATAAAAAAAAATAATCTCCATAGGCTATAAATGCACCAAAAAGTGCTTTAAAAGCGCAGTTGTTCTTCCAATACATTGGGCCAGGATTGGGCCACCATTGCACATACTGAACACATAATAGAGGCTTTGTAGTGGTGTCACAAATCTCATTGCAGTGATGATCACAAATATTATATAAAGTGTGGTTGTATGCCTGTTGGATAGACCACTGTTAACTATAAAGAAATAGTCTGATAAAGTTTCCTCGCACGAACTATGAGATTTATGTCCAGAAAAATACCACTGAGAACAGATTGAGCCTTGTCAGTCACATGTTGGACCAATCAGCAAACAATGGATTGCTGTCTGGTTAGAGGCTGACATTTGCCATTTGGATGATGCCTCTCAAAACTTCCTAACCTCATTCAAAACCAAACAAAGACTGATGCTGCAATTGGGTGGCCTGTTTTTTTCTTTGTTTGTTTTTTTAAACCTCTGATTGATTTAGAAACTGATTTTGGGAGGAGAGGGCTGTCAATAAGCCCCTATTTTAAAAGTATAAGGGTTATGATAGCATTTGTTTTTGTTATTGTCAACCATAACGGTCAGAGCCATTATATGATATACCCTTCAAACCCCCACGTTTTTTTTGTCGAACACATGGGTCTTTCCAATCTGCGCTGGCTTATTGAGAGTATGCCCAAATCACTCATTCCACATTTTTACCTTGCAGGCAGATTCTCACATAGCACACACACATACTGTACATAGACATGCATGAGCGAGCGACAGAGCATTGCGGGTTGAGAAACAGAGGGGAAGAGAAGGTGAAAGCTAGACTACTGCACACGTTTCTGTATGTTAACTTAAAGAAACTTAACTTACTCACTAACACTGCTTTGGCACTTTTTGACCCACCCAAACCTGTGATGTTTTCTAGTAAGCTGAACCCACATGACAGCAGTGGTGTGTGTAAAAATGTGTTTAAACAAAGGCACTATGATAACTGGCTAACAACATAACCTTTGAGACATGGGCCCCTTAAGCCCTGGTGACTTCATAGTAGTAGAAGTGATTGAAAGAGATGCTCACATTTAAATAAACAATGATTAGTTATTATTAAAAATGGCTCTGAATATCTTAACCCTCATGTTGTCCTCGGGTTGAAATGTTCCAGTCTGTGATTACCCATCAACATACTTTCCTTTAATTTTAGTCCAAATAATTCCTAATTTCTGCTTTTCTAACTCAAACATTAGGTATACTTTCCTATAAATGAGGTTTATTGACCATAAATTCCAAAAATAACTGTAAAACTAAAGTTAATAAGTTAGTGTTACGTAGTGTGTAACGTCAAAAAAGTGACAAACATTGAAAAAAGTGTTGAAAAGGGGGGTTAAAAACATCAATAAAAAGCGTCAACTAAAGTGTTGACAGGAAGACAACACAAGGAGTAAGATACATGTGATCTGGGGCCAAACACTTCCTCTGGGTGAAATTATTAAATGTACCAATCATCATTTTTCTCATGTCAGTATAGCCAGATAAAAGTGTTATTATATCAAACCAACAGAATACAGGAAATTGCATCTACCATTAAACCTTTTCTGGAGGAGGACCCCCAGGACCACCCAGTTTAAATTGTCCCACCCAAATTTTCAATGCTTCCCATGCCCATGTTGTTAACCCATTACAAAACATAAAAACTACAGTGCCCATGTTTATTGTAATGAAGGAACATGGCAACCGATGCAGTGATGTGGCTAACTGATGTATTTTTTATATTTTTTTTACAACCTAACAACTTCTGCGAGATATTTGGTAGATATAGCATCACGTGTACCAATGAACCCCCCCTGGCCTGTGTTCAGGTGTTTCTGTGTGGAGTGTGTCGACCTCCTCGTCGGTCAAGGAGCGGCCCACGCAGCCATCAAAGAGGACCCGTGGAACTGCTACATGTGTGGTCAGAAGGATGTGTTTGGTCTTCTGGGGCGTCGCACTGACTGGCCCAGCCGTCTCCAGCACTTCTTTGCAAATAATCACGACCAAGATTTTGTGAGTAATGGACCTTCAGGCTATAAATCCCACTGACTGTCTCAACGAGGAGTCTTTTTTTTCCTGTGTGTGTCTCATGTTCTCTCTCTCTCTCTCTCTCTCTCTCTCTCTCTCTCTGCGTTGTGTTTCAGGATGCACCAAAGCTTTACCCCCCAGTCATGGTGGAGAATAGGAAGCCCATTCGTGTCTTGTCGCTATTTGACGGCATAGCAACAGGTTAGACAAGAAGATCCCCTTTCTCTAATTAAAGTCTCAATAAACACAACATTTTAATCATTTTACATATATATATATATATATATATATATATATATATACACACACACACACACACACACACATACATACAGTGAGGAAAATAAGTATTTGAACACCATGCTATTTTGCAAGTTCTACCACTTAGAAATCATGGAGGGGTCTAAAATTGTCATTGTAGGTGCATGTCCACTGTGAGAGACATAATCTGAAAAAAAAAAATATCCAGAAATCACAATGTTTGATTTTTTAACTATTTATTTGTATGATACAGCTGCAAATAAGTATTTGAACACCTGAGAAAATCAATGTTAATATTTGGTACAGTAGCCTTTGTTTGCAATTCCAGAGGTCAAACGTTTCCTGTAGTTTTTCACCAGGTTTGACACACTGCAGAAGGGATTTTGGCCCACTCCTCCACACAAATCTTCTCTAGATCAGTCAGGTTTCTGGGCTGTCGCTAAGAAACACGGAGTTTGAGCTCCCTCCAAAGATTCTCTATTGGGTTTAGGTCTGGAGACTGGCTAGGCCACGCCAGAACCTTGATATGCTTCTTACAAAGCCACTCCTTGGTTATCCTGGCTGTGTGCTTCGGGTCATTGTCATGTTGGAAGACCCAGCCTCGACCCATCTTCAATGCTCTAACTGAGGGAAGGAGGTTGTTCCCCAAAATCTCGCAATACATGGCCCCGGTCATCCTCTCCTTAATACAGTGCAGTCACCCTGTCCCATGTGCAGAAAAACACCCCCAAAGTATGATGCTACCAGGGATGGTGTTCTTGGGATGGTACTCATCATTCTACTTCCTCCAAACACGGTTAGTGGAATTGTGACCAAAAAGTTCTATTTTGGTCTTATCTGACCACATGACCTTCTCCCATGACTCCTCTGGATCATCCAAATGGTCATTGGCAAACTTAAGCCGGGCCTTGACATGTGCTGGTTTAAGTAGGGGAACCTTCCGTGCCATGCATGATTTCAAACCATGACGTCTTAGTGTATTACCAACAGTAACCTTGGAAACGGTGGTCCCAGCTTTTTTCAGGTCATTGACAAGCTCCTCCCGTGTAGTTCTGGGCTGATTTCTCACCTTTCATAGGATCATTGTTAGGATCTCACCCACGAGGTGAGATCTTGCATAGAGCCCCAATCGAGGGAGATTGACAGTCATGTTTAGCATCTTCCATTTTCTAATGATTGCTCCAACAGTGGACCTTTTTTCACCAAGCTGCATGGCAATTTCCCCGTAGCCCTTTCCAGCCTTGTGAAAGCTCTTTGGTCTTCACCATGTTAGTAGTTGGATTCTTACTAATTGTATAGGGTGGACAGGTTTCTTTATGCAACTAACAACCTGAAACAGGTGCATCTAATTTAGGATAATAAATGGAGTGGAGGTGAACATTTTAAAGGCAGACTAATAGGCCTTTGAGGGTCAGAATTCTTGCTGATAGACAGGTGTTCAAATACTTATTTGCAGCTGTATCATACAAATAAATAGTTAAAAAAATCATACATTGTGATTTCTGGATTTTTTTTTAGATTACGTCTGTCACAGTGGACATGCACCTACGATGACAATTTCAGACCCCTCCATGATTTCTAAGTGGGAGAACTTGCAAAATAACAGGGTGTTCAAATAGTTATTTTCCTCACTGTATACAGTCAGGTCCATAAATATTGGGACATCAACACAATTCCAATCTTTTTGGCTCTATACACCACCACAATGGATTTGAAATTAAACAAACAAGATGTGCTTTATCTGCAGACTTTCAGCTTTAATTTGAGGGTATTTACATCCAAATCAGAAGAACGGTGTAGGAATTACAACAGTTTGTATATGTGCCTGCCACTTTTTAAGGGACCAAAAGTAATGGGACAATTGGCTGCTCAGCTGTTCCATGGCCAGGTGTGTGTTATTCCCTCATTATCCCATTTACAAGGAGCAGATAAAAGGTCCACAGTTCATTTCAAGTCTTCTATTTGCATTTGGAATCTGTTGCTGTCAACTCTCAATATGAGATCTAAAGAGCTGTCGCTATCAGTGAAGCAAGCCATCATTAGGCTGAAAAATCAAAACAAACCCATCAGAGAGATAGCTAAAACATTAGGTGTGGCCAAATCAACTGTTTGGAACATTCTTGAAAAGAAAGAACGCACCGGTGAGCTCAGCAACACCAAAAGACCCGGAAGACCACGGAAAACCACTGTGGTGGATGACCGAAGAATTCTTTCCCTGGTGAAGAAAACACCCTTCACAACAGTTGGCCAGATCAAGAACAATCTCCAGGAGGTAGGTGTATGTGTGCCAAAGTCAACAATCAAGAGAAGACTTCACCAGAGTGAATACAGAGGGTTTACCACAAGATGTAAACCATTGGTGAGCCTCAAAAACCGGAAGGCCAGATTAGAGTTTGCCAAACAACATCTAAAAAAGCCTTCACAGTTCTGGAACAACATCCTTTGGACAGATGAGACCAAGATCAACTTGTACCAGAGTGATGGAAAGAGAAGAGTGTGGAGAAGGAAAGGAACTGCTCATGATCCAAAGCATACCACCTCATCAGTGTAGCATGGTGGTGGTAGTGTCATGGCGTGGGCATGTATGGCTGCCAATGGAACTGGTTCTCTTGTATTTATTGATGATGTGACTGCTGACAAAAGCAGCAGGATGAATTCTGAAGTGTTTCGGGCAATATTATCCGCTCATATTCAGCCAAATGCTTCAGAACTCATTGGACGGCGCTTCACAGTGCAGATGGACAATGACCCAAAGCATACTGCGAAAGCAACCAAAGAGTTTTTTAAGGGAAAGAAGTGGAATGTTATGCAATGGCCAAGTCAATCACCTGACCTGAATCCGATTGAGCATGCATTTCACTTGCTGAAGACAAAACTGAAGGGAAAATGCCCCAAGAACAAGCAGGAACTGAAGACCGTTGCAGTAGAGGCCTGGCAGAGCATCACCAGGGATGAAACCCAGCGTCTGGTGATGTCTATGCGTTCCAGACTTCAGGCTGTAATTGACTGCAAAGGATTTGCAACCAAGTATTAAAAAGTGAAAGTTTGATTTATGATTATTAATCTGTCCCATTACTTTTGGTCCCTTAAAAAAGTGGCAGGCACATATACAAACGGTTGTAATTCCTACACCGTTCATCTGATTTGGATGTAAATACCCTCAAATTAAAGCTGAAAGTCTTGTTTGTTTCATTTCAAATCCATTGTGGTGGTGTATAGAGCCAAAAAGATTGGAATTGTGTTGATGTCCCAATATTTATGGACCTGACTGTATATACATACATACACACACACACACACACACACACATATATATATATATATATGTGTGTCGGACAGAGCCACGGTGCCACTGCAAAATAAACTTGTTGAATGAACTTGTTTTGGTGGAATGTGCTCGTTGAAAGTTGTTTTAGTCGTGCAACAGAAAACTCAGATTGGACAGATAGTCTAGCTAGCTGTCTGGATTTACCCTGCAGAGATCTGAGGACCCGTTAACCATAGTCCTCAGAAATCCACCGGAGTTTAAAACTCCAACACAAAGAAAGCGTAAGGTAACAGACCTTCGGCCGAATAGAGGGATACCAGTGGAATTTCCGTCGGCACCGGAGCAAACCCGGGAAGTGAAACGTTGTGGATATAGACTAGTCAATGTGTGACTGTTATTAAAGCACTATATTTCTGAGAGGAGACAAATGTAGGCTGAGCATGTTTCAGATACTGTAGTGAGTAGAGTATTAAATAGAGGATTTGAGTGATCATTTTCAGTACTATTTAGCATTTGTTTTCAAATCAGAAAGAGCTACTCAGCTAGACATCAGTTTTTGCCTTTTCTCAAGCAGTTTATTGGTTTTGGTGTCCAGAGTTTTTATGTTCTGTCTGACCTTTGACCCCGTCCTGTGCAGGGCTTTTGGTGCTGAAAGAACTTGGCATCCAAGTGGATCGCTATGTAGCTTCTGAAGTGTGTGAAGACTCCATCACTGTGGGTATCGTCCGGCATCAGGGACGCATCATGTATGTTGGTGATGTGAGGAATGTCACACGCAAACATGTGAGTTTGATTTTTTTTGCTTAAATGTGGGAAATGAGCACATATTGAACGAGTAAATACAGCGATAACACACTGAGTGATAGTTAGCTATGACAGATGTGTTGCTAAGCACCTGGAGAAATCCTTCAAGAATTTGAAATTCTTGCATGTTCCTGTACCAAAACAGAAACACACATTCATCGAAAATAGAAAAGAAAAAAAAAATGCTGTATTTGGATGGTATGGTGGATGGTAACATGAAAGAAATATGGACTGTAAACTCTAGGTGAGATACAAGCGAATGTCATGGGCAATCTATTAGAACACTATTATTCTTAACACCCCACACTATCATTTCATTCAAAATGGCACTTTTACTTTTACTACATTTTGTGAATGAAACTACCACAAACAGGTAGCTTGATATGGTAGTTTTCAGGGTGGAAATTATGCATAAACGCTATACTCGACAGTATCGACATAACCGTGACATGACAATGTCATAACTATGACATGACACTGTCATGAACGTGTCATAAATCTTATAAACAAGTCAAACGTTTATGATTTCTGTTTTAAGTGTCATTCGGTTTTTGTCAACAACTTGACATTAACCAGGTGTTAAAGTGTTACTAATTATGCTAATGAACAAACCTCACTTATGAACAAATAGCCAACCTCCTCATGAAGAGGTGGCCCTCATCATACTAATATGAGCGATTTACAAAACGTTTGTGCAGTTTGGTGTTTGTAACATTTTTTGTAGAAAACATGCCTTGGTTACTTTGTTTCATGCCATTCTAGCATGGTATAGAAATCCTTCAGGAAGACTCAGCTCGATTTTTGAGCTAAGCTGCTTGACTCTGATTGGCTAACAGCTAGCCAATGAGAGAATGGCTATCAGCATCCTTTAGCCAGCGCAACTGGACGAGCTCATGAATATAAGCTTGGGCAACATGACGTCAGACTGACCAGCTTTTATAATTGGCCTGATTTCTCCCCTCATTTCTTTTCAGTGGCTAGAGCTGACAGAGGAGGGAGCAGTTCATTTTCACATTCACCACATAACACAAACACATATGGACCTAATTTATTAAAAAACAGTTTTGTGTGGCAGGGCACTTTTAATGATAAGAAAAAATGTTCTTGCCTTGAGACCTAAATGTTTACTAAACAACAGCAGGTCTCTCTCAATACTGGTAAACCAGAGAGAGTGGACCCTAGAACTCCCAAACATCAAATATGTAGTCGCTTTTATGCATGACCAACAACGTACAGTTTACTGACATTATGTTACGTAATTCCGTGGCCACTGAGATTCAAGAATCAGATTTAAGAGAAAAACAAAAAACGTAGCTACATTGCCTCATTACTTACTGCATTAACCGGGCACACAATACAGACCATTTTAAAGCATCCAATAGACACTACAAGTCGGACTGTTACTGTGGTTATTTTTTATATTAAAAATCATATTTTTTACAGAGTATTTTTGCACAGTATACCTGAAAGCTGGAGGAGTTTATTGCTGGATCACTTTGTCTTACAACATATCATTATCTATACTGTCTCTGTCTTTTTATCTGTGTTTCTGACTCTGTATCTTATCTATGTACAGATACAGGAGTGGGGTCCTTTTGACCTAGTTATAGGTGGAAGCCCATGCAATGACCTCTCTATAGTCAATCCTGCAAGGAAAGGTCTTTATGGTACGTTTACTGTTCACGGGTATGACTTTCTTTGTGATGTTGTTTTGGATCTTGTCAAATACCAACAAAGTTGTTAATCTTAATAGCAAATCCCTAAAGTATCATCAGTATGTGCCTCTTACTGTACTTTAACACTGTTCAATGACTGTTTCTGTCCCACAGAGGGCACCGGCCGCCTGTTCTTTGAGTTTTACAGGCTGCTCCATGAGGCTCGACCGAAGAACGGGGAAAACCGGCCTTTCTTCTGGCTCTTTGAAAATGTGGTTGCCATGGGTGTCAGCGATAAAAGAGACATATCTCGCTTTTTAGAGGTCAGTTTCTCTCTGACAGTTGAACTTGTTAGCTAATCCTTCAGTTCATAACTTCTACCAACTAGTTAAAACTTAGATTGTAATGTAGACACAGTAATAAAAGGATTGATGGCTTATGAATGCCCCCTTGTGGCACTAATTAATTATCTTCAGACACACATCATGAGAACGGAGAACAATTTGAATATACCATGTTCAATGTCCTCCTAGACAGTGTCTTTTGCTCTCTACATTGCATTTTGTCGTGTAAAAAGCAGGTCAGCTATAGGTTTACAAAAGTTCTCTACTTTGTGTTTGGATTTTGAAACCCTTTTTTAAATGGTGGGATGCTGTAAAAAAATGCATTGAAGCTGACCTTTTTTGTAATTGATTTTAGTCCAATATTACTGTGCTATTACATGGTAACTGTAATTCGCTGTACTATAATACACATCTTACCTTGGTCCCTGGTGTCTTTTCTTCTCTGCTTTACTTGGATTTCAGTGCAACCCAGTGATGATCGATGCCAAGGAAGTGTCTGCTGCCCACCGCGCCCGCTACTTCTGGGGGAACCTTCCTGGCATGAACAGGTTGGTGTCTGAATGGTGAGGGAAGCAGCAACCCTTGACAAACACAATGAAAAAAGTAATCCCTTTATACACGGGACATTTACAGAGTTGCTGTGTAACATAAGCTTTCAACAATTACCCTAGTTAAAGGGTAGCTACCATTTTTTTCAACCTGGACCTTATATTCCAATTTTTTTGTGTCTAAGTGACTGATGGGAACAACAATCTTTGACATTTGTCCAGTATTAAGCAAGATCGCTGCCGTCGGCAGTGTAATAGGGCAATCCAGCTCGTGTTTACCTTTACAAAAGTGCTTGTTTTGCCACTGACAGGCTCAGATTAATATTCTTAGTGTCTGACAACATTAGGGAAAGGATCTCCTCAGAGATAGACCTTTAAAACCTCTTTGAGACCTTTCTGTTTAACCAGAAAAAGCTCTGAATTTGCTAGTGCTAAACCTACCAGACTCCATTTAAAAAAAGCAATACTTTGCATGTATAAAGTCGGTGTATTTTCACATGTAAATCTGTAACTATGTGTTTCTTTCAACCAAAACCAAAAGAGTTGTGATGGTTGGAATTAATTTACATTGTAGCTTGTTTTGCCGTTGCCGACTGCAGCGATCTTGCTTAATACTGGACTAATTTCAAAGATTGTTGTTCCCATCAGTCACTTAAGACACAAAAACGTAAGAAAATAGGTTGAAAAAAAGGTAGTTACTCTTTAAGTCACATATTAACAGAATGAAGAAACTTCAAAAAATTGCATGACATGCCACCTGTCCAAAATCCTGAACCTCGTTTAAGATATTGAAACTAGTTGTTGTGTATACAAATGAAAGCATGATTCTGAAACTGATTTTGGTGGTAGTTTTGGAGAAATTTGACATGGGCCCAAACTCCCCACTTCTGTAACAATGCTTGAATCACTGCCATTTAATGCTACAGAAACATGCTTTTGTAACACCCAGTCTTGCAACTGCAACAATATCCTCTACGGTACCACAAACAATGTCCTCAAGAATCTTCAGTATGCACAGAACTCTGCTGCCTGCCTACTTTCCAGCACCCACTCATGTGACATCTCCCCAGTCCTCCAGTGACCTCTACTGGCTCCTGGTTAAACACAGGATAAACCTCCTACAAAGCTCTCAACAACCTGACTCCCCCCATACCTCTCCGTCCTCCTCCACCAGCACACCTCCTTATCTTTATTAAAGCAGCATAGGAGGAGAAAGAAACATAAACTATGGAAAAATGTTAAAAAACCCTTGTTAGCGTATCATTAACTTCACTATGTGAATGGAGGACAAACTCAAATATCAGGTCTCCACCCATCTACAGGACTAAGCCATCTTTTGATATTGTTGTACAGCCAAATGTAGGAATAGCAAGTTACAAGTAACTTAACTCCCTTAAAGCAATGCGGTTGAGGACAGGGACAGGTGCCTAGCCAACGACTACACAAAAGCCTGTGCTGCTGCCTCGGCTTGAGACGAAAGCCCTTATCAAACGTGTCAAACAGCCATTATATTTTCAACAGCGTTAACTTTATCCAGAGGTGGTGGAATGTAACTAAGTACATTCACTTAAACACAAATTAGAGGTACTTGAATATTTCCATTTGTATACTTCTACTCCACTACATCTAAGACATATATATTATATTGTATTATTTCATTCCACTACATTTATCTGACAGCTTTAGTTCATTTTCAGATTACATTTTTTTCAACACCTTCCTGTTAAGTGACAACCATGTATCTCCAGATTTGGGGATTTTCTGAATGTGGATATTTCTGATAAACTGAATGATGAAGTATTCCTTTATGGGCTAAGTAAATTCTCCTACTTCTTAAGCCAAATAAACTATGTTATAACCCTCTTGGATCAGCTGAAAAAAAATCGTCACAAAGCTGAAAACAGAGCTGTTCTTTTGACATCATGAACAGTTGACATTTTAGAGATGCATGGTTATGGATGCTGCACATAAGGAGTTACACATACACGTTAATGCAGCGGTAATACAAATCCAGAAACAGTATAGGTAAACCCCTTCACGGGGAACAACTTACTGCACAATGAGTACTTTAACATGTTGCTGCTTATACAAACCTTTGCATAGTTGGGTTTTGAATACAATGTTTTTACTTGTAGTGGAGTATTTTCACAGTATGAATAATGTTACTTCTTCCACAACTGCTTTAGTCAGTATTACTAAGCAGAATACTCCCCAGCTAACAATTTTTGGTTCCCAGAACGTTCTGGGAACGTTCGTTTTTGGGTGCGGGAACGTTCCCTGAAGGTTTGTTTTGGTTGTATTTCAGTTGTCTGATGGTTAAGTGGAAGGTTTTCCTAACGTTCGTTTTTTTTGTTACAGCGAACGTTCTCGGAACGTTCCCCTAACGTTCTCTAAAACTTACACCCTTTAGAGAACGTTAGGCGAACGTTCCGAGAACGTTGCAACCTTTAGAGAACGTTAGGGGAACGTTCGTTGTAACCATAAACGAACGTTCCCAGAACGTTAAGAAAAGATTAGATTCCCTAACCTTTAAAAAAAACTAACACATTGAAGGCGGCGGAGTTAGGTAACGTTAATGTGTCGTTTAACGTTAGCTAGCTAACGTTAAACGACACATTTAAACCGACCTAGCAGGTTTAACTCTAACTAACTAGCTCGAGCTAGCGTCACAATTTAGCAAAACCTATCATTCACAATTCAAGAACGTTTTATTACTTACGACAAGCTAAACTTGTTATGTTTTCACTCTGTGGTTGACCTCCAGCAGGGTAGCTAACAAGTTCTAGCTCATAATTGCAGAGTGACTCCTGCGCAGATGTAACGCTACGTGATCGATTACGCGATTGGCTGAAACGGAACGAAACCGGTCACAACTGTTTGTGGGACTGTTTCACTGTCCGTGGGCTCACCCAGTAGAGTGTGCGCCCCATGTAAGCCGAGTCAGCGGCCCCGGTTCGAATCCGAGCCGCGGCCCTTTGCTGCGTGTCGTCCATCCTCCTAAAAATGTCATTCCTCCTCTCTCTCACCGGTCGATAAAAGCCCCAAAAATGATCTGAAACAAAACAAAGACAAGCAGTTTGTAAATGCGGGTATGTGTATAAATATAACATCCGAATGAAAACATATTTAATACATATATTTGTGGATTTCTATTACAATTATTTAAAACATGAACTATTTGTCTGTGCATCAGTGATACAATTGTGGGCCTTCTTTTTTTTTAGATGTGGATTTAATATTTTTTACATTTATGTACAACAATGAATATTTTGTGTGCATTGAAAAATATTTTTGTGGACACATTTATATATAAATCACAAAACATTTGTGAATCCTTCTGTGTGCATTCATGTGTAAATCTAATCAGGTGTATATAAGTTTTAATATGGGAATCGTCTATTTTAGACACTACAAAAGACAACCAACTCAACCTAACTAATACATGGTCCTCCCAGACTACAATCAGCAAAGCAAAACAATGTGCAGTTATGTTTCCGAGCTTTAGATTTGTTCATTTAAGTCCAAAGTTATAGGGTGAATCTTAATAAGTTTGGCTCCTGTTCTTTCTCTTTTTCAGGCCTTTGAGTGCTATGTACAATGACAGGGTGGACCTCCAGGACTGTTTAGAACACGGCAGAACAGCTAAGGTACTTACTTAATAATACGTTGTAATGAAACAAACATATTACAACAGAAGTTCATGCATCCTAACATTCCTCACATCCATTTGGTAGAGGCTTTTGTCCAAAGCGACCTACAATAACTGCATTAAAAAAAAAATCTGATGGCAGCAAGATAAATTATGTTTTCATTTTCATCTTATGCTTTCAAAACCAAGGAAACCAGTTTGTGACAGTCAGAACTGCAATTTTAGTTTTAAAAAACTACAGGTAAACACAGGTTCAAAGCAGGAGTAAGGGACTTTGCACATGGGCGCCTCCCAGTGGCAGCAAGAGGTAACAGTTTGAAAGTCCATCAGTCAGGACTGAGAACTTAACCACACACTCATGTTTATCAATTGATATCAATTGCCATATCCATAATGCAGTAATAAAAGAGGTAAAACCTCAGGTTTTAAAAAAACAAAACAAAGGTAGGGCTAGTAATAATATTCTAATATTCTATAATATCCTTTTTTTCCTGTCAGTTTGACAAGGTGAGGACCATCACCACCAGGTCTAATTCCATCAAGCAGGGCAAGGACCAGCACTTCCCTGTCTACATGAACGAGAAGGAAGACATACTCTGGTGCACTGAGATGGAAAGGTATGTGAACATCCTTCAGCATCCTTCAAACTACCTTTCACAGCTCTTTCAGCGATCAAAATCTCAAAATGATCTCCCTGTGTCTTCTCTCTATTCTGCTCTCTGCCTGCCTGCCCGCCTGCCTGTGTGTCTGTCTGTCGTCCTGGTTGTTTTGTGTCTGGCTGGTTTCCCTGTCAGGATCTTTGGCTTCCCAGTCCACTATACGGACGTGTCCAACATGAGCCGACTGGCAAGGCAAAGGCTGCTGGGCCGATCATGGAGCGTCCCGGTTATCCGCCACCTGTTTGCACCACTCAAAGATTACTTTGCCTGTGTTTGAGCAGCAAGAAAACTCGCTCGGAACCATTTAGGAAATACAACTCTGACTAGAAATAAGAGCCTTGATCCTCAGATTATACTCTTGTATGATTTGCGAGCGAAACATTGACGTAGATTTCACATTATTTCTTGTGTTTGAATTGTAATTCTTATTCTATTTAATTTTGATATGTCATTTTACCTTTTAGCAGTGTTATCAAGTATTGTTGATTTGTTTGTGCAAGCTATACTTGAGACTATGCTTTCTTCTCAAGACACTGAGACAGAAAAGTGCTAAACCTGTATTTTTAAAAGAGACGGCAATGCGATGGGAAAGACCCGAAAGATAGGAAATGGTTTTGAGATATGTGAAATGTTTCTGCTGTGTGGGCGTACTGTATATCGGAGCTGCGAGGTTCCCACGTGCAGTGCGGCCATGCCTCCAGCTACTGAGCCTCACAGAGATGTGAAGAGAAAGATGTTTTTTTCTTTAGTGTCAGGAGAGCTGTCTCTAAAAAAAATCCAAAACACCAGATCACATATACCTCTTTGTTTACAGTTTCTATACACAACTGAAGGTAATAAAGGTACTACTGTAATATGGTTACAATACCATGGTGCTCCAAGATGATGAGAAACATCATAGCCCATGTGGCACTACAACTTTAGACAATACGGAGCTCTTTAACCTGTTGCTGGAAAAAACAACAACTTGCGTTGGATGTTAAGGAAAAAAAACAATTCTGTTCTGTGACAGTAGACTGCAAAATGGAGCCTCGTCTCTTTTCTGCATTTTACAGCTTTTATACAGTTTGTACTGGTGCTCATTTACTCTCTCAGCCTTGCCACACTCAGGCTCACTGCCTGGATCTGCACAAACAGAAAGTGAAGCTAGCCACATGGGCAATGGTGTTTTCTGTCATTAAAAAAAACACAACAACTTACGTCTGTGAAACTATTTATTTCTAGTTTCATCCTGACCAATGACGTTACTGTACAACTGTTAGTAAGTGTGGGGAGGGAGGGTGACCAGGCCGGGTAACTCTCCTCATCAACTTCCACCTCTCTAAACTGAAAAACTGTCAGGTGCAAATCCTCAAACAATATGGTGCGGCTTCACAAAGTTCTTCTACCTTTTTATAGCAATTTTGTGCTGTTTTATCAACATTATAAAGCACTTTTATATGTATACTTTCTTTTTTTTCTTGATATTTTAAAAAGAAATATTGGTTCTTGTGAATTTTTTGTTGTTTTGTTTTATGATGTGAACTGATCTACCCTCGTATAATACGTTTTGTATACAGTAGGGCTGTGCCAACAGAAGTGAAAGAGTGGATATTGATATGTGAAACCCATGTTATTTGACTCTAGTCTACAGTAGAGGGATTGACATTTGTTACCCCCTTCCTCCATCATCCATATTGTTCCCTGTTTTAAAGCAGCGGTACAGTATGTCACTAGCCAGATTCAAAGAATGTCTATTTCTGTTAAGATTGTAAAATGTAACACAGAGTTAGGGAACTATGTCATGAGCTTGTATAATATGTTGTCCCTTGTGAAGGACAGTTGACCCGTTTGCCATTTCCCTGATTAATCATAGTCGTCATGTTGACAAATTATATGCTGATCCAAATTTGGATTACATTCACAAACTCAATTCTCTTGATTGTAACCTCTAAGATAAATATGGAGGATTTAGGCTGCAGTTCGTCAAAACGAAAAACTGACACAGTGTTTGACGAAGATGTCGGCACTCAAAGACTAAAGAGGGTAATAAAAACAAATGTTATCAATTATCTATATCATATTTAAGATTCTAAATTTTAAATTTAATTTCTTATTGTAATTAATTTCTTAAGTGACCTTATTGCCATAATTTTTGTCCATGCACACTAGGCTCAATATGAGCTATCGTGCTGTTTGCCATTTTATCCAGATGTTATCCCCCCCCCCTCCCTCCTCCTATAATACATAACAACCCCTCCCGTTTGTACATTTTGTACATAGTTGTTTTCCGGTTGCTGATTTTACTTTGTTTTTATCTTTTGTTTTTATTACGTATGAGATGTACAAATATAATTCTTTGCTAATATATATCATCAAATTAGGAAACAAATCTTAGGTTCAAAATCAAGTGACAAATTTGATTCAAAACTTGCTTTGAGCATTAGATGTAGGGAGACTCAAAGTCGACTACTTTATCGTACTGATTTATTTGTGTCAAGTGAATCCAGATTGAAAGAAATGGGATTTGAACAGGGCCTATGGACAGCTTTACGATGAAGAACGGTCTCAACTTCACTGCACAGCCCTACCTGGTGGTGTCTTTTGCTTCTGTTTCCTTTTGTAAGACTTTACAAAGAGGGATTGTTGGTGTTTTCTGATGGTGCTAAACATTTTATCTGAACAAGAAAAATATATTTGATTGGAAAAGAAATAATGTCTTGACAATGACTGTTTTTAAGTTCCTTGTAGTAACGGAAAAGAACTATTATTTCACTCATATAAATATATTAACAAAGGCATTTTAACTTTGTACTTGAAAAAATAAGGATAACAAATAATGAAAGGTTTCCTATATTGTTTTAGACTAGAGATTGCTGTAGTTGGTGCTTATCTGTGGGAAAATCGTGTGAGAAAAAAAGACAAAAAAAACAGTAATAACTTTTACTGTAGCATAATGTATGCTTAATACACATTGCTTCTTAATTCTACATTCCATGCCGTAATATTCTCCTTGTCTGTTTTCAAAATGTTGTTTTGAATTAAGGTTTGTTTTTTATCGGAAACAACACTTGAGTTTTACTGTTCAAGGCAGGTCAATAATTCTATATTCGGTGATATTGTTGACACTGTGTGACTTTCTTTCTGTCATAACTGTTGATGGCCTATACGCTTTTCCTCAAGACCAGTTCGTACAGCAAATGTAGCAGTCATTCTCCACTTCGACCGCCCCTTCCCCATACTTAAGTTTAGTGTCCAGAGAGAAGATAGAGTATGTACTTGTGCTGGAGAACACTTGAATAAATGTATTGTTTTTGTGCAAACATCTGCCACCTTCTGTCATTTTTTAACCATATTTAGTAAAATGCACCTGACCCTTTGAATTAAAGCCCCTGAAAATGTGGTTTCCAATCTCAAACATTTCTCTGTTTCAGAGAAATGTTTCTGTTTCTTCTGTTTCAAATATTCATTATTAAATGTCCCACAATCAAAGTTTTGGGGGATAGAAAATAACCAAGAAATGTCATCAGATTTTGATTCAGATGTTGCTAAATTCTGATTGGTGTACAGAAATATGTGACATGACTTGTTTCAACATCGAGCCAGTGAGACGAGCACAGGAAAAATAAATTTATAAAATATTTTCAGACATTTAGAAGATAATTGTGGGTCATTTAGGACCCTGTGATTCATAAAGAAGCTGAGAAAAAAAGGTTTTCAGGGTCTTTAATTGTACAATCAGTCAATTAACGGTAAAACGGTGTGCCAGTGTACAATGTATTACAGTCTCAGGTGCTTTGAATTTTTTTTCACATGTTTAAGCTAAACTAATAGTCATTATGCCATGTTAGTAGTAAAATCACAGGTGTGGATAATACATTTAATCTGCATATGGGAAGCATTAGGCACTGGAAGGGATTGTTTCAAAAACTGAAGCATATTCCTTTGATAGTATACCATACTTATTCAGAAGTTCAGAGTATGACAGAGTATTTTGATTTTATATAGCATGTGTCTATTTTTCCAGAGAAAATTGTATGTAGGCCTATGTAAATAACGTAACTGTAATATTGCAGTAACGTCTTTACAACGTCACAGATGAAACTCACAATCAGGGAGATAGGCCTAATGTATTTGATGATACATTTACAATTATCTATTGTACAGCCTCCCTCTGCTGTTATCTTTATGTCACTCCCTAATTATAAAACACCCCCTTCTTCAGATAGTGGTACAGCCTCTCACAGTGGATACGCCTTACGCCCCAAAGTAATTGGTTGCTAAGGTGACCAAGCCTTCACCCGGCGCTGCTGATTGGAGCGTCGCACCGTCTCATGGCCGATGCTGCAAGCTGCAGCAAATTAACCAGACAAAGATAGAATGGTACCGGAAGACATGCGATTAGCCTACAAAATAAAAGCAGAAATAATGTGTCCAAAGTGAGTGCCAGTACGTACTTGAGGTCAAACACTTGTAAGACTACACTAATATACATGTTGGTTAATTAGCTTTTATTGTCTGTAAAGCGACCTTGTGTGTTTAGAAAGGCGCTGTTTAATAAAATGTATTCTTTATTATTATTATTATTATTAATGTTGCCAATGTAATGTTCTCATTCTTTAACAAAAAATAAAGAAGACAGGTAAGCCACTGTAATATTTGTTTTAGACAAATAATACTATTTAAACTAAATGATTTTGATGAATTTCTTGAAATTGCTGGGAATACGTATTTGTGAAGACTTTCAAATTTGCATAATCGTCTTTAGTTTTCAGAGGTATTTCTTAATGGAATCATGATAAATGTTGAATTCATTAAGTGATTATTTGTTATTAATGCTAACAATATAGCTTAAGAATCTTATAATTTATAACTTTAGTATTATATGTAAGAATATACAGTAAGAGGCAGTACAACACGTTTTCCCAATCCAATATTTGCAGCCTACTGGACCAATTTAGGGTATTTTCTTGCCCGGTGAATGATGGTGGGGAAGGTATTTGCATATGTTGCTGGTAATAAAAGCTGTAAAAATTACATATGGGGGGGAATTAATTTTTATTTCATGCAGATTGCTTCTTGAATGCTGTTCAGTCAAAGTCCAGTTGAAGACCTCCGAATTGCCATACACATTAAAAGAGAGTGACTTAATTAAAAAAAGAAGTCTTTTAATCTGATTACCATACACGTTTTATCACAGTAATGTGATTTGGTGATGTGCAAGGTAACAATCTGGGTTTTATTTTGAAAACAAAACCGGATGTCTTACTTGTATCTGCCCCGCTGACTTGACGTTAATGATCTGCGGTCTGCTGGTCCCGGACCGGCCAGG
The DNA here is from genome assembly GCA_026937815.1 of Etheostoma perlongum. Classification (NCBI taxonomy): domain Eukaryota; kingdom Metazoa; phylum Chordata; class Actinopteri; order Perciformes; family Percidae; genus Etheostoma; species Etheostoma perlongum. The sequence goes on along the minus strand of CM049390.1, from coordinate 19,606,763 downwards.
AAGGCATCCATCTGGTGTGTGTATCTCCCTGTGAAGTGCCATCCACGGACTGTGTTGCATTGTGTTCCTGTAAGAAAGTAAGCAGAGAGCCGAGTGGAGCAGCAGCAGCAGCAGGCCCATAGAGGAGGTATGTGCTCCACACCAGCATTATTCTGACTACTGCAATGGGTAGATCTTCTCTCCTCCTGGAGCCTGGGGACTTGTTCCCCCCCATGTCCCCTGGCTTACACGTCTTGGTGTCTGCCCTACCACCCTCCCAGAATCTATACACACCCTCATGTATAACTACACCTAACAGTGGGACTGTGTTATTATAGTGCGAAGTCACTTTGCGCCGTTAGATAGCGAGCTTGTCTTCGCTGAGGAGGAGGGAGGAGGGTGTAGTGCGGACTGGGACTTGGGAAGGCGGTTTCTAGCTCGCTAATGAACGCTGTGCAGCCGATCATGCCGGATGGAGACCGGTTTCTTTGTGTCAAGTCAAACAAGTGGAAGTGTCATCATTCCACTGCGATCACACGTTTGCAGTAAAATCAACATTATTAACATTATTTGCCTAGATAATTATTCTGTGTGATACAAATTGACATATACAGCGACTGCGTTTGATTTGTAGCAGGGATTTAATAGATTTAATGGACAAATAAAATAAATATAGACATTTGAGCAAATACCAGGGCCTATAGTTTTATAATTATAGCCTACTATAAAGTGAACATTTATAGTTGCATATTTAATCTATGATCGATGTCTTTATACAGGTAAAATAAGCTCACCTGTTTGTTATTGGCATATTGGTGTCAACTCACAATATAGGCCCTGTAAAATAATAACTTTAGGCTATTATAGCCTAGCTGCTTCTAGGCTGTGGGGAACACAGGAAATAATGCATGAGTGCTTCACCTTCTAACTGGTAGCCTATCATTGCCTATCCTAACCATCCACAACATTATCACATCAGATCTGTGTATGTGAAGGAGTCCATGCAGTAAAGTTGCCGCGCCCTCATACGCATCCTGCACGCACGCAAGCACGCAGGATGGAAACATACACACACACACACACACACACACACACACACACACACACATATCACAACAAAAACACATCACTCATCATTATAACAGTGGTTTAAAAAGAAAAGGGAGGCAGATCTTGGAGATTGTGTCTTTGTTAGTGATAAATAGATGATCGCTGGCAATGTTCACACCCAGTTTATTATAACTAATATGAAGGAAATTCATTTTGTATGATTTTTCCTCTACATTTGTGTGTTGTTTGGAATAGAGTATAGAGTAGAGCAACTCTTGTGGTTGTGACAGTTGTGGCTGGAGTTGTAGAAATACTAAGATCATGAGACCCCAATGCACCCTCACTAAATTTGGACCTGAAACAAACAAGAATTTAAAAAATATATGTACGTATGTGTATATATATAAACATACGTACATATATTTTTTGTGGTCCAAAAGTCATCCAATTTAAATCTACTGAGTCAAAAAATACTGGAATCAGTCTATAACATACCTACCATGTGTGAACGTTTTTAATTGTAAACCAAGTAAAACCAAGATAAAAAACCCAAATTCCCAGAAACAATATTAAGGACATGACTTCTTAGTTTGTAGTGGTAGCTACATCCATGGTTGTGACCCCTCAGTACAAAGCCAAATCTACCTGTGACCCCCATCACAGGTTCTTCAATTCAAAACCTTTAACATTCTTTCATTAGAAGTAGATACTGAAGAGGTAACATTTGGTTCCCAAACAATGAACCAAATGCTGTGTAGTAGAAATGATCTGACGACCCCTTAGATTCACCCCGTGATCCCTTCGGGGGGTTCTGATCCCCAGGTTGGGCAGCACCTGGGTAGAGTAGAGCTATTTGGCATGGATGTAGCGGAAGTGAACATACTTTCACCTTCATAGCTCATATTTTTCAGCCACTATGATTCTTTCTGTATAGCTTCTCAGTGAGTGAACATCATTGTAATTGGCTTAATGCTGCTTTAGTTCTTTCAAAATAATGTCTTTATTGACCCTTGTCTGCCTTATTGTGATCCACAACTGGACTCAGCTTCTTTCTATTCACTGTCCACTGGGACGTCAGGTCACAGGCGGTGACTGACACAGCCTTCCCAGTCGTGTAGCTGATGTAAGTCACAGCCTGTCAGACTGGTCACAGGACAGCATCACTGATTATTGTCTCTGCTAGTCTTACAACACTGTCTCAGCTCAGGATGAGGTACTTTAAAAAGTTTCTTGTAGAAACACTTGCTGTTGCTGTAACTTCTCTTTTGCTTTTGGTGGTTTTAGATTTAGTCGGTTTATCAGAGTTTTAGCAGCTGCTTACAATAAAAATAACAGGATTAAAAACCATCTTTTGTTCTTTATCTTCCTTACAGAGCCATAACCATGTCTTCCAGCTCAGCAATGGTGCGGATCCTGATAAAGGGCGGCAAAGTGGTGAACGACGACTGCACCCAGGAGGCCGACGTCTACATCGAGAATGGAATCATCCAGCAGGTGGGGAAGGAGCTGATGATCCCAGGTGGAGCCAAAGTGATCGACGCCTCGGGAAAACTAGTCCTCCCCGGGGGTATTGACACCAGCGTCCACCTGGAGGAGAGCTTCATGAATGCCACCACGGCAGATGACTTCTACAGCGGCACCAAGGTAACGTCATGCTGGAAATGGCAAAAAAAAAAAAATACAGAAGCGAGAACGGCTTAGATTGGAAGTAGGGCAACTGGCGTTGTCCTAATTATATAACAGAACAAAAGCAACACTTAATGTCACAGCATGTTTTTTGCTAAATTTAACTCGACTCTCTTGGATATCCCTCTAATTTTGATAATGCTTGTGATCACAAATGTGTTGTTTTCTTTTTTAGATAGATATCGATGAAAACTTTCCACTGATGCTAATTTTAGCTGAGATGTCAGAGATGCTGCTTTAGTTTGTTTTTGATGAGATGAGGCAGCCTTCTTAATATTTTGGCATCAAAGACAAACACAACCACTCTGGCTGTCAATGTAAAAATGACATAATTAGAATACAATGTAAACACTAAAACTGCAATAGTAAAATAATGTAAAATATAAAGCATTAAGATAGAAGGCAAACAGCATGTTACGTTATATTAACTAGGCAGATGATGGTGACAGTGAGAACACTAAGAAAGGTGTTTTGCTTGGCGGTGTGGTGAGTTCTATAGTAGTTACATACTTACAGGCATCAGCCTTGGAGGTGGAGCCCCAGCCATTAGTTGATTAATCAATGAGCATATGGACAGAAGGTTAATCATAGAAGAAATTAAATCATACAGTATCTTGATAATGGATCAGTTGTTTCCGTCATTTTTAAGCAAACATAGTAAGACATTCTCTGGTGTCGGCTTCTCAAATGTGAACATTTTCTGGCTTTCCTACTTTTCTATGAATTAGAGCCCTACTGATATTATTGGCCAATATTAGACATTTCCCGATCTACCAGTATCAGCATTTATAATGCCCAATTTAAAAAAATGTATATATATATATATATATATTTTTTTTTTAATATTCATTCATCAGAATCATTTGTAATGACAAATAAATTATTTGGATAAATGAATATTTAAAAAATATTAATTTATCGTAAAAAAAACTAACTGTCAACCACATGTTATGAGCGTTGGCGTTGTATAGTTTGTCCACCAGAGGGCGCTCTCAACGTCCCTGTTGGCAACACTGATTTATTTATTTTTTGTTAATGTGTTTTTGTTCAAAGGACTTTAAATTTCATATTTTAAGTTTGTATTTTTATACATTTTATTTATCAGAATTTTAATATATTTTGGTGTTCCTCTGATCTGTTATATTATTTTAGTTAGTTTACTCATAAATAACTACAAATAACTAATGTTAGGGAAATCTGTTTATGTTTTGTAACGCGTTTCTGGATTTTTAAAATGTATATATCTGTCAATATATTTTTAAATAACCAAATATTCGTATCGGGTCGGCCTTAAAAATCCTTTATCAGTCGGGCTCTATTATGAATGTAAACTAAATATCTTTGAGTTTTGGACTGTTGGTTGGGCAAAACAAGACATTTAAAGAAGTCACCTTGGACTCAGATCTGTCCGTTTTTAAATGCTCCTCAGAGAGAGGGATTGCACAAATTAGAAGTAGTAATCATAAACCAGATGAACAGCTGACAGAAGCAGGATAATCGCTTAAAAACAGAAAAAAAGTAAAGAAGCATTTAAATATAACAACAAGCTGCAAGCTAAAACAACAAGTGGAAACCAGATATTACTTCTGATAGACATGTTATGCAAATTTACAACATTATACAGACAAAATGTTTGATCAGTTAGTCAAGAAAAATATAAACAGATTTATAGATTTAAAACTGCCGTACTTGGCAGTATTATGCATTTTTTCTGGAAGTGTCACAAGGTTGCAGAGTCTGTGTTTCACCCATATTACACAAAGATGATTTGGCACTTTGCTGTTGGCGAGGCTGAAAGAGAAGAATGAAGTCATCATGGCTGCTTATAAAGACTGGGATAGCGTACTGTGCTTCAGGTCACCATGATGACTCATCAGTCTGGAGCACTTTGAGATGATGGAGTATGAGAGATGAAGGAGGCTGGGTTTGAGTTGTTTTAGAAACGGGACAGACCGGCAGACCATGGCTGCCAGTAGACGCTGGTGACAGACACTGTTCTCCACTGTTCTCTCCTCATTCCTCTCTCCTCGCCCCTCCCTGCCTGCTCCGCTGCCGCCGTGCTCCAAAAACGTCCAGAGACAAATGCATATCAGTATCTGTTTCCATGGATACCGGAGGGCTGCTGCAGAGACTGCTGCAAAGCCTTTTCACTCACCATTGTGCTTGGAGACAATGGTTCTCAGACCCACGCCCCCCTGGTCCTCCCTCCCACTACACACCGATCCACTCTAGGGTCACTCAGCTGACAGATGCTCAGTGACGCATGCACTTATACACAAAACACACTTGGTCTTCACTGGTTGAGGTTATTATGATTTACTATAGTGTGGGCTAAAAACATCTAAATCTAAAAAAAACGAAACAAAAAAACCCATCTTAATCTTTTTTTGGAGGATAATAAGTCAGAAGTGCTGATGCAGTAGAGAATTTATACAGTTGTTGTTTGAGGGCCTCTTGATTATACTGTGATAGGCAGTCAGTTGTGTGCTTTATCAACTGAAGGGTTTATATTGTCCTCAGCAGTCAACTGCAAATAACCATAAAAATGTGCATTCATGGCAATTGAGGCTTTGACTGTTATGCTTAGAGCAGGAGCTGCGTTGGTCAGTAGATTACAGTCCCTTCAGTATTTATTTGAGTTTAACAAATCAATTTATTTTGCTTCACCGTCTCTTAATGCCTCGGTTTAATTAACTTTTTGTTTAATTTAAGGTCTGCTTAGTTCAGAAAAACTGTTAATTTGAGACTTTAATGCTAATTGATTTAAAAAAACACATTGACACACTAAAAGAAGTGTAAAAAATACAACACAATAATAATCAGTACTACGATTGAAGTGACTTGAGAGCGGTTCTTTGCATTTCTTCTAGGCTGCTCTAGCTGGCGGTACAACCATGGTGATTGCACACATTCTGCCAGAGAAGAATGAGTCTTTGCTGGAAGCCTACGAGACGTGCCGCAGCTCGGCAGACCCCAAAGCCTGCTGTGACTACGCTCTGCATGTGGGCGTTACTTGGTGGGGACCCAAGGTACTCACAACACTGTTCCTCCCTCCCACATGATCTTTTTCCAGAATAATTTGTTTTTTTATGGCAAAAAAACTTTAGTCTTAAACTGTTAGTTATGAGCAGCCTATAATGTTTCTTACTTCTGTTGTATGTTAGTGACTTCCTACAATTCCCAGAATGCTTTTTCGACAGCCTCCAGAGACTAGACTCTTACATGTTTCTTTCAGCTCCTTACGTGTAGGTGAAGACATGGAGAGGAGTGACAACAATACCTAAACCATTTTTTTTTTAATGTTGTTATGTTGTTACTTGCTACTGTGTTGCATTCTGGTCAATTGAGGCTGGCAGAGACCCTGATGAAACATTTCTGACTGTATCATTATTAAACACTGATTTAAAATGGTGACATAAGAAAGAAGCCCTTGCTGTTTGGTTAAAAAAACTGATGTTTACAATATATATTTTAGACTCTTCTTATCCACAAGAATAAACTGAATATACCACCAAATGACAAGGACACTAAGTAATAGTACACCAATGGCTGAGAACTGGATTCTTCTCTGTCTCTGTACCAGAAAACTAGGATTTAGGTTGAGAGATGCTAGAGCTTCCTTACACTTTCCCTTCCTGCAGGTGCGAGCTGAGATGGAGAAGCTGGTGAGGGAGCACGGAGTGAATTCCTTTCAGATGTTCATGGCCTATAAGGACATGTTCATGCTGAGGGACAGTGAGCTCTTCCAGGCTCTGCAGCACTGTAAGGACATCGGCGCTATAGCACGAGTCCATGCTGAAAATGGGGAACTGGTGGCAGAGGTGATCATTTCAAGACCTTCTCATTCGTTCCATTAGCTCTATTGTAGTATACACACATTAAATTAACATAAATACTTGTGTAAATGTACTTATAAGTTGTTAACATTATTAATGACTTCCTCTTGCCTCATCCCAGGGTGCAAAAGAAGCATTGGACCTGGGCATTAGTGGCCCAGAGGGGATTGAAATCAGCAGGCCTGAAGAGGTATTATAGTCAGGATTATCCTAGTTTTCTCTCAATTACTGTCACTTAAGCTAAAATACACTTTTATTATATTCAGACTCTTGTCAAGAGTATTTATATTATTACGGTAATGAAATGAATCCAGTGTCTAGCATTGTATCTCCCCATGATTCCTCATAGTCTTGTTTCTTTCCAGTTGGAAGCAGAGGCGACTCACCGGGCAATCACCATTGCCAACAGGGTGAGTGAGATCTCTGCCGCACAAAAAGAGAAATATATATTGGTGAAAAGAAAAAAATGTAGTTTTTTTACAGAAAATACTGTACTTTGTGTTTTTTCCTGATAGGCCCACTGCCCGATCTATCTCGTCAATGTGTCTAGTATGCCTGCAGGGGATGTAGTGGCTACAGCCAAGATGCAGGGTAAGGGGTAATTTCTGATACAATTAGCATCAACACGTTTGGAATCTTTCCAAAACAAGTACTGTGCCTACATTTATAAAATATTTACTTTCATGAAAATACTGGAGATTGACTTTTGAAACTGTAAAAACATTTTAAGATTATTTTTTGGGCATTTTTAGGCCTTTATTGACAGGACAGCTGAAGTGAAAGGGGAGAGAGAGGGGGGAATGACATGCAGCAAAGTGTCACAGGTCGGAGTCAAACCCGGGCCCGCTGCGTCGAGGTAGACGCCCTCGGTAGACACCCTAATATAGAGGTTTACTACCTCCATTTATGGGCGTCTATCAATTTAGCTATCTGGCCACCCATAATTGTAATCTTTTAAATTATATAATCTAAAATAAATGTACTCACCTGGAGAGATTTATAATGGGAACTCTGATTAGGTTCTTTGATTTGGTTCTATAACCCATGAACTCTAAATGAACTGGGACCCAGTACTCTTGCTGTGGGGAGTGTGGAGCAGCACTGGTGGAATAAGTAGCATTTTGGGGAGATTATTTTTTACAATCAATATTGAATTTCTCTCTCTGTATTTTGGTGATATGTCTAAAGCTGTGTGCAAAAGATCCCGGATTGGATCGAATCTTGAAAATGGGTTTTTCCAAACACAAAAGAGGGATTCCAAGATAAGATCAGACCATGTAATCCGATGGTATCAGTTTGGGATCTATTTGATAAAAAAAAAAAACAAGATTATCCTGATTCCATCAGAAGGATGGATTCAGTTGTGATTATTCTAATTGAATTGGGTATAGAACAAATCTTGGTACCGAACTGCAACAGAAAACAGTGCAGAGATGGAGAAACATCTCCTAAAGGAAGAGATGGAAAGAGCTGGTATCTGTGCTGTAAATTATGTTTGACTATTGGATAGTATTGTTTTTATTTTGTTATTTAACATTATAACAATTTTGTTATAAATGAGGAATGTAAAATGTTTCTGTTTACAGTGTTAATGGCTATTTGTGGCCACCGGTATTTAGCCAGGATTTGGTAATCATGAAATTTGGTATTTGGATCACAGTAATCCAATCCAATGTTCCTTTGAAAAACTGGCCTAAAAGTAAGATGGATCAGGTGATCCTGGATAGCAAAACATGGGATTTCCAAATCCGGATCAGTTTGATCCAGATTAAATTTTTTGAAAAACTAGGCCCGATCTGCAAGTCAAACCACTGTCACCATATGCTAGCTGCAGAGAAACCTCCTTAGCATGGACCTTTTTATAGACACCGTCAACTACTGTGGAAGAAAAGTTCCCTCACGTCCAATTCAGTGGCTGGTTAAAAGGAGTTTCGCACATTGGAGACTGAACTGCACAAGATGCTGTGGAATTCTCTCTGACCAGAAGGGGTTCTGGCCAGGGTTTTATACAAGGTTACAGGAAACAACAACAATTTGATCAATGAACAGATAAGAGAATATTAGGATAAGATTAGACCAAAACTCTTATTCCTTTTCTTCTACACGACTCACTGATACTAGGAATATTTACCCTCCCACACAGTATTTTTTTTTTTTTTTTACATTCCTCTTTATTTCTCCTTTTTGTGTTACTAATACTAAAGGACAATACAATCCTGTGTCATGAATTTCCATCCCATCAACTGTCATATTCATCCTCTTATTTTTAACATTACTTTTGTTTTTAAGTCACTAGTTTGTTTAAGAGTGAAACAAGTCATGGTTTACTTGCTTAATCTTTTAATCTCTTGCTTGGTTAATCTCTGCTGCTTTTCTTACAACACTCTTTTCACTGTCACTGGATCCAGTGTGCATTTATATTGTACTGTGTAACCATAGGTAAGGTGGTCCATGGTGAAACAACCACAGCCCACGCGGTGCTTAACGGTATGCAGTACTATCATCAGGACTGGGCCCATGCTGCTGCCCATGTTACCGTGCCTCCTCTCCGCCTGGACCCCAACACTCCCAGTTTCCTAATGAGCCTGCTGGGAAAGTGAGGAAAAGACTATAAAATCTTGCATTTAATGTAATATGATGTCAGGGCTTCTTCCCTCGCTGCAGTAATAAATGTGACTTCCATCTCTCTGTTGGGCTGCAGTGACACTCTGAATGTTGTGGGGTCCGACCACCGTCCATTCACCATCAAACAGAGAGCCATGGGCAAGGATGATTTCACAAAGATCCCCCACGGGCTTCCTGGTATTCAGGATCGCATGAGTGTCATCTGGGAGAAAGGAGTGGTATGTATAGCTCTTTTGTTCCTGTCGGGCTACGATAAGACATACACAAATAGGACATCTCTTTTGTTTTGGTGGTTATCGATTCAAACTTTAAATGCAACATAAAACACAGAGAGTAAAGGCACAAAAAAACATCTGCTTCTGCTTTTGGTGCAACAGTTGATCCAGTCAGATGTTGTGTGTGAGTTTAAGTTCATTCTTAAGGTTACAAACATGTTTTAAGTCATGTCTTTGTTGTAATTCACAGATTGGGGGAAAGATGGATGAGAATCGCTTTGTTGCAGTCACAAGCTCAAACGCAGCCAAGATCTACAACCTCTACCCGAGGAAAGGAAGGATCATCCCAGGAGCAGATGCTGATGTGGTGGTTTGGGACCCCGAGGGATCCAAGTATGAAACTCAATCCATCCATTCATCGACCACCTTGCTTCGCTGCAGCTTTTATCTTGAATCCCTCAAGCTGATTAGCTTTTTGTCTGATTTAACTGGGTCATCTTTGTTTTCTTTTCCATCTCTGTCTGCAGGACTATTTCTGTGGCTAACCAGTTCCAGGGAGGAGATGTAAACCTGTATGAAGGTCTCCGCTGTCATGGCGTACCCCTGGTCACCATCAGCCGTGGCCGTCTGGTCTATGAAAATGGCATGTTCACGTGTGCTGAGGGCTCTGGAAAGTTTTGCCCCCTGAGGACCTTTCCAGATTACCTCTACAAGAAGATGGTTCAGAGGGAAAAGGTACCAGACAGAACTTTCTTTCCTTCTTCCTTCTTTCACTCCTTCCTTATTTCTTTCTTCCCTTTTTCCCTTCTTCTTTGCTTTCTTTCTTTCCTAATTTCCTTCTTGTAATTCCTTGAAGTGTCCCTCTTTAGTTTCCTTTCTTTTTCCCTTTCTTTTGTTTCCTTGGTTCCTTCTTTGTTTTTTTTCCATTCCTTTCTTACTTTGTCCCCCTCTCTTTCCTTTCTTCTTTTCCTATTTCTTTCTTTTGTTTCCTTCTCAATTGTCAGTAGAGTAATTTAACTTTGATGAGCCTGATCTGCAACGGAAAAAAATACACAATTACACACTAAAGTGTGACAATAAGGATGCGTGTCGGTCAACATGTGCTAGACAAGCTAACTGGTTGCTTATTTCCTACCGTATTGCCCATTCTTGATCCTATTCTCATGAAGTGGTCAAACACGTTTTTATTCTTTTTTTCAACTTGCAACAGCAAACAAAAATTCTGACCCTGATGTGATTTAAACACGCAACCTTCTGATCTGTAGTCAGACGTGCTACCGTTGCATCACAGAGTCAGTCCTAAGTAATGGGAATTATATTCGCATAAAGTAACAGTATCTCTATTTGAGAAGGATATTCTGGTCTCCCCCCCTGCAGTAATGCTATTCCTACTGCTACTTCACTAGTTTATAAGTTGTTATACCATTATTTCAAAAGTTTTTTTTTTTTGCATTCATGTGTTCATTAACCTGATTGTATTTATTTCTATGTGTAATATATATGTGTGTGTGCGCTGACATGTGACCTACCAGTGCCAGGCTGTGAAAGCTGTTGAGCGGGAGCCCTACACAGGGGATGTTGTTCCGGTGCTCAACTCAGGAAAGAGGGACTTCGGGGTTTCAGATCTGGACACTCCGACACGTCCCTGCACCCGGCACGGGGGAGTGAGGGACCTCCAAGAGTCCAGTTTCAGCCTGTCTGGTGAGAATCAACAGAGATTTATTCAGATATTAGTGAACATTTCTATTTGTCTTTCCTATGATGATATGTGTAAGTGGATGTATGTTTTAGGCTGTATTCTTTTATAGTGTATTTGGTACATTAAGAGATGCTGGATTTTGTCACTGATTTTCAAACCTTTAAAAAATATACTACTTGGCCTGATGAGGGTGCCATAATATAAAAATATTTGGAGGGACAGTTTTTTTTATTTTTTTCAAAATAAAGTTTAAAATTTTTTTGCCAAACCAAGGTATATAGAAGGCTTATGCATTGTTTATTTCAGTTATATTCTTCCCATTTGTATATATTCAGACCTAGAAGTTGCCTAATACACTTTTAAAAGTTTTTTTTGGAATTAGAAAGATTTGACTTCAGAGGGCTGAAGGAAAGCAAACATTTAGGCATATGAAGAATAAGTGTACACTATGTTAGTGCCTGGGAATTAATGTTGTCTTGGAAGACAAGTTGACAGTGTTTTGTGTTTGAGTATAACCATTATTTAGGCAATAGAAGGCCAGATTCTGTGCCATAAATGTATACTTTACACCCAAATATTTGACATTAATCATAAATGGTTTGAGCAGCATTTTGGAATAAGAAGAATTGATCTTTCAAAGTATACTGCGTTGCTTAAATCCACCTAGAACCTAACTTAAGCTGTTTAGAGGGACCCTAGAAAATATGATTGAGCTGCACATAAACACTAGGAGGAAATAGTATTTCCTTGTGTTTCACTGCTCACCCTATGTATATGATCACATTCCCTGCTGCTCCAGGTGCCCAGATTGATGATAAGATTCCAAAGAGATCTTCAGCCAGGATCCTCGCTCCTCCTGGAGGGAGATCCAGCGGGATCTGGTAACCAATCAGACGGCCATTACGTGAAGCGGAAGAATGACACCAGAGGGAAACATATGTCCAAGCAAGATGACTTGTTTTTCTTTCTGGAAGCTTAGAATATGTATGAGCTAATGGAGTCTTGTTTTTATTTTGAACTCGGCACAGTTACATAGTACTGTAAAACGTTAAACTGTATTACATTTTCCATAATAAAATTGGAATATGGATCAAGGAAAACTACTGCTAAGTGTTTTATAGCTACCAAATTTCTGTCACATGTTAACAAAACATAAGCAGCAAAAAAAGATGAGTTGCCTATAATTACTTTGGCTGTTGAATCACTTTTGGGGAAATATCTAACTAATAGTTTTAGCGATCAAGGTGAGTCATGGTTTTTATGAAGCGATTGTGTTACCTCACTGTAAAATACAATTTTGCACTTGTATCATGTACTATTTAGATGCCTTTTTTACCTGATTTAATGTCACAAATATCACAAATGTCTTTTTACTGCAAGCCATGGTGAATGAAATGTAATAGATTATTACAAGGGTGTCGGCATAACATGAATATGTCAGTTATGTAAAATGTAGTTGACCAATTGAAAAATATCGTAATGCAAGCTAACCTTTTATATGCGTTTGTTTATTTATTTTTTATATTGCATTATTTGTGCTACCTTCCTTCGATGCTACTGTGTTAGAATTATTTCCTAAGTAAAAATGAGGACTTTGTTCAGTAGTTCATCATTGTCAGCATCATTAGCATTTCAGATCATGTTTACAGCCTTATAGCAGAATAAATTTCTGTTCCACCCCCACCAAATGTGAATGAACCTATGTTGTGTGTACTGTGCATGGTAGCATATTTAGAACTACTGTAATAAGCACTAATGTTGCCCATGTTACGCAGCATTCTTTGCGATCGTATCCATTTTCCACAGAGAGCAAAAAGTCTCAACCAAACTGCCTTTTCTCACCTGAGAACACTGACACCCACACTGCCAGGCTGGCACAGATCGTAACATTTTGATGGCTGTTGTTTCTTTTAGAGTCTGCTCTTTTTACTGGTCTGAAAGGGCACGTTCCTCTGACTGACATTTCCGATGTAACACAGCACTGTGAAGTATATAGAGGAGAAGTGTTCCTCTTCAGTTTAACAGCAGATATGTTAGCCCATTAATGCCATTTCTTTGGGGGATCAAATGCCTTCACAATGTGCGCCACTGAAAGCACAGCATCATAACTGGAAGGTATGCTTGTTTAGCAACTACAGAAAAGCACTGACACTACTACTGTATTTCTATTGTTTGTTTTTTAGTTTGTCAGAGTTGTTCTTGTGAATAATTGTGTTAGTAATTGATTTTGTTGTGTTTTTGCTGAAACTGCAGTGTAAGCAGGGGTGCACACAAGATTATTATTATTATCATACTACAATAAAAGTCATTGTTTTTTGTTTTGTTTTTTGGGACAGATTTCACTTTCAGAAGCTCCAGTGATTCTTGTTGTGTCTTCCCGCTCCCAAATGTACACTGGTGCTGAACAATGTGACGTCACATTGAATTCCTTTTATCTTTTATTTCTTCTTGCAGCTCTTTATCACATGATTTGAGTGCAAATAAACCACAATGAAATCTCCAACTGAATCCTGTGTCTTTTTGCTGACTACTGCACTTGTACTTTACTTTAAAACTCCCATTTTAATGCTACTTTATACTTATATTTCACTACATTTCATAGAGAAATACTGTATTTTTTTATTCTACTACATCTATTTGACAGCTATAACACGTTGCTTTAAAACCTGTTTTCCAATCATTTTTGGCTTTTGACCTCTGATAAAAAAGCAGTGTCTAGTTTGGGTCTTACCTCCTCCGATGTAGACAAAGTTGTATGTAAATAACTGTGTAAGGGCCACAGAGTTCAACCTATTAAATATATCACCAACAAAAGAAAATACAAAAGATCTACACAACTTTGTGTAGCAGACAGTGCCTTCTTTTTCCTTTTTCCTTTTTCCCATTTAATCATCTCACACTCAATCCTGTAACCTTTAGGAGGGGGCCCCGGACTAAGATATTGATATATCACTCACAGAAGACGCATTTTTACTTTAATACTTAAAGTCCATTTTACTAATAATACATATGTTAACTAGAACCTCATTCTCAGTTCAACTGGTCCAATATGAAGATTTCGTGCTTTCCTCTGTTTTATATAATTATAAAATTAATATTGTTAGGTTTTGATTGGACAAAACAAGACATTTGAAAACATCCGTTTATGGCTTTAAGAAACTGTGATGGATGGGTGGATTTTTACAATTTTATAACACTTTACATTAAACTATTAATTAATTGACTAATCAAGTAAATAGTCAATAATGAATAATTTTAAGTTTCACTTAATTTGAATACTTCTTCCACCATTGTTGCTGACATTTTTGATTTATTTATCCAGCAGCAGATAAAACATTAACATTAACAACAATAAACAAGGCATTTTTGTGTTGCCTGTCCTCAGTAAAACCTCAGTGACTAGCAGGCCTTAAATCCAACCAGACACATCATGTGTCTCTTAGCTGTAACAGGCCAAAGTCCTATTTATAATAAACCTTTAACAGCATGGAGTCAGGCGCATGCGCAGTTAGAGCTGGATTGTTGCAGCCCCAGAACCCAGACAGGGCGGCCCGTTACCAGGCACTGCACCGCGTAGGGTCTGACAACGACTACGGCAACGGGCATTGACATAAGGAATACTGCCAGCGTGATAACAACACAGACACTCCTGAATACAGTGAGTATGAACGCGCGAAAGAATCCTTTGACCCACTCTCGCATTCTTGTTTCTTTTTTTGTGCGTGGTGTTTGCGGGGGAGCGTGTGTTTTATTCCCATGCTGAGAAGAGGATATTCCCCGTGCACTGTCAGTCCTGAGCTATTCGGGGAGGCCTGTAGAGGGGGCCGCGAGGAGAGCAGCTTCAGCGTTGCGGGTTTTTTAACCGAAAGGCACCCAGCAAACGGGCACATTTATTGTTCTCAGCTCGGGCTTGAAATGTCAGACCCCCGCCCATTTGTTCTTGTTAGACTTCGGGGTTTTGCACCCACGGTTTTGCTGCAGTCATTTACGGAGCTTTCTAGAAGGCCCAGCAGGTTTTTAGAGAAAAGACTTCCCTTTCGTGCGATAGGCTATACGATAATCCATATTAAATACAAAGTATACCTACTTCAAAGTATGCGCTCGTAAATGTAGCTGAGGCTGCATGGTTTTGTCCTATAAACGGGTTTATTGTTGGTTTTATGGTTGTAGTTTGTATTATCATGTAATTGTAAGCTAGCCCCATGGGAGACTGCTGCACGCTGCTGAAGGTGCAGCTATTATTATTAGTGTTATCTCCAGAAATCGCTGCTTACACTGCAGGTATTTGCGTGATACCGTTGGTGGGATTTGGTGGCATACTGTAATTTCTCTTTCAGGCTGTCACCTGCAGACACAGTGTGACCTTATAACCATCATTTTACAGTTCACGACTTGCTAGTGTTAATGTGCAGTTTTACTGCAGGGTATGTCAAGGTGTCACATGCCCATTTTGACACCACTGGAAGGTTTTAGCAGGCGAGCAAAGTGAACACAGAGAAGGCTGGAGCTGCCAGATGTATCAAGCTGCTCACAAACATCAGGATATTTCTGTTTAATCTAGGGGGGGATTATGCTCACAACACATCTGTAGATTAAAACAGAAACTAAAGATGCTTCTCATCAGGCACTGTGTTTACAGTTAAAAAGCGAGTGTATTTATCATAGGGCAGATATCACGACTGTCAGTGGGTTTAACCAGCCCACAACTTCCACAACTAGCCCTCAACACCTTGGGACATAAGGAAAGTCAATTTTCTTCCCCACCCCCCATCCCACTGAACAGTTTATACAGATTACAGTCGGTCTAATACTACAGTAGAACATCCTACATCAGAAATCAAGGACAGATACATTACAATAAGTTTCAGTAGAGTTGGTCCATGAATAAGTCTACAGATGAAACAAATGATTTAATCAGCAACTACTCTGATAATCCATAAATTATTTAGGTCATTCGTAGAAGTAAAAATACCAAGCATCACTTGTATCGGCTTCTCTGTGTGAGGATCTGCTGTCTTATATCATAGTACATAGAGAAACAATTCTATGAAGACATTTAGGAAACTTTAAGGAATTGTAACAGCCATTTCTCAGTATTTTATGACATTTTATAGACAAAATGATTAACGGAGAAAGTAATCGGCAGAATAATCAATAATGAAAAAAATCAGTTCTGCATCCTTTGAAGTCCAAGATGTCTGGTAGGTTGAGTAAAGGTAAGGAGAGGATCAGATGTGGTGTGGACGTGGTGGGCAGCGTGGTTCAGCAAAGGGAGGGATATCTTGGAAGCAGGATCTAAGACGAGCAATCTGTGCATATGTAGAGGCCAAACAAATAATCTGTTTTAATTAATAACTTTTAGCAAAACAAAAAAAACATTCCAACTGATTGACAGTTTCTCTCTTCTTATGTTGCTTGTTTCAGTTAGGGGATGGCAGTTAATGTGTATGCCACATCTGTGTCCATTGACAACCTCAGCCGACATGACATGCTGGCGTGGGTCAACGATTCTCTGCACCTCACCTACACCAAGATCGAACAGCTCTGTTCAGGTAGGGCTAAAGTTCCAATCAAAAGCTGCTGAAAAAAAAGAAATCCAAACAAGACAACTAAAACAAATCTTTGTGTTTTGTGGTTTATAGGAGCGGCATATTGCCAGTTCATGGACATGTTGTTCCCAGGTTGTATCCTCCTGAAGAAGGTCAAATTTCAAGCCAAGCTGGAACATGAGTCTATACACAACTTCAAAGTGCTTCAGGCAGCGTTTAAAAGGATGAGTGTTGACAAAGTCAGAATACTTTTATCATATTATCATGTATTACCTTATATGTACCACTATATTTTTAATCATAGATGATTTGTTGTTTTTCACATATAACAGCAGAAAATGTGCATGATATGTCGCATGGAGCTACTCAAGCATTCCCTGTTTTCATCCCCCAGATCATTCCTGTAGAAAAGCTTGTAAAAGGGAAGTTCCAGGACAACTTTGAATTTGTGCAGTGGTTCAAGAAGTTCTTTGACGCCAACTACGACGGGAAGGAGTATGACCCTTTACTATCCAGACAGGGGCAGGACGTGGCCCCTGCCCCCAACCCAGGTGATCACTTTATCCACAAACCAAAGAGAACCCCAGGTAAACCAAACAGTTTTGGCTTTGCTGCACGGTCTTGCTGAGCTTTGGATGGCTCAAAAGCGCTCCCTGCAAGCAAGTGGCGTGAGCAGCACGATTCACAGCCTGACCGCTGTCTTCTTAGATCCATCTCACTGCCCAGCATTCACTGGCAACATGACACCGTGTAGGTATGGCAGCGTTGCTGGTGGGATTGTAGTAATCACCAGTGATTGGTAGGGATGCAGTGTTAGTGGGGATGAAAAGCCACAACATGCAACTGCCAATTGTGACTCGCCTTCCCAATTCTAATTGATCATGATGAGTGATGCCAGAAGACCCACAAAAATATTAAATGCGACCATTTTCTCCAGTGTCCAGCATCAAGTAGCTGATGCAACTCAATCTCTGATAAAACTGATAAATGCAAGTTGGCTCATTTTACTAACAAGAGTTACATTGGCCTGACCAGCCTTGCTTTGTCTCTGAAAGCTTTTTGCTTGAAAATAACGGCAAACGATCTAATTTGATTTGTAGTGTCTTCCTACTTAGGACATAGGCCTACTTTGTGGCTTTG
Source organism: Etheostoma perlongum (assembly GCA_026937815.1). Lineage (NCBI taxonomy): Eukaryota > Metazoa > Chordata > Actinopteri > Perciformes > Percidae > Etheostoma > Etheostoma perlongum. The sequence continues at coordinate 19,588,984 of CM049390.1, read as the reverse complement.
TCACCAGTAAGGAGCAGTGTGGTTGTAACTGGGCAGTATGACCATTTATTTTCAAAACTTTGATAATGCGTGTTGCCATGTTTGGACTTTGAGTTTAACACCTCTCCTAAAGCACTTATAGTGGTTTGGCAGGGCGCAGGTTTTTTCTGTTTTAACGATTTTGTCTCACATAAATGTGACATTCAATCATTTTAAATTATTTAATATGATTATATTTATAATTTAGCTTTTTAAAATCTGGCTTTCCAAATTTTATACCAGTTCTGTTATAAAACAATTTTAAATCATTGCACAAAAATGGCATATCAAAGGCACAACATTATGCTATAGGCTGATAACATCAGCTCTTTATAATGTGCTATATCCATCGCCACAAATGCTACAAAGCCAACATAAATGCAGTAAATTCATTTTAATTCAAATGATAAACATTTCTGATCATCCCTGACCACTCCAGGACCACAGAGGACATCTCCAACAGTTCCCAAAAACATGCCAACACCACAGCGCGTCCAACACAACACTCCAGCTCTGAGGAAGAATCCATCTTTGTCTAGAAACGGGGGCAGTGATGCTGAGATCATGGAGCTAAATCAACAGGTAGACAACAGTACTCTTAAACCATGTCATCTATATACCCTATCTATATACCCCTTCTCAATCTCATGTCTACTTAAATCAATTGATTTATTGCATTAATTGCAATAACTTTTTTCACAGAAGACATTTTGCACTGTTACAGTAGGAAAAGCAAGGTCTAAATGTTATAAACACATGTGCTTTTCATTAATGACAACCACAATGTCTGCTATGAAAAGCGGCAAAATAGTGCCCCTTAAACAGGTTTATTTTTTATTTGCTGCTATTTTTCTTTCCTTTCTAAGTGTATGGAGTTGAAGTTGACTGTAGACGGACTAGAGAAGGAGAGAGACTTCTACTTCAGCAAACTACGAGACATTGAGCTGATCTGCCAGGAACACGAGAGTGAAAACAACCCCATCCTCAGCAGGATAATTGACATTCTTTACGCAACAGAGGTATCTATCCTTCATCAGCAACAAATCCAGGCTGCACTGCACCATTCCCATCTGCATGCTCTTTACTCAGTGAGTTACTAAAGAGAGCAAGAGGGAAACCTTCAGAGTTCTATTCCGGAAATAAGTACACCTCACCTAAAACTAGCTTCCTGATACAGATTCTGATACCTGATCTTCTGTATCGGACGATACGAGTACTGATCCGATACCAGTGTGTCATATATTTATTATGTTTTAACAGCTGTATACTACTATCCCTGTATGGATGTGATATGATTTCTGTCTTTGTTGTCCATCTTGCTCAGGTTAAACTCTTTGTGAAACATGAACAAACACAAACAATGAAAACCACAAAGCTTTTTTTTTTTATCCAGTTTGACAGTCAATTATAACGGAAAAAGAACATAAATAAACTACTTTAACGTAGATTTTCTTTAGGGCTTTATTACATGGTATCGGATCAGTGCATAAACTCCAGTACCTCCTGATACCGATACCAGCATTTTAGGCAGTATCTGAGGTGATAATGATACCGGTATTCGAGCATCTCTACCTAACATTTGTGATAAAGTAAACATAACCATACACAACAGTATGTCATGTGGCTCACTCCATATATTCAATTAATACTGGTAATAATAAAAAAAATAATAGCCGTTCTGCTAATACTGACAATATAATACTGTTATTTATTAAATGTTTGTGTTTTTAAACACTAACTAACTAATTAACTAACTAACTAAATTCAGACATGTCTGTAATAACAGCAGGACCATGGATGTATTAAAAGAGAACGGAGCCCATTCAATCCAATGAAAGTTGATCAATGGCCACATGCAAATGGATCACATCCCAGCTCCGTTCCTTTGGAGCATGAGCTGGACAGAAAGGACTGAACAGTGTAGGAGGTTTTAGAAGTGTTGGTGGGTATCATAGATATGGACAAGACCAAGTTATGATGACAGAAGTACCCGCATTGGTGCACAGGTACATTTTTATGGCAACTGTAGTTTTTTTTTTTTTACATATGCAAACAATGTTTTAAAGGTTTCCACTTTAAACAGAGAGGGCCATTATTGGATGACAATTGTTCTAAGTATATGGACAGTAAACTCCGGGAAGTTTTTCAGAAAGACAGATAAAACAAATGCTCAATGAGAGTAAATAATGAGTTACAGAAGCTAGCCCGGACGTGACATCAGAAATTGGGCTGTCTATGTAGAGGCCATTGTTTATCTGATTGTATGTTGTCTTTGATCAGGAACATTTTTTTTATAGAAACACAAAAGAAAAGAAAGCAGAAAACCTGAATGATAACTTTTTCTCCATTTCTCAGGATGGCTTTGCACCTCCAGAGGATGAGGACCTCGATGAACAAGCTCACCTGGACCAGGATGAATACTGAGCCCTTCACTTCCCTCCCCCCTAACATCCCCATCTTCCCTTTCCTTTTCTTTTTGCCCTCATTTGTTTTCTAGTCTCTCTGCACGCTCTCTTTAACTACTCACCATTATCCGTACTCTCTCTTTCTTTTCTTTCTCATATGTGTAGCTGTTCTTAACCTCCCCCCTCCACCCTCTGGCCATCTACACAGTATACCCAACTACTCTGCATCAACATCTGCTGCTCCTCCCTGCCTCCACTTACACAGTAACAATAGCAGTAATGTATGGCATTTTCCAGTTATTTCAGCATGAGTAACACAGAAAATCAAGCCAAGCTTGGCAAGTAGGTTGTTATGGCAAACAGTGAATTTTAAGTCTGTAAATATTGCCGACTTTGTGATTTCTGAGAGAACAATGTCTTTACTCATTATGGAGTTATTTATTTGCCTTTGGTGCGCTGTGATACTTATTAGAGCACAGAACAACACTGCTCCAATGTGCCACCAGGACACTTCCAGGGCCACTAAAACTGTAACAAAAGTGACTTTTTAATAACAATTTCTTATTTATTTAACTTATATTTAATTTAGATGAACTTTCTGTAGCAAAATTGGTAAAAACAAACAAACAAACAAACCCTGCTGTACATGAATTGAAAGCTGAGGCCATGTGTGCTATGTGTTGTTCAGTTATGGTTTGTGCTTGATTCAGTATCAAGCCTTTAGTTTCTGTTATGGTGTGTTCATGGCATGTAGAAACGCTGGAGGAATTCCTTTGTGTAATGACTCAAGGCGTATGATCAGTGATCTGCAATTATTTATTATTGATCAGCAACATATCTGAGCATGAGAATGTTACACATTGACTGTGAATGAGTGATATTTTGTATATGTATTTTGTGTGGAGATTTTGTCTGATGGCGCACGATCGTGGTTAATTACCAACATGCAGAAGCCTAGGAATTTGAAATAATGAGGTGGAAAGTCACCTGCAGACTGACAACATGGTTATAGATTGTAGCAGTGCTAATGTGTGCTAAGTATTCTAAAGTATAAGGGAGCCTGACACTGGAATAAAATAGAAGATTTTTACATGTCAGGTTTTGTCATGTTTAACCTGCTAATCATACTGTGTACACTTTTCATTTGCTGTTAAGGGTTGCCTAGGGTATATGAGTTAAAGTTAGGAAGAAAGTCAGTATTAAAAAAATCTTTGACCAGTTGACCGGTCATCATAAGCATCCAGTTAAACTAAGGAAGTCTCCTTGTCCCTTCCCAGCTTTTTTTACTTGCAAACTGGCTGTCCTCTGCTCTGAAACTTGCATTCATTGGTCATGTAAACATTTACAGAACACTCATCTTTTGAGTTTTGAATAAATAAAAAGTTGTGAAATAAATGGTGGTGGTTTATTTTGAGTGAGTATGAATTTGTATTGCAAGCTCACTTTGGCTACATTTTTTAAAATAAACCCTATATGTAAAGGGTTAACGTTAGTTTAATTGTATATGAGATTATATGTGGTCCACAGTAAACCTGTGTAAATCTATGGCAAACACGTAACATTGGTGAGAGATTATGAGCCTCGATCGCACCTCTTTTTGTGTGCAAGTCAGAGTTCTAATGTGCATTTTAACACAGCGAAGCAGAGGGTTCATGTCATCTTTTCATTATTTAAGTTCAATACAGTCATATATTTAACCTATTTTGACCCTTAGTCAGCTTCTTCCAGTTTTTTGTAACTTTCATTGTACTACTAACAGCATCAGTAGCAGTGTAGACATCCACCTTTTTACAGCTCATAGATATAGATATAAATGCGTGAAGCTACTTTGTACTTAAGCAGAACGGGGGATTAGCTCAAATGGTAGAGCGCTCGCTTAGCATGCGAGAGGTAGCGGGATCGATGCCCGCATCCTCCAAAATACTTTTTTATCACCTGCTCGACTATTGACTTATCATGTAAAATTACACTTTCAAACCCTTGTCGTTTCGAAGGGGTACCTTGAGAAAAAGATTATTCTGCGTTAACGACCAAACGTTACTTTCTATAAAGTAAAAACTACTCGTTTGTCAAGCTAGCTAGCGTTAGGTAGTTCGTTCAAAGTTTGTAGTTCTGACCAGTTTTATTGACAAGGAAAACATGTTTCGAACTGAATAAAATTTCTACGGCGCATCACTGAGTTTATACAAAAATATCAAGCGTATCAATCAGTAGGCTACCATAACGTCTTGCTACAGTTGTCCCACGCTACATATATGTCAAAAGCTTAACTTCTTTCGCATTGTTTTTTACCTGCAGTCAATACTCCAACGGGAGCGTCACCGTCCTTGAAAATGCATAATACCAATGATAGTGCATGCAAAATGTGGTTGAGCTGGGGAAATATGAGCATTAACCATAGGCTGTTGGGTTTATTACAGACCAGCAGATGGCAGCAGCAGCATATGTGTTTAGGGGGCTGCTATGAGAGGGCTGCTATAAGAGGGCCAGTGAAACCTGAAAGTTACGCTGTTCCTGTTCCAGCTGCGCTTTGTGGAAGGTCTGTTAATGCGAGACGTAAACGTAAAATAGCACAAATCCCCAAAAGACATTTATGTTAAACAATATTTGACTAATCGCTTATTAAACGCACAATGCAAATTTTAAAACAATTGATAAAGCCCATGTTATATTTCAAAGTTGGGCATCTTACCTGTAGCTTCGTTGCCGTCCATTTCTGCCTAATGAATCACCTAGCAACCGCAGAATGAAACTGAAAATGTTATCCCTCCGCCGCACTTTTTTACCCAACCGTAGCGGTGTTGCCAATGATAGCGTGTGACCATGCTAAACATTTAATTCCAGAGAACAAACTAAACTCTAAACTTGTCAAACTAACTTTAGCCTACATTGCGTCCTGTCTTAATATTATGTGGCAGCTGTTGGCTTTACTGATACTTGTGTCTTCTTATGTAAACTTACGAACCTGTCCACAAGAAATTGTGCATGAGCCTTCACTGGCATGTCTTCTTATAGGTAACGTTACGTCTGAAATCAAGGAATCACTGTTTTAAAATAAATCACCACGAAAAAGTTAGTTCTGTGTCCAGTTTTGGTTTTCTTATCCTCTAGCAGCTGTATCTGCATGGGAAACTACACTAGGCCTGTTTTAGTTTATTAAGCAACATTTTAAGCAAGCTTAATGGAGGAAGATATCCTTAAATAGCGAATCACAGAAAAGTAGTAACATATAAGCTACTGAACAATGGTCCTCTGTCATGCTCATTGTAATGTTTAAGTGTGAAGCAGAATTGTTCTACCCACAAGACAGAGTAAGAAAAGTTGCCTTGGTTTATTAATATGTTTACGTATGCACCATTTCCCAAGGCAAATTTCAAGTGTCACTTACTTGGCAACACATCCTTTTCTGATTCTTATTTAATCGATCAACACAAGAGATACTGTAATGGTATTATTGTAGATGAATAAGTTCAAATGTGTCTATGACAGCTGGTAGCTTAATGTTTAATCCAGTCTAATATTGTCTGTAGACATATGGCAATATGCTGCTGGATAAAGGATTATATGGATGTTTTCAGTTGCACCGGGTCATAGATACCTGATCTGATGTCACACTGCTCACTAAATGCCCTCCTAGACAGTTCAAAGTTTGGTTCATAATATAATTTTTCTATAGTGATGTCACTTGCTTAAAATAACAAATCTTTGTCATCATTATCAAGTTGGCCCTTGCTCATTATTCCACTGCACATTGCAAAATCAGTATTCACACACACAGACCTGTAAGTTGACATTGTCTCACTTAATCATACCTAAATAACTGCCACTAATATATGCACATTTCCTAACACAAGTTGCTGCATGTGCAGGAGTAGCATTTCATGGTCATCGGCATTGCCTCAGATGATCGTACATGTCTCCTCACACCTGCTCATGACAGTGCATTACAGACAGTACATTCACATTCAAGGAAGATTTTAATAAATAAATAATGTATCCTTTATTAGTCCCACAAGGGGGATTTAACCTCTGTTGTTATTACACACATATGCTCAGTACCTATACATGCACTAAATGGAGAGATGTCAGAGTGACGGGGATGTAGATGCAAAGGCGCCTTGAGCAGTTGAGGGTTCAGTGCCTTGCTCAAAAGCACCTTAGCAGTACTCAGGAGGTGAAGTGGCACCTTTCAAGTTATCAGTCCACCACCATACTTTGATCAATATGTGGACTTGAACCAGCAACATTCCAGTTCCCAACCAAACTCCCTATGGACTAAGCTACTCTGGACTAAGCTAGGCAGATTAGAGAGAGACAGACAGGCACGGGGAATGCTAACAGCAGGGTTAGAGGCCTAATGCAGAGTAGCATGCTGAGCTGAGAATTTATCAGTGGGACCAGTCTTACACATTCACACACATAACACATTCTGTAATAGTCTTGATAATAAAATTAGTTTTAGCAGGCAGTGCATTTACCAACCAGCATTGCAAAAGGATTAAAAGGCAAGTGAATGATAAGCCATATTTATGTGTTTTTTCATATTGGATGCTAATGAAAAATGACTTATCCTAATATTAGTCAAAAAGCTTACCCCAAATTGTTTTACCCAAAGTCAGTCAACATTTATTGACTGACGATTTTTATATTTTCTTCACAAACATTTGACGTGGGTGAAACTCAATCGGCAGAACTTCTGCACAAGTTGAATATTTACAACAAATGATAAGAGAGATAAGCAGATTTTTATTTTTTAAATTGTGTTGTTTATTGTAAAACATGAAACCAATTAGTGTTGAAGAGATGTTGAGGAGATGTTGAGAAAGCCCAATTGCTGCATGATTTAAAGGAATGTGGGAAAAAAACGGAGCACCCGGAGTAAAACCCACGCGAGCCAATCACTGGTCTCTGACCTACAGAGGCCTTTCACTGGTCTCCGTCCTACGGAGGACATTCACTGGTCTACGTCTTACAGAGGACATTCACTGGTCTCTGTCCTGAATACACTATACCCTGGTGTCTAAAGGCTAACCACACAGAGTTCAATCACAGCCATAGTGTAATCAATACAGAGTCCCTGGCAAAACTTTGGAATGGAGGAGAAGAATCTGTTGATCGCACCTCGCTTCCTTGGTTTCATCAGGTGGTCTTTGAAGAAGGAGACAATACATTTGTCAACTGCTGGTTCATCTAGATTCATTGAAACCAGCACATCCTGTGCACAGCCCCACTTCTTGCACATGTCCTTTAAAATGGCCTTGCTGAGGTGTTTATGAATGTCATTGGTGATTTGAAAATCTTCTTCCTTGACTTCAGCCCATATCTTTTCGAACAAGCGCGTAATGATAGTTTCTGAATTTCCAACTGTTGTATTCACCTTTGCTTTGTTAAAGGTCCGCAAAACCAGCTTCTGAACAAGTAGCCAGATGGAAATGTTGTTTTTCTCTGCCTGTGCTGTTGAATTCTGCACAGGTCTGGCAGCTGCCTCCTCAGATACAGTGACCATAGGTGTAGGTTTGGGCCTAGGTGTAGACTTGGGCGTAGGCAAATGTGTAGGTGTAGGTTTGGGCGTATGCATACGTGTAGGTGTCGGTGTAGGTGTAGGTTTGGGTGTATGCGTACGTTTAGGTTTGAGTGTAGGTGTAGGTTTGGGTGTCGGTGTAGCGGTGGGTGACAGTGACTCAATATTCTTGAAAGCCTTTTTCATCTTCTCACTGTGGATGCTAGCCTGTGTGCACAGCCACCACTTCATCAGTCCAAGGTAACGCCACACTTTACAATATATTTCACCATACACTGTATCACGTGATGGGGAAGAAGACAGTATCTTTTGATTTGATCCTGGGACAGTTTCTGGGCTCATTCCCTCAGAGACATAACTGTAGAGAATACCAGTAAGCTCTTCTTGGAACACCTGGTCTTTACCGTTGGAAATATCCTGCAATTTAGTATACACAACCTCACTTGCAACTTCTTGTTTTACACCTTCCTCTGAAAACAGAGAGTCAACATTAGTCACCAAGGACTGCATAGACTTCTCCCTTTTAACTTTGGAGTAGGGGTGGAATTGGTTGTCTAGTTGAGTTGCCATTCGATGTATCGACCGTTTGGCCATCTGCTTTGCAAAAAAGATTCTTATCTTGTTCCTCATTTCTTTTAAGGACCGTCTCATTCTGGGTTGTGGAGTGATACCTGTCCATGTGGTTTCTGAACTAACACTTGTCTCCATGGGTTCGCCGCTTGTACTTGTTTCTTTGGGTTCAACTCTGGTACTGGTCTCTGTGGGTTCTGGACTGTTAACCTTCTCAACAATTATCTGAGTAATGTTATCTGCAATAATTTGAATCTCCCGTGAGGTGTCAGATTGCAGCTGATCATACCCAGAGTCGGTCATTTCATCCAGTAGAGGCTCTGTGAGTCCACTTACCTCATTTGTAATGATTTCCCTCACAGCTATAGTTGTGACACTCACAAAGTGCTCTGATGCTCTGGAGACCTTGTCCAGGGTTTTTGATTCCCCAGATCTGGCTGCTGACCGGCAGTGATCAGTATCTGCCTCCTCTTGATCTTCCATCTCTTGTTGTCCATCAGCGGCCTTCTGTATGGAGATGTCCTGTCTGGTTCGTGGTCTACGTGGTTGATATGAGCACAAAACACCTTTCATCTCGGCCAGAAATGCTTTCAACATGTTAAAGGCATGTTGTACCATCAGATTAAGTCTGTGAGGAGGAGTCACACGCTCACTAAACACAGGTTCCAAAGTGTCCACACTATTGCTGATAGCAGAGTTAATGCTTTGTGCAACCTCTCTAACAAACATGTTATTTAATCTAGTTGAGCTGTCACAGTGGACCGGGTCCTTTACTTGAAAAATGTCAGCAAAGGTCAGAAGAAGTGTGTCGCCCAGAATGGACCGAACACGCTCTTCAGAGATTATTTGGCTGTATTTATTCTGCAATGTTGCCAAAATGGATTTAGACACTAGTGCTATCAGGTCCAAAATCATCTCTGCCAACATTATTGATGTGGCATCATCAGGTGCACCTTGCACCAACAATCTCTGCTGTTCCAATGTCATCCTTTTGATAAAGGACTCAACCACTGGACGAATATCTTCCACTGTGATCTTCAATATCTCCTCTGTCTGGGCACTTTCCATTTCAGTCATGGTGACGGACGGTTTAAAATAGGCTACGTTTTCTGAATGTCTTGTCTTGTTTTAAAGGTTTCTGGTTTGTCAAAAGCTTTTTGAGCAGATATAAGTAAACCGATGTAGAGTAAACCAAAGTATAGAATGATTTTCCCTAATGTCTGAATCTGTCTTATATATATAGATATAGAAGAATAATGTAATGATGTCATGTGATGTCATTCATGATGAAAGGCATTATCGAACCTGATGTCAGATCAAAAAGACGTTCCAGGTAAGCTCCGCCCTCCAACAGCTTAGCAACCGTTGCTAGGCACCAGACGCACTCTCTGATCGCTCTTCGTTCGGTTTCAGCTGGAGGCGAATGGTGTAGGCGAGAGTTAGCAGTTAGCCGGTTAGCTCAAAGAGTCGAAAGACAACTAAACGGAGATTCTACATGATGAGTTCGAGTTGACAGCTTGTTTTCGACTAAGCCATCGCTAGGAGGTGTCCTTTTATTATGACGAATCATTGGGGGCGCTCGATTTTACGTCATCAATTTCCACATTGGATATATATGACTAAAATGTGAACAAATGTAAAAAAAAAAAAAAAAAACGTGACAAAAATGTGAACAGATGCCGAACAGAGTGACAAAAATGTCAAAAAAGTGACAAATGTAAAAAAAAGAGAAAGGTTTTAAAAATTTGGGGAAAACCCCAAAAATAATTCAAAAGGCTCAGAAAAAGACGATAAACGTTGAAAAAGTGACAAAAACGTCGGGGGAACGACAAAAAAAGGGTTGAAAAAGACGTTGATAAAAGGTTTTTCATTGGAAATTAGCAGGTCGGTGGGAAGACAACAGAGGGTTAACAGAAATATCCCCCCCCCCCCCCATCTCCTCTGACAGCATATTGAATGTCATATAACGGTATATGAATCTCATACTACCAAACCACACTGCACAAATGTAGTATTTTTCTACATTTCTTTAAGATAAATATCCACAAAAATGATATTGTTTGGCCACTTAAGAAGATTGGTCAAACATTTTGGCAACAACACAAAGATTTTTAAAATATCCAATAACTTTGGAGCCCCTAAGACATGAAAGCTGCTGCCACTGAGCAACACTGGAGAGCTTTAACAGTTTATGATCAGATGACCAGACAGATTAGAAACGTTTGTAGTTGTTACTTTATTCACAAATTCAAAAGTCAGACAAATACTACACACTGTTGACAAACTGTTAAGTTCACAATAAATCAGCACAAAGATGACAGTCTTACCCCGCAACAGCAGCAACCACAACAAGCAAAAGAACTACATCAACATTAATAATGATGATATTTTAAGCAAGATTAAACTAACCATCATTGTGAAATAAAGAAATTTGCACCACTACATTGCAGTAATGGATTTTAGCAATTGCATGTTAATATAAGAATAGACTTGCTTTATTGTATACTGTAGGCGTTCTAATGCTTGTAATACAACTTGATGGTGTCTTTGGTCAAATAGCAAAAAAACTTTTAAAAAACACAAGGGCAACATACATGTGAAATAATTTCTTTTGTGTGTGAAATAGTCAAATCCAGCAGCTATCTCAAGCTCCCAACATTTTCTTCACCATGTAACCAGGCATGTTGTAGAGGAAAAGAGCCAAGATGGCCAGCAGCAGGAGAACACTGACAATCTTGATGGTCAGCCACCTGTACTGGTCACATATCAGGTGTTTCGCAGCCTTGAAAGGAATGAGGAACCAGAGAAGGGCGATATCTGGACGGCTGGTGGAGCAGAGACAAACAGTGTGTTAGAAATTTGACAATCTATATTCAAAAATCCCAATGGTTCCAAATACACTGTATTTACAGTATAAGTGGTGCAGTAACAAAGTACTGATACAGCCCAGGGCTAATACAAACCAGTAACTAGTAAGAAGAATTTGTTGCAAGTTTCTCTAAATGCCATTGGCAACCATTTTCGGAAATGGGCAACCAATTCTTGGCCTGTTGTTGCCATCAGTGGCAACCACTTTATAACAAATAAAAAAAATAAAGACAGTCAACAACAGAACGTGCACCTCAAAATAAATATTTTTTCATAATATTTGTTTCATTTGTTATATTTATTTATTGCTTGCTGTTATAGTCAGAATCAGTCAACGCTGCATATAACAATGCAACACGTGTTGGTGCGTTTACGCATGTGCACACAGACATAGAGACATTGGTGAAAAAAATAAGTTGTTTGACTGTAGGGTGAAAAGTTTGACTAACCCGTCAACATCACAAATATATGCAAATTGATTCAACTGACCGAGAACCAGATGAACCAGATGAACCTGAATGGAAAATAAAAATAAAATGTGTAAAGTCTTGGGAGACGAAGTAGCCTATCCGGCATCTTTAAGCTGGACGCAAAATGATACTGTAAAGCATGTAAAGCATACACCTCGGTGAGTCACACAGCAAGTTGACTAGTTGAAGGTAGCACATCCTTCAGAACTACAGGGGTAGACATACTGGAGCTCAAAGTAACACAAGCAGGCAGCTCAACGATATAATGACGTGGCGGTTGCAAGAGCTGGATAGTAACTGCATAGTATCTTAAATACTCAAAACCATATATGGAAACCATATTTTCAGTTTCGGCGACCAAAAGACAATGCCTCTTTTTAAAGTTACTGTTACGTATGTACAAATGAGAGGACTACCAGAAAGGTGAGTGGTTCAGAGGTCATTTATGGACAAATTTGAAATATCATACATAGCGCACAAAGAGGACATGACAAGACATTGTTTAAAGGAAGAACATCTGAACTCTAACACAAGCCAACTCAAAGGGTAGCAATAGACATTGAATGAATTTATTAAGAAACAAGAAAAACTGCAGTTATCACACCAACAGTAGCAATATGTTGAGATTTGTACACATTAGACTACATTATTAATCAACGATGGATGCACTCAAGATTTATTATTTGTACTGCTATCGTAATAGGTGTATTACTTTGTCGAATGATAAATTGCAAAACGTTCACAAACAATTCAAAACATTACATTGAAAATGACTTTGAAACAGTTATCATCTGCTGGTTTGAACTTAGACCCCCATCATTTTCTTCACCATGTAACCAGGCATGCTGTAGAGGAACAGTGCCAGCATGGCCAGCAGCAGGAGAGCACTGACAATCTTGATGGTCAGCCCCAGGTACTGGTTACATATCAGGTTTTTCACAGCTTTGAAAGGGATGAGGAACCAGAGGAGGGCGATATCTGGACGGCTGGTGGAGCAAAAAAAAAACATAAACAGAATTACAGAATGCTAAAGGCAGTAATCAATCTACAATAAAAACACAGAAGAAAGTTTCTACAAAGCACTGATATAACCTGAGGGAAAACCTACTTACCTCCACACAAGGGATGGTATTCCTTTTGGTGTGGAAGTTAAATAGGGAGAGACCATTTGATAGCAGTGACCTGTGTTTGAGCCCTGTTATTACAGACTTATGTAAAGGCCCATACTGGTTATTACTAGTCCACTAAAGTAATCAGTACATTGGGACTCTAGAGGACAAAATCCAGTCCTCAAATCATTCAAAAATGCTTTCTAACGTTCAGTTGAAGTGAATATGAGACTGTAGTTAAGACAAATATCAACAAGTATCTATCAAAGTTCCAGTCTTTATAGAACCTGAACCTACTCCAACATTTAAGATCAGTTAGATCTTTCTCAGATCTTTTTTCTCATTTTCACACACTACTTGGAGGTAAGAAAATGTCTATAGTTTTTTGCAAGTTAATTCACAAATTCTGCCAAATTGTTTATGGCGCTGGCCATGAAATACAAATGTTCAAACCTAACCAGGACACTGGTAGAAAGTGCTCAAAGAAACTCAACTCAAAAGTAAGAAATCCAACTCACCACAATGAAAAATGATGTTTAATTTCATATGCAGTGAACATTACTATGGCACTGGTTAAATCAACCATTTTCATGGAGCTGCAGTGTTCGTACCTTCATTATCTCTTGATCAAGTAAAATTAACTCTGAAATAACCAGGTTTACGTATCTTTAAATAAAGTTGTAACTTCCCCCAGTATTTGTTTATGTCAATGCAAAAATCCTTTTAAGAACCATGTACAGATATTTCTTTTCATTCTCGTATGATGTAAATACTATAGCTTGAAATATTTCATTTTAACTTTAAATAAGCACCTTTAACTAAAGAAAATTAAATATGTTGATCAACTAAGCTGCATCAAATTTTTACTACCCCTTTACACTGAACTGGTGCATTGAAAGCTTCATATGCATATAAATATGTAATAAAATCACAAACAAGTGGCAAGGGACATTTAGAGGGTTTTTTTCTTGTCACATTTTATGTGGATACACCAACGTTGACACTCAGCTCACTGATTTTTAGATGATAAAAAATGTCAACAAGTGGTCTATGCATCTTAAATAATCTACTTTTTGTCACCTGATAACTGAGAGTCAATATACGAACATCCAAATCAATAGAATACATCTTAATATTAAGGAGAAAATGCATTTCTAAAAGCATTCTCAAAGCATGTTGCTTTGCTGTTGTTTTTATCTTGGCTCATACAATGACACACGGTCTACTTAAATCATATCATTGGTTGCATTCAGTTTTTAAAATGCTACGATTGAAGGGAAACTGTAGATAGAAAGCAGGAAAAGAGAGAGTTAGAAGCTATCCGCTTAGTGAATATGCTGGAACCTTCTGCAGAGGTGTGAGCAACATCTCAAGCTCCCAGCATTTTCTTCACCATGTAACCAGGCATGTTGTAGAGGAACAGAGCCAGCATGGCCAGCAGCAGGAGAGCACTGACAATCTTGATGGTCAGCCACCTGTACTGGTTGCAGACCAAGTTTCTAATAGCTTTGAGTGGAGTGAGGAACCACAGAAGGCTGGTGTCTGGGCGGCTGGAAGGACAAAAACACTGATGTTCAGAAAATACAGACTTTAAGCATAATGGATCATTATTGTTCCTCTCTTTCTAAGGCACATTTAATTGTTAATATTGCTGACATTACTGAAAATAGTACGGAGAAACAATTTAAAATACTTTCAAAACATAAAGAGTATTCTAGGTAGAAATACACAAAAGATATGACGAAACAACAACTTACCATGTAAAGAAAGAAGATCCTAGGGATAAGTCCAGAACTTGGTTGAAGTACATTCGGAAAAATGTCTTTCCTTATTTTGGGAAATTACTCTCTAATTGTGTTAATTGTTTAAAATTGTGTTTATGCTTGTTTTATGTTTGAGAATTCACATTACTTCATTTATAACTGATTTATCTTTTTATTTATTCATGTTTTTATTATTATTTTAGTTTGTGTAGTATTTATTTAGTTATATCTGGCATAGTTTGCCTTAACCCACCTTTTAGAGTTTAACTTTTTAAAGTTGAGCTGGACGTGCAGCAGCTAAACAAAAAGCATTCTTGCATTTGTGTAACTGTGTGTTTATGGCGAGGGGGAAATATAACCAAGCCATAGAATAAACTGAACAATGTAACTGATAAAATCGTTTGAAAGAGTAGTCAATAATAAAAATGTGAACAGTGGGGTGATATCAAAACAGCCTTCATACTTGGGTTTCTCCAGTGGGTCTGGTTCGTTGCGTCCTTCACCAACTGGACTTCTCTCTGCTTCCTCTCCTGTCAGGAGGTGCAGCTCTGCTTCCACTTTTCCCTAAAAAGACAACACAATCACTCACAATCACAATGTGGTTTTAAGCTGTTGTCCAAATCATTCAGCCAATTTTTTCGTTTTAGGTTAACATTTTGGGTTACTTTGTACTTTGACCTACCGTGAGTTCAAACTCGTCATCTTCATTTCTGGCAACAAATGGCCACCAGCCTTTGATCCTCTTCTGTTTGAAGATGGAGACCGTGGGCATCTCGGCTTCATTTGTCACCATCTCAATGGTGCACTGCTTGGCAGTCTTCGCCCCACGTGGAAAACGGTTCAGGTCAATTTCAATTGCACCTAAAAAGAGACATTATTCAACTTGGTTAAATGGCATGGTGGAATAAACAAGGAGTGTGACTGACAGATCTATGTCTCATATCAAATTTGTTGGGAAAACAAGGTTTCCAGTTTTCAAAAGTGTTATTTGGTCAACAAAGCTGTCAAGTTACCCTGTAAGCATGCAATTTTGTTTTAATTTTGAGTTTAATTCTGAGTATTAACAGTGATTGATGAAGTCAAAGGTTATCATAAATGGTCGTCCCATGTACCTAAGAAGTCATCTGCAGAGAAATGGTCAGCGTCCCACACTTGCAGATTAAGACGAGCTGGGATCTTGTATTCAGTCTCATCCCAGGCAAACATGGACTCTTGAGATGACGATCTTCTCTTCGGCCATGAGGTAGTCAAATGGGTAGACAAAGCGCCAGTTGAAGTTGCCCTCCCCAGTGATGGAGTGGTAGTGGACATCTGTGTCCTGCTTGTCCTCCTGCTGCCCTTTTAACCAGCTGTTACAGGAAAAGGTGTAGGAGAAATTCACAATTGAACATTGATTTTAAAACTTGGTTATTTTTTCATGTCAATCTAAATCAGAAGCAAATAATTTGTGTTTTTAATGCATTGTGCTAGTTGTACTCTAAAACAAATAAAACAATAAAGCTCATAATTACCCTCTCACAAATATGTCACTCGATTTCTCGCCAGTGAAGATATCATCATCCTCTAGAACAACCTCATCTGTGTTCCAGATGATTACCCTAAGTTCAAACCTGGACACAAGCAAACATTACAAGAGATATGACGAAAAACACTGATCAGTATTGATTATTAAAAGTGTTCCTTTATAACCTATCCAAAAAAATGAAGTTCAAGGAGCACTTCTCTGGCTGTTGTCAGGATGTTATCAGCAGTGATTAGCTAAAAACATACATATAGTAAATGTAAGAGCTGTTAAGTGACAGGTTCGACTAAAGTACATACTTCTTTGGTTTCCTTGGTGAAATATCAAGGGCAGGGGCAGGTGCAGTCATGTCCTTAGGGAACATATCCACCCACATCTCAATTCTCCCCTGAAATAATTGTAACAATTGAACACAAGGAAATAAGATAGTTAAGTAGGTAAACAAAACATTATAGTATAAATTGATTTGATTAAAATGTGAAGTTGAGGGGAGTAGAGCCAGCATGAGTACACTGAATGACATACTTGTTCAATCCCTGGTTTATCAGGGTGGTGCAGTGGTCTGGTTTCCACATGTTCTGGGACAAGTTTGCAGCCGACCTGTGGGATTTCCTCCCAGTGGTTCAATACGGTCAGAGCCACATGTTCATCTGTCTGCTTCTTCAAACCTGACAAACGTCATCAAATGGTGGTTTAATACTAATTTAAAATCACACTTCTTAATTTGCTTTACATTGAGACAATTAGCTGCTGCTCCTGTGCAATTTAGTACAGAAGTATGAGTGAAATGAACATATACCGTTTTCATCCTCTAGTTCAGTTGGTGCCATGAAGACACGGTTCTCCACCTTCACTCGTCCTGCAGGGCCGTAGTGAGGCCCATCCAGTTTGCCATCCTTACACAACTTAGCCAGGATTTGTGTGGGTTTCATTGGGTCCCGCCACACGTTGTAACCATGGCTATGAAAAAGAGAGCAAAAACAGTTATAGTTACATCATAAACAATGGATTTATAAAGTTATGGTAACACTACAATATGTAGATCAGATCCTGAGAAATATCTCAAATTTCCTGACTTTAAATTGTCTGATAATAAACTTAGTGTCTGTAATAAGGTAACATATTTTGGGCATTTTATTACAGAACAAAATGTGTTAATGATAGATGGTGAAGATATTCGAAGACAATGCTGCATGATGTATGCACAAGCAAACATTCTCTTATGCAGATTGAATGCAAGCGAAGATGTCTCAGATCCCAGAGCTCTTTTTCTTCTGAATATCGAGTACAGCCGTTTGAAAAGACCGTGAAGTGCAAGTGTTTTTTGCTGCAGGAGTCAATACTTTACAAACATGTCTAAGAAATCTCATGTTTACATTTATTTGCCGGCTTAATGAAAATTAAATAATTTTGGGCTTATCAAACATAAGGTTTAGTACTACACTCTACCAATTCCAGCTGTGGAGACATTGGTCATTTCTTCTATGTAGTGTCTAGTCTTTTATCTGGATCCTGTACCATGTAATAAACTCATACCTTGCTTATGAAACAGGTTAGGAAACTACATTCAATTAAAAACATATGTTTAACGCATACAACTATGAAAATATTTGAAAGTCAATTGCATGTACTATTCTGTGACTGACTAATGCATATTGATGATATCACTGACTAATGCTACCTGAGTCATCATGATGCTTTTCCTCCGTGTATTAAATAATAAAATATTCTTTCACTATTTTTTCACAACCCATCACACACTGCTGCAGGGAGTTGGGCCTTTGATTCTTACATGGCGTAGTTACATGCCACACCACATGTGGCTCTGTGCTTGCTGGCTAGAAACGGTTCTCAAGGTCAAGTTTGGTTTCTCCAATCAGATCATCTGTTCCAACCAGGTCCCAGTCATAAATTGACACTGTGAGTGTGGAATCCATTGGGAATGTGGCCTCCACGTCAAAGGATCTGATAGGGTGACAAATATTGCATTTATCAGGTTTTCATGCATATTTAAACATGCATAATATAGTCCAAACTTCATAAGATCAGATAAGTAATGATACTTCATTATCAGAATTAAAGCATTCTACTTACTTGCCAAACAAAGGGTTTAGCTGTTTTGAGATGTAGTTCTCTTTGTCTTTGATCTCTGTCTTTCCCAGTTTGATTGCAATGTATGGATCAGCTTTCCCATTAATGTCAGCTGGATGCAGATCAGTTGCCTACCAGACAAATTGGAAAATTATTATACTCATTATTATGAGTGAAATGGATAATATAAGCATCTCCTGAAATATCTACAGCGGTATCCTCAGTGAAATGTAAATCCACTCTAACTAAAAAGCAACCATTTCTATTAGCAATATAATTTCAAACACTACAGCT
This sequence comes from Etheostoma perlongum, assembly GCA_026937815.1. Lineage (NCBI taxonomy): Eukaryota > Metazoa > Chordata > Actinopteri > Perciformes > Percidae > Etheostoma > Etheostoma perlongum. The sequence continues at coordinate 19,570,353 of CM049390.1, read as the reverse complement.
ACATTTTATTGTGCAATCCTGTATTGTATAATGACAACAATAAATCCTTGAATCTTCAAAGTGTAGAACAAATAGCCTACCCTGATAATGTAGATGCGCACAAGAATATTAATGGGATCGTTGTGAGGAATGTTCTGAAACATTCCCATGTTGGAGTCGAGGCTCATGTCTCTGGGCATGTCATCCGACACTTTGTACATGCACAGTGAGCCCTAAAGAGACACAGTCAAACAAATTAATTGTTATATTGCAAATTATATTGCCAATAACATGTTACCTATAACTTCCATAACATTTTATGCATTCCATCCTGTCTTATGTTGTCTAAAAGAAAAAAGAAACCTATGACAACCTCAGTTTATACAGACAGTTCTTGTAACTAAATTGTAAATTATTAAATGTTTTATTTTCTAAACATTTTCTTCTTACTTTGAATTTTCCAACAATTCTGTCCTCATCCATCATGTTTTGGTCCTCATCATCGCCACCTTTTCCCCTGTACAGGTTAAAGCTGTGGAGCCAGTCTTCAAAGTTGTCAAATTCACTCTCCAGTTCCTTAGGGTACACCTTGTTTGAGAACACAAATTTATCAAAATTTCAGTTTTGAATTATCTTTTTCTATGAATGTGGCAATTTTTCTGGATTATATTGATCCCACCATGTCATGTACAACCAACAAATATATACACACACAACAGGTTGAATATGAATTGTTCTCAGCTGTAGTGTAGGTACTGAGTCAATTCATTCATTCCCTCTGTGTGTGTGTGTGTGTGTGTAATGATTGGGTCATGTGTAAATGTGTGGATGTTTTTGGAGAGAGAGAAGCATCTGTATACAGGGTGAAGTATGACTGCTCCAGTACTTATTTACTGTTTATTTTATTATTTCTTTTTAACATTATATACATTGTATTCTAATGCACTTTTTAACTTTAATGGATGGGTTGGCTGAAAAACTGAATTGCCCCTTGGGGACTAATAAAGTTATCTGAATCTGAAATACCTTTAGTTCATCCAGCTTTGGTTTTTTTCTTCTCAAATGGATCGATTCCCGGCTTCTCCTTTTTCTTCTTTCCTTTTCCTTTCTTGGTGCCTTTCACAGGAGAGTCATCAAGTTTGATATCTGAGTACAGGTTAGCAGTGAGGACGGAGCGACGAGGGGGAGGGGGGTGGTGGTTGGAAGAGCAGAGCACTCGAGACATGAATTCCACATGAAAGTTGCCAACACCAGCTGTGACTGTATACAACAAACATGCTATTGGAACTGCTATTGGAAGTACACAGTTCAGAAGGGATACTTGGTGGTGTAACAGGATCTTCCAGGCAGGCAGCTGCGTGGTCTCTGTAAAGCTCATTAAAGAGAAGCTTGACTCCTTCTCCTCATTATTATCCACCGTAAAGCTATTTCAGCATTATGCACAATGAAATGCAGTGTATACTACTCTATTAGCATGCAATATATATTTTGTTATACTATAAATAGTTGATTCTGTGCTGCCTGGTGGGCACACCACAGAATCATATATGCTTCAAATGTAGCACTTAAATAAATGCTCATCCTGTTATCAAATTGCACTTCGTATTGTCGGTACTTCTTTTTTTGATTCACTGTAATTTTTCATTGACAACTTTCATGGCAAGCATATGACTAATATATATGGGAGAGAAAAAAGCCCCACATGTGGAAATTTGGATTCATGTCAGCATCTACAGTACATGAAGGCAATCTTAGGCTACAAGGTTTACTACTGCACTGTAGAAGAAAATAAACAGTTGCTTGTAGGGGGTGCATTCTGTCAGAAGGTTTAGAATCTTTAGATAATCTAAGGTTTACATGTTTGTTTTGTAGATAATTTATAAAACTTTGAAATTAATGAGATAAACAAAACACTGGTCTTGTTTGTCGTTTTATGTGGTTTTACCTCCGCCATCTGCAATGTCCATCTCATCTTTGTCCTCTGAATCTGAAAGAGCAGCTTCTTGAGCCTTGAGAACCTGTAGGAGGAGAAGCTCATTTCTCAAATGGATTCATCAAGACGCAAACAAGATCCAGTTTCCCCAAGATACTTAAGCTAGGATCTGAGTTGATCAAGTTTAAAAAAAAAAAAAATAGTAAGAGCATTTCATTTTAGATGCCATCATACTTTGTAGATCAACCTTATCCAGGTCTGCAATCAGTAAAGAAAAAAAGACTCAAATGGCTGTTCTGTTTTCCTGTTACTCACCTCTGTCAAAGTTTCAATGGAGGCAAAATATTTGGACCACCAGTCCAACATGCTCTCGTCAAGTTCCTCCTCTTCAATCTCATCACCCTTCTTTCTCTTCTTCTTTCTCCCCTTTCCATCCTTGTCATCATCCTTTTCATACAAGGTGCATTAAACATGCTGTTTATAAAGCTATAGGGTTTCTTGTACCAACATAAAATAATTTAGATTTGAATGAATTAAGTTAAAGCACTTTTCTTACCTCAACTTTGACCACAGTATCAGCACACTAGGTAGAAAGTCAGATTGCATTGAGTCAAATAATGTGACTTTTATTAGTTTTTTAGTGTGCAAATGCTTTCTGTTAAAAAATAAAACTTACAGAATCTAGTTTGACCACAGTGTCCATCTTCTTAAAACCAGACTCAGGTTCTATGTTGACGACAATTATTTCCTCTGAAAGATAAACAGAGAACGTGAATGTGTTTCTTTATGTACTGTATATATATTTCTATTTGTGCACTAGCAAACAAATACTGTACTTTTACATTTTAATGACTGTATGTTGTTGTGACAATAATGAAAGAAAATGCACTATGGTTTAATGTCTCCAGGTTTTAGTTTATACCTGTAGTGGACCAGTTGTTAGCCTGCTTGTCTTTTGCCCTGTAGATGAACTTCCGCAGGGAGGTGACAGCATTGGAGCCAACCAGAGTGTAGCGGCCAAAAGCCCTGCAATCCACCACCCGGATGTTCAGTGGCGGGTGAAGCAACTCATTCTCAGGCAAATCCTGACCCACAAAATACAGAATTATTTGATTAGGGAGAATAGTTTTACCGGAATCTGTTTTTTAATTTTTCTCAATGATTCTTTTCTAATTTGTGTGGAATGTAAATATGACTTTAATTTAATAAAAGGGGGTAAAACAGTAAATATTAAGAGAGTAATTTAAATCATTAAATACCACTTCAAACCACTTGACAAGGGTGCTGAAGTTGGGGTTTTTCTTGTAGTTTGGGATAAGGGCTGACTGTACTCCCTTTCCCGCGCATTCAATGTCCACACGAGGCCGATCCACCTGGGCCAGATTCACCCTCTTCAAGTCCCTCAAGCCCCAGAATAAAACCTAAGGGACAGGGTGGCTCAGAGATTCTGTTGCTGTTTTACTTTACTTTTCTGTTAATAAAAAAATCTCCCATGTCAAGTCTTCACCTCGATCCTGTATTTGCTGAGTACTGGTCTGATCCCCAGCGGTACAGGCAGGATTGGGCCACGCTCCATATCTGTGGGACCGTCTATGGGAGGCAGGTCAGCTTTCCCATTGGGGCCAATCTAACAGATGATACAATTAAAGTATTATAAATCATTTATTTCAATATGAGCTGACAACTTTTGTTTGGTAAACAGCACCCTCACAGCTAGATGGATTGTGTGTCTGACAGCCTAACCTGCAGCAGTTCAAAGGCTGCCAGCATTTCTCCAGCGGTGCAGTTCCCACGGTAGATCTGATAGTACTCCAGTTGAGGAGGAAAGCGTGGGGGACCATAATGCTCGTCTGCCATCTTTACCACAGGTTTGGCAAATGTTCTGCCCATGAATTCTGCTTTACCCTACAAGCATAATGGTAAATTAATCTTTAAACAAAACAAGAATTCTGGTTTGAATATTTGAAAGAATGGCAGTGGTAGGCTAAAAAGACCAATCTGTCAGTGTTCATATTACAAAGGCTTTATTTAAAAAATGCTTTGGGTGTAATTATTAATTATTTGATGTGTCAGCAGGAAGAAACATGTCTTGAGATGCTCATGTTTCCAGGCAGACAATATAAAAAAACATTGAAGATAAAAGAAAAATAAACAAAAGCAACATACCTAAAATAACCAGTGAACTGCAAAACAGACATTATGTATTCATCTAATGTTAAAAAGGAATCATTGACTGATTACGTTTCAAAAAATAAAATATATAAAATCTCTCTTGCAGTTAGTGGTTATGAAGAGTCCAAATTATCTGTTCACATACAAAAAGCACAAAAATGTCACTTAAAGGAATGCAACAGGTATAATTTAATCTATCCTTATGGACATATCTTATTCCTCTTGCATGCCTTTTGATACAATTTTCTCCGCACACATAACAGTGCTTCTACAGTACATCAAGCCATAAGAATCCACACTCTACTTATCCAATGGGTCATCCAAAACAAAGGTGTAATTGTCAGGAGTAAATATAAAATTGTCAGTCAGCAAACGCATTCTTTCAAATATATGTCATATCAGGCTTCTATTGACAAACACATTTATTGAGGGGATATCACACACAGGTTTAGACTTAAGTGGCATGTCAACTCTTACATTTCAAGTAAAAGACAGGCAGACTCTTAAATTATGAGAATGATAAGGATGGAGCAGAATGGTAAGACTGTTGTTATCTGGTAACTTAAGCTGGTAGACTTCTTGCTCACATTAATAGATATCACTATTTCAGAAGAACTCTTACCACTGTGTCTTGATCATAGAGTTCAATGACGATAATAGGAGGGTCGTCTCTCAGTTCGATGGCCTCTCCAAACAACTCCACATTCTCAAAGACCAGCAGCTGGTCCCATGTCGGGCACAGAGTCTCAGGCAGAATCTGTAAACAAGATAAAACATTTGATAAAGATGCAAGATCTGCTATTCAATAAATCATATTTAGACTGACCGATGAGTGAGCTCACCTCAGTGACCTGGCTTTGTGTGGAGAAGAAAATTCTTGCAAAGGGATCAGACAGACCTGTGCTATCAGCAGCAAACAGGCTGCGAGCTTGGTACATGTGGGCCCGCAACTGGAAGATCTGTTTCACTGTAGACAGATTTAGACGCTCATAATTGAATCAATAAGTCCATAAATTAAACTTGATATGTGCCGTGCCTTTACAGACATTTGTAAAAAAGTGTATGTGAATTATCATAATTCTATATGTTTAAAACATAAAAGAAGCTGTCAGCCTTTATTTCAGTGTAAAGTTAACATAGAAGAAATACTGAATATTTCGATGATCTTACTCATGTAGGAGAGGCTGATGGGAGGTGAGCACGGCATGCCAGGTCCTTTGGACAACTTATTTTCCTCAAATCCATTGGGCAGGCCCTTCAAGTAGTCTTTGCGCTGTTTAGTCAGACCCAGCCACAGATAAATCTCTATCTTGGACTGGACTGTCCAGCCAGCAGGCCCAAAACCTTTCTTACCAGGGATCTTTAGTATATGAGGAAAAGTTGAAAGGGAATTTAAAACACAATTTTGATTGATAATCTTACTATATTTAGTGTAAACTCACCCTCAGAAAGATTGTCTTGACTTTTCCACAGTCCTTTCCTGTCTCCTCCTCTATACTGGAATAAAGGATGTCTTTGGATGGAACGCGTGCATAAGCAATGCGCTTTCCATTACTTATCATCCATATGAAAACATCAGGAACGCTGTGTTGAGGCTGTAGTAAGAATACTCACATTAAACATGAAATGACCACAATAACTCAAGCATGTTCAACAAGCAAAATCATTCGTAACATAATGGTCTCACTTCTTCAGCCAGAAAGCGCAGCTTTGTGAGGAAGTTCTGAGCCAGCTTGATTTTATCTCTCACTGTGCTTTTCTTCACCTGTGACCTCATAGCTTTAGCTTGCTGGCCGATGCTCTCCTAAACCCAGAAACAGCCCAGCATTTAGCAAGACAGTGGAAATATATAAACAAGTAAAAGAAAAAAAACAAGCTTCTTTTAGTTGACATACCACTTCTGACATGCACAGTTTCAGTCTCTCCCTGTCAAGTTTGGTTCTGCCAGACGAATTTTGGTCCTTGTTTGCCAGCAAAAGAAACTGACTGAAGAAGTAGAGCTCAGTCAGTCAAGTAATCAATTGGACTAAACCTTCAAAACTGCTAGTTTTAAGTTTGTTTTTTACAGACCTACAACCCTGGCTGAGTTCCTCAAGGACGCCTCTTAGTCTACGCTCAGGATAGGTCTTCTCTGTCTTGATGATCTCTTGCACGTCATTCAGTCCATCCTCCTGTAGTAGCAATAGTTGTTTAGACTCATTCAAAATCAGAAACTGTGTTCAACAGCCAAAACACAAATAAATACTAAGTTCTAACTTTTGTAATACTATGCTCATTTACTAATTAGTAGAGTGCATGACTTGCCAGTTTATCCGCAATGTTGTCGATAATGTTGGCATTGTACAGCCTCCTTCTTTGATCCTGCCACCAACTTTTAATGTAGACACACGGCTTCCTCTCAAAATACGGCAGGTGAAAGTAGTTTCTGAGGATACAAATGATACAATTCTTTAAAGGTTGCATGGCATGGAAGTTTCACTTTATGAGGTTTTTTAACATTAATATGAGTTCCCACAGCCTGCCTATGGTCCCCCAGTGGCTGGAAATGGTGATAGGTGTAAACCGAGCCCTGGGTATCCTGATCTGCCTTTGAGAAAATTAAAGCTCAGACGGGCTGATCTGGCTTCTTATGAGGTCATAAGGGGCAAGGTTATCTACCCTTTCTCTGCTTTGCCCACCCAGAGAATTTGGCCCGCCCATGAGAAAGAGAGAGACATCATGGCTTTTAGACAAGTAAAGTGGTAGTTGGTCAAAGCCACACCCCCACCCTCCACCTTGCGACCCCACCCTCCACCTTGCTCCATCCCTAGGAGAGAGAGGGGGCTCTCTCTTCCTCAACAGCTACAGACAAAACAGAAATGGCACGTCCTAAGGAAAGCTCATTGTGTGACTGGCTCTAGTGGCTGTAATTCTGCACAAAGGCTGAATTTTGAGAAAGAGACTTCAGATATGGTACTAGGGGACCACTAAGGTGTATATAAAAGCACAATGTCATGGGACCTTTAAAATAGAAATAATAAACCACCTGGTTGGTTAAACTGTGATGTTGATTGATGTGCATCAGTGTTTCCCACAGATTCAAAAGCAATTTGTTGTTTAATTGTTTTCGTAACAACCAAGTATCAAAAACTGAGGAAGACACGCTGTTGGATGCTTTCCACCTCTCCTACTCTTTCTTCAATGCCTAACAAATCTATCTCTTTCTCTCCCTGACCCTGTCTTTCTGCTTGAGCAGCACTGGTTGAAGCCTAAAAATATTGTAAACAAATGAACAACATAACTAATTACACTGGTCGACACGTGCCTTTTTCAGTCGCGGAAAATACTTTTCAATACTCATCTGGATTGAAGCAGCAAACATTCAGTGTAAGAGCTAAATATTTACATAACATTATTTATAATAAATGTATTTGATTCACAGCTGCTACATATAGTGTTTCAACCTCGACAACCCAACTGCATTTTACTGCAAAGTTGTGACAAGTTAACTTTCTAAAGCAGGTGCAATCACTTGTTTATTAAGGGTCGGATGGGGACTCCAACCTGACAATAATGTATTCAGATTGAGTGTGTAAAATTGTTCACAAGATACCAACCTTTCGTGAACTTGTTTTTGTAAACTTCTCTCGTTTTCATGGAGACAGACACACTGTGTGCACAAAGGGGAGGGGCTGTGTGTGTATGTGTGTGTAGAGACGCATGGTGACAGAGAGACGGAGGAGAGCAGGGACAGGAAATGCAGCTAAACGAATACACTGCATGTTTTAAATAGTGTTAAAAAATGAATAACAAAACGCAATGTTTGACGACCGGTGTTGATTGACGTTTTTTGCTCTGACCGGTCAGTGATGACAGGTTTCATGGGAGGAGTAGTCGCCACTGAAGTCAGGTCCCCGTCATCATCCATCTCCTCCTCACTGGAGTTGTGGATCAGCTCAGTTTCCTCTTCATCGCCATCTCTCCCCTTCTTCCCCTTCGTGTTTGGCCTGCCAGCACCATCAATCTCGTTTCCATAGTAACCTGTCACACAGCAGCTATATTTGTAGTCACACCCTTAAATGTTTCTGCACCTTCAAATCCTGATGATAACTTGGTCTTTAAAACTGCTTGCTTTCATATGACATATAGCAACAACACTATAATGTGCATAACTTAAGGTCATTTCTAAAACTGCCTTATTCAACTTTCACATGTTGGAACTCTTACATAATAACAGTTAAGCACTAGGAATTTTAGGAAGATATCCCAATAAATTCTGCTCAAACATTACACTGAAAATGGGCTTAATTTTCCAAAGATTCAATTTAAGACAAAAGAACAGGTAATGGAAAATACCTATTGTAACCTCAAAGTTGATGGGCTTATCACCAATCTTTCTGTCAATCATTGTGGCCTCCAGGAAAGACCCAAAGAGGAAAAATTCCTCAACCTTCCCAGTTGCAGTCTGTGAAATAGACAAACTAGTGTGAGAAAGTGTTGGTAAACTCTGTCTTCTTCAAATGTTCAAATGAAATTTAATTAAATGTTCTTAATTAAATTAAAGTTAGAAATGGAATATTAACACTTAGTGTTAAAAGAAACATAGTGAAGAAAAAAGAAACATAGTGGTCCAACCCTGTAATACAAGCTGCGGAACAGTGAGAGCTGAATCCCTGAGTACTTGCGGGGTTACGATACCACTGTGCTCAATTGAATTTGCTGTGTAACTTGCATTGTCCACAAACAAAAAGAAGCCACATTCATGCAACAGCATGTTAATAATGCACCTGGTGGGCTAAAAAAAGACAATTAATAATTCACAACGACCACAGCCCAATGAGTAACAATTGGCTTCCACTGCATGGCTGCCCATCCAAGCAGGGACCCACCTCTGCGATGTTGGATACACCCTCCAACTGCACATCTGTGGAGTTGGAAATGTCAGGCGAGGAGGGATCTAGGATCTCCACACCCAGGTTGATGAGCAGACGGGCCCTGAAGGACACTCCCTCTCCGAGCCCTTCGTTTAACTCCTGGTACTCGTCCATCAGGGTGTAGGTACGAGTGGAGCCGTACATGTTAACCCAGGCAGGTCCCAGCGTGGGAAGGAAGCCTGATAGATAAAGGATGAATATAATTTGTATCTGATAATGTCAAACTATAGATAGAATAGCACTACTTGACAGATGCACTGAGTATAAATGATTGCAAGGTCAACAGACATGCTTATTGTTTACAACTGTGTACAAGTTGCTCAAACAGAACCCACATTCAAACCAAATCTTCTGCAGTTAAATAAGATAACAATCAACCTGGAGGATGCTTCCTTGTATTGTAAAAGGCACCGCCCAGTAGTTTCTATCCAGGTCAAAACAATATTTAAAAAAATTAGGAAGGTAAACTTTTAGGAAATGCATTTAAAAGATCACGGTACATCACCTTTGTCCCCATCATTGGAAATAGTCCGTAGGTCCAGGAAGTGTGTTCCAATGGCAACATCGTTTACTTTATCTGAGTCCCGGAGCTGGATCTTCATGCGCTTGCATAGTGGTGGAAACATCTCAGTGAAAACAATTTGCTCATTCCAGATAGGCTCATAGCAGCTCTTTTGAACTGATGTTTTCCCCTGTAATCACACATTACATTGTATATATGAATTAATTCAGGAGTTGCACTGTAATTCATATTTTGACCCGGCTGAGAGAAAGCTACCAAAAACAGAGGGCAATGTATAAGATCCATACTATTACTCACTTTCTGCCCAGCAAACTGTACTAGGACATAAGGATCAACCAGGTCCTTATTTTCACCTATGAAGGCTTTTTTAACGTTAGCCATGATGCTGGTGTTCATTCTAGGGAGTCCCTCGGCCTTGTAGATCTTCAGGTAATAACGAGCCCACTGTCGCTCTGCAGGCACCCCCTCTGGTATTAAGAGATTGCTGAAACATAAATGGGAGTTGATGAAATAAGAAAACAAACAAGACAAACATCTTTGCTTGACAATTTCCACTACCAGTCAAAAGTTTGGGGTCACTTAGAAATTTCCATTGCACTCCATTATAGACAGAATACCAGCTGAGATTAGTTGCATTGTTTTTTAACCAGGGAGCAGTTTTTAGATTGCATTATGTGCTTATATAATGGCAAAAGGGTTCTCTAATGTTTTCTCAGTTAATTTTTTTTTAAATATCAGATTAGTGAACAGAATGTGCCTTTGGAACATTGGATGAATAGTTGCTGATAATGGGCAATTTTTTGCATTAAAGATCCAAACGTTTGACCCGTAGTGTATATTTTTTGAATAAAGAATCAGGTGCAATAAAAATCTATTAACCCCTCTATGTCATCTTCTTCTGATTCATTGGCCTTGTGTGGAGTCTTTATGGTGTCTCCTTTGGCCACAACTGCAATATCACACTTGATGTAGCCTTTGCAGCCCCCTGAGATGTCCTCAGGGTCAATCAGCAAAGCCCACTTGTGGTAAAACTGATGTTCTGCAAGACCAAAGAAATGACAAAATAATTGACATATCAGTACCATTAATTCATAATAACAAAGCTGATTTCCATTGATTCTTTACCAGGCTGGCTGTAGATTGTGCCAACATCCAGTTTAAAAGTTCCAACCAGTGTTCCACTACGCAGAAGGTTTTTGGAGTGAATCACCTAAGGGTTGGTTCAGGGAAATTACATTACATACCATTAAATGCACTTGTCTTATAGCAAACAAAAAACTACATGAATCTGTTTCATTGTAAATTGTTATGAATCAAACAACTTACAGACAACTTCAGGATTTTGTCAAACATAACATCTGGAGGGACGTGGAAGTCAAACACAAAATACTGGAAAGAGAAAAGAGTTAGCGACAATATTGTTAGCATCAACCCTGTATTTAGATAAATAGTAAGCTTTTGCCTAAACTGAAATTAATATAGATACAATATGTTGTAATGGCTGACTCACTTCGTTGTAGTATGGACAGTTAGTCGACTCCTTCATTGAGGTGTACTTTTTATCTTCTCCAATCTCCACACAGACCATTGGATCCATGTTTAGGCCAACCAGCTGCCTGGCTTCAATCACTGTCACACTGATCTGAAATTAAATATCAAAGTCAATTTTATTTGTATAGCACCTTTAATTACAAGTAACCCCAAAGTGCTTTACATTAAAAATAGCATACACATACAAAGCATGAATATCAATAAGAATGCAATAAACACAACAGAACATTCAACATAAACAAAAGCAACCATACAAATTCACATTGTAATAAAAGCTGTTTTCGTGATTTTCAAAGTTTAGATCAGTATCAAAAACAATGTCAAGGTTTCTGACTTGCTCACTGTATTTCAGAGACAGTAAATCCTGGTGTGAATAAATCTTTTGTCTATGATTTTTAGGACCAACCATGAAAATCTCAGTCTTGTCATACCATGACAATTGAGTGATTGATTGAGTCTAATTATAAACTAATTGTGTCAGACAAAAAGAAAAAGATTATGCCTGTCATGCCTGTGCAAGTAAAATACCATTAATATATTCCACTACAACTAGTCAGTAATTCCTCTACACATACTAGAATAAAAAATGTTGGCCAATAAAATGATGGGTAAGATTTCTCTTACTTGGTAATCTACTGGTCTTCCAGAACTAGGCTCCATCTTTATGTCTGGCTTTGATCTGTAAGACATTGACATGTTAGACATCATTGAGAATCTTTAGTTAGATTCACATGATTAACACTACCAATCTCATTCTTTTTTTAAAAATGCAGCCGAATGCACAACAGAACCATGCTTGCCTCTTATTTGATACATTGGTGGTGACGGCTGTGACTGAGGCCAGTGAGACGGTGTCGGGATCTGGGCCTCCTCCCATGAACATTCCCTGACGATCCAGGTCCTCTGTCTCCAGAATAGCTGGCTCATCTGGAGATCATATGAGAGACACAAAATAAGGACACATTGTTCTAAAATTAAAGTACTTAAAAAAGGTGACAGAAAAATCTTGCACCATTGAACATACTGCTAAAAAATTGTGTTTCATTGCATATATTATTCTATAATCCACTGGGAGTTTTTTTATGAAAGTCAGAGACAAGTGATGAGGGCCATACATGACATTTAAAAGCAGAAAGAAGGTATAATACGTGCAGCAATGCTGAATTCATATTAGTCTACTGCAGGGTTGGTTTATGAAGCAACTGAGGCATTCACAGCTGTAACTGGTGAAGTCACTGCTGCATTCATATTTTTAAGGATAAGAATAAATGTAGAGAAAATCATTGGCTCTTTGGTTTGACAAACTGTTTCTATTGAGTTGAAGTGGGCTGCAAGGGTCTGTAAGACAACAGGATTTCCTATTTAATTTGACCTAATCTTCTGTCATCCATCTGAGTTACTGATACCTCCATTTCTGTCCTCCTTGTGTCCACGGTGCTTACTGCGCTTCATGGTTGAAAACAATTCTTTGCGTGCTCTAGGAAAAGAAATATAGGGATTCAATAAATTTTCACATTTATAAAGAAAACATTGGTGTAGATTTTGTTGATGCAATTACTTAAACACCTGTATTATCAACTACTTTCATTTAAATAAAAAAACAAAGTGTTAATTGTTTTATACAAATAAATCTTATTTTATATGCATGTTCTGCAAACCAGACTTCTTTAGTCTGAACAGACACAACAGACTAAACCATGACACTCTACTCCAATGACTTGTAGACAGAAGGCCAACAATTTATTGCTATCAAAAAATCCAAGAGCAACTGGAAAATGCCTTATTTTAAAGAGCATGTAAAACGTTAAATGCACATTTATTCAAACCTAAAACATATAAATTGGGAAACATATTTCAAAGTGGCATGACAGAACTAAAATACAGCACGTATGCTATCATTTTAACAGAGTTGTCTTTGTGCTACCACACCCTGGATTAGCCTTCAAAAGAAGCGTTCAATTATTCAAATCAGCTGACCTTAATACCTCAATTAAAGAGGATACATTTCACACACATTGTGAAAAATAATACACTTAAACCAATTAATCTTCTGCTCTAATTAATCAGCAAAGTGCCCTTTCCACAAGTGAACGGTTTTAATCTAATAATCGAATAATAAATGTTGAATGTGATCTAGTGAGCTAATTATTTCCAAGAACTGGCCTTTTCAGAAGTAACCACAAATTATCTGGGTGGACACTTTTTCTTGAGTTTGTTTACTTTTTTTTTTTTTTTAAATCTTCTTCACATTTTTGGAGTTATGTGTAATTGTCGAAAAGTGGAACACATCAAAACTGTGCACCATACATTTTAAACACGTGCTGATGCTTGAAACTTAGTCACAATCCAAGACCTCAGCAAAATAATGTAACACCCTTATGAGATGTTTAGAATAACCACAACACATGCAATCAAATAAAACTGCAAGAAACCTAGACAGCTAAGTTCTGAATATTTCTGTTAACCAAATGAAAGATATCTTTTAACAGAACAAATATTAGTGATCAGAAAGTCCCTCTACAAATAAAATCTTTTAAGTATGCTGCAAAACATTGAGGCCTAAATGCCAAAGCTTTGCGTGTTCTAGTTGATCTTTGCCTAACATGATGTTGCTGATAAAATATGTTAAAATACATACCATACAAGAAAATAATGCTCTTGTCTCCTTCCTCTGAGTAGCTCCAGGAGGTTTCCTGCAAGGAAACAGCAACTTCTTTTTACCTGTGAGATATAAGCAGCACTACGTAAACATTTTAGAAATTTACACAGCAGTAAGAATATAGCTTCAAAGTAAAGTTGTACAGAAAATAATTGGGTTTGTCCAAGTCTGAAGTTAGGCAGGAGTGATGTGATACACCAATGAATAGTGCATGAGTGTTCAACCTGAGACTGGTAACTATAACTAGGGACTGCTGAGAGACGTCACGGTGAGCAGAGTCCGCCAATCCACATAGACTGTGCCCAAAACAAAAGAAACAAGTAATTGATTTTTTTTCTAAATCCTTCTCTAAAATGATTGCTGAAAAGCCAACCAGCAACCTTTTTATACAGGGCAAAAGGCCATTAAAATAATCCAACTGAATTTTATAGTGTTGTGTGTGTGTGTGTGTGTGGGGGGGGGGGTGTGATATATATATAATGTGTGTGATATATATAAATATATATATCTATATATAGTAGTGTGTATCATAATGAAAAAGTTTCAAAATGTGTGAGGTTGAGGTAATCTATATATTGCTATGTCACTAGTAGAATAATTTCATGGAAGTAAAGAAAATGTGAGGCCAGCCTAGTTGGAAAGAATGCGCCACTTTAATCTTTAATAGAGTGCTGTTCCAAACTGGGTCTTGGTGCAGACACACTCTTTTGTCAAGGAATCACCAAATGGTGGCAAGCCCTATTTGCAATCCTGGTGTTTCAAATTCATTCAGGTTTAAGTTTTAAGGTTTAAAAAACTGAACTCAATTTTGAATCCTACAGGGTGTGTTAATACATTTTGCATGTATCTATTTACTTTAATAAATAAGGATCAAATAAGGATAAAAATAGTATGTATTTCCCGACAAATAAAGCCGTTTTAAATGCACTGATTATGTTGCATTATTTTTCTAAGTTGAGGCAGGCTTTAGCAACTTTTATTAAATGCAACATTTATTTAATGCTAATTTACAACTCATCACCTCATCAATTACACATACAGCCAGTCTGTAAGCCATACGTCAAGGTCTAGAGTTGCTGGTATCCGATGAAACAAGGTTTTAAATTATTTAAGCACTCCAGTCAGGGTTGCATGTGGCATCCTCATTATGTGGAGGTATCTCTGTTCACAACAAAAGAAATAGATTTAGCTAGAGGGAATAACAGAAAAACATGTTATCATTATTATTAAATTGGGCAAACATCTTTATGTTTTACCCACTTAATTAAATTTAATTAAAGCAGTCTATGTTTAAGGATACATAAATAAACAAATATTTTGTAGATGTGTATCATACAAAACATCTTTATGAAACTTCTTTCCTTGTCTGACCTAGAACTATAAAGGACGCATCTTCTCCAGCCCACTGAGCTAAAGTGTGTGATACTCTCAGTGACATTAACCTGACCATTTTGTTGAGGGATTCTGCCCTTAATTACATGATTCAATATCAGCAACAAGGGGTTGGGGAGATCCTAGTTCCTCCAGGATGGTCGGTAACCATGTCAGCAATCGTGTAAAGTTACTGGTTGCCTCTGTAGTTTATACTAACCTCTTTCTTTGATGGGTATAGTCATCAAATGCCCCTTTAAACACTTTGAAGTTGACATTAGCCACCAAAACCAATGTGTCACAGTTGACTATTCTGGTCTGATAAAGAACAAAAAGTATTTTACTTGACTAAAAAACAATTATGTGCAAAACTACTTTACATCAGATAATCTGTCAGTAGAGATGAGCTGTCTCAGGTGCAAGATATCAGCTTAAAAACAAGTTATTATAACAAGTGTTATTTGTATTTTGGATCAATATTTGGGTAAAACTAATGAATATGCATGAGCAAACAACAGAGCTCTTAAATTGACACCTTTGACAATGTCTTCTTGGGTGAACCACAGAAGGACTTGATACCAACCATGCAATCTTATCCCATGTAGGTCCAGTGTCCAGAGCCCTTTTTTGGCTGTTGGTAGTAGAGCAGTTATCACCATCTTATTTGTGCTCCAGTGACTATGTGGGCACACCACCTGACAGTGGTGTAGTGTATCCTTATAACACATTTCTGTCAAACTCTGGATGGGGAGTTTGGAAAGCTTAATCAGGGAAACACAGCCAGAGGGCATTGTTATTGATGGTGTCAAGGGGGGCCATTGTACTTGGCAGCAAGCATAAAGTGCCTGACCTCAAGTGACCTCAGGGACATTCTTAAAATTACTCAAAATCAAAACTTCTGGTTTGTTAATTATATGATTTTAAAAGCTACATATACCAACAAACCCTTGCCTCCTTCTGTTTGTTACTTAAATGGACAAAATAATATTTATTCAGTAAACTACATCTACTCTTGACTCTGTCTTTCATTTAATAATCGTAATGAACATAGCTAAATGTGCCTCTAGCAAAAGAACATTCTTTTTAGATATACCATGCATAGGCTGTATAAAACTAGATATATGCCTACTCTAGATAATTTAGCTATGTGCTACCTTAGCTACTTACTGTGTATAACGTTACATCCTGTTGTGAGCACAGTAATGAATGGAAGCACCACCTGGTGGCCAAACAGGTCATGTTTCTTTCATTGGTAGCTGGAAGGAAGTGTATTTCACCTGTTAAACTCAAACTGGACTCGTGTTTATGCAAAGGTACTTATAAACTCTTAGCTAAGATAGCGAACGAGCTCTACAGCGGGCTGAAATGTTAGCTATGACTGCCAATAATGCTAAAGCAACTCCTTCAGTTAAAGCTGCAATAGGTAGTTTTGAGGAAACGTGGACTTAGCCTAAAAATTTGAACAAGCACACCTTACAGGCTCCTCCCCCTTGCTCTCTGCTACGCTACAGCCCCCCCTCCACAGCTCCTCGAGCCTGCCGTGAACGCGCAGGCTAGTAAGCAGGGCCACCAATGCTTCCACACAATACAGGGGCTTTATTCTGAGGAGGGTTTAGCTGTTGTGTGCTGTGCTTTTAAAACTTTATGTAAAAAAATTGCTTATTTAAAATATTTCTATTAAAAGTTTTGGAAATATTTTTCAATAAAAAAAAGGGATTAAAATGTTTATGTAATCGCTCATTTGTGAGAACAAAAGCAGCACTTTACACAGTACATTACTGAATTACCTTTTGGATCAATTTAAAACACTAAACTTTCAGTAGGAATGATGAATCACTGAGGAAGCTCACTAAGCCAAGGAATAACAACATCTTAGAAATATGTCTTAGGTTTTATTTTGCATATGGGTAAAATAAATCAGCTTTTTTTGCAAAGTACACACAAGGAAATATTGAACATCTTGATTTGGACTGAAAGACGATTCCTTCACGTGCCTCTGTGTCTGGGCCATGTCTGACCTGTTGGAGGAGCATAAAGAATGTGTGTCAGACATTTGATTTACAATCCTGAGGGGGAAGAAACAGGGGCAGGGACAGCGCACAATTAAAGTAGTTTCACCATAGCTGCATTTAATTATAATCGACAAAAACACATTTAGGCTTACTAAATGTAGGTATCGAAACAATATGGCTTATACTGAGGGTGAACGAGTTAGCTACAACATTCCTGCCGTGCTACAAGCTAACAAGCTAACTGTTAGACTTAGCTAGCAACAAGCTACAGAGTAAAATGAGATTTGCGCTATCACCAGCGATACTGTAACCATCGCTAGCTTAGTTGTGTAGCTAGTGTTGGAGAATTTATCCTTCTGTGAAATGAGTCACTTCAAATCCACTGAGTTAGGATATAAAAATTTATTAAAGACGCTGCAGACAGACGAAATGCTTTTCCGGGCAGTTAAACGTGCACGGACCAAATGGAAATCTTGCCTAGCGCAGAGATTCCCCAAAAAGGCACTTTAACATTGGCGTGCTCAGATAGAAATAGGTTCTCCTTCTGGAGCCTGATTGGTTAGCTATACTATTGCTGGGGCACTCCTTTCTCTGTCTGTCCCTTTGTAATCATTCTCTTCTTGGGAGCCCCCACCTTTGCTGCTCACTCACTTTCTTGAGTAACTGTCTCTTCACATACAACAGGCCTTCTCCCTTGTGTTATCTTGCCTGCTGTGGCCTTGATTGTGGTTTCGTCTGTGTGTCTGCCCTGCCTGTACTCTATCAGTTCCTCCCTTGTTTCATATTTTCCTGTATTCAGGATGCTGTGCCCCAGCTGCAAAGCACACTCTGTTCTCAGTACATTCTAGCTGTTTTGCAACATTAATGCAAGCACCTAACTATCCAACAATAGCATTGAATACAAGTCAGCTTTTACGTGACCTCACCCGTGTGTCCTTCGCTTCTCTCAAACTGTCACCACACATGAATCATTGATCACTAATTTTCCCACACTAGTTATTAATAAATGAAACAAATCCAGCAGGGATACTTACATGTCAAGCAGAAATGTGGCTAGCTCTGAATCCGTGTTAAATCCTTTCAGGAGGCGTAGCTCCCTCCACCTCTGAAAAGCCTCCGATGTTGACCCTCGTTTTATTTCGGCTCGGTTTAATTCTTTCTTTTTAGCTCGCTTTTCGTCATCGGTCTTCTTCTGTTTGCCCGTCTTTGTTTTCTGAGCAGGTGTCACTCGAGAAATTGGCAGTTTTCCTGAAAAGTAGTTTCTCTGTGATTAGCACAGCTGCAGCACACGGGCAATCTTGAGCTTGAACACGGTACGCGCTGTGCGGGGGGAGGGGGGAGGGGGGAGGGGGAGGGAGGGGTATGAGCAGCGCGTACACGAGAGTGATTGACACTGCTAAGACAGTCCTCCTGGCTCTGACCGGCTGACCGGGAGCGGTGCATTTCTGCCAAATGGCATCAGGGACACAGGGAGGAGCCATAGGAGCTTAATTTTTTCACAGATTATCTGTCTCATATTCTACTGTCAGGGCATAGTGACAGTTTTAACAAATATGTAAAAAATACATTTTTACAAAAGTTACCTACTTCAACCTGTACAGAAACTGCTTATTTTCGCCGATATAGTCTTTGAAAAGACGTTATGCTAATGTTTACCAAGATACGCCTTACTTAGCTTACAACCTTAGCAGTTAGCTTAATTAGCTAGCTGTCTGCCTGTTTCATCTGACACGCGCACACGCGCGCGCTGAGCTGTCTTCGGCAGTCCCCACGCGCATGCTTTACCATAGCAAGTCATCATGAGCATGCTGATTTTTAACCAGTGCCTTGAGGAAAAGATAAAACAAGATTGTGTAATGTTAAGTTTTATTAGAAAGAATGAATCCTTTAAAACAGCATGTGAATGTTCAAGCTATTTTCCATGTCTAATATAATAATGGTTTAATGAAATATCAGACTGTTGCCCTTCCACGTGCTTGCACTTAGCAGCAACCTAAGGTTGTCAGCAGCTGGCCCAGCAACAAAGATTTTGGGAAGGGGTGATGAATCAGCTGGCAATACAACCCATATTCATAGGAAAGCAACGGGCCCCTCTGGGGAGATGGGTAGCAGCAACACAGATCAGCATTAAAGGTCCCATTAATTGGTGCTCTTTGGATGCTTTTATATAGACGTTAGTGGTCCCCTAATACTGTATCTGAAGTCGCTTTCCCGAAATTCAGCCTTGGTGCAGAATCACAGCCAATAGAGCCAGTCCCACAAAAAGCTTTTCTTAGTATGTGCCATTTCTGAGTCTGTAGCTTTTGAGGAGGAGAGAGGGGGTGCAAGGTGAAGGCTGGGGGTGTGGCCTTGACCAACTGCCACTTTGCTCATTTGAAACATAGACATATAAAGAGTAGACGCCGCATCGACCGCTACTGCCTACTGCTCCACTCAGTGTAATGTGTTTGGCAGGTGCGATGAGCTGTCAGTGGGGGCCACCACTGAATCGTGGACCTTGTTTTTTTTTGCTACAAAAGGTCATACATGTAGCTATGATACAGGATACATGATTAGGCGTATTTTAATATTCATAGTGTGCTTACAGTAATAGAATATTCTGATATGATATTAATTCACCAGACGTCCGAGATCAAAACTGGGAACATAATCCCCGAAAAGGGAGAAAAATGGGGACATTTCCAGTTTGACCATAAATCTGATTAAAAAACCTAATGTGTCTTTAAAAACAGAAAAGGGACAGAGGTAGTTTCTTTCTGTATTTAGCCAGGGACAGACAACCAAAAACGGGGACTGTCCCCTGAATCCGAGGACGTCTGGTCACCCTAGACCCTAGACCAGACATCCTCGGTGTATCTATCATTTGTAAATTATAGATATTTGCAAAATACCCCAACATCACATATATGATGTAGGCTATAATAGGTATCAATACCCCTACATCACATATATGATGTAGGCTATAATAGGTATAAATACCCCTACATCACATACATGATGTAGGCTATAATAGGTATTTTGCAAATCACATATTATAAATATGATAGGGAAGAAGAAACAGATAGTGGCCGTAAAGTCAGATATTTAAGTTCAAGAAAAAATATGATTATATTATTATATAGTCTACTTGAAGCTTTTTATATTTGTCTCTCTCTCTGTCACACACACACACACACACACACACACACACACTAGGGTTGCACGTCATTGACAGAATGTGATATTGCAACATCGATATCTATTCCGATATTTTTAAACATATGTAAAATTACAAAATAGATTCATAACAAATTAAACAAGTTTTCTTACAACAAAAGGTTTATTTCAACTGACCAACATGAATAAATAACTAAGGACCATGTCTACAGAACAGGACGGGTTCTACTGGTTGGTATAAAATATAAAATACATAAATAAAGTTAACAGGACAGCTCCACAAAATAAACTAAATATTGCATACTTATTGCAACTATATTTGATAAATGACCAGTTGTCTCAGCTCTTATTACATAAGTATTTGGACAGATACACCTCTTTTATGTTGTGTGGACTCTGTACTCAAGCACATTGCTATTGAAATGGCTATATAATATGTATATATATATATATATATATATATATATATATATATATATATATATATATATATGTATATATATATAATATCTTATAGGAGTAACGTGCAAGTCTTATCAAACAAATCCCAACTAAACCAGAGACAATCCCAATGTAATAACAACATAAGCATACATTAATGCTGTTTTAGGACCCCCAGAATAATGTATAGGTCATACCATAATACTCACTTATATAACGATCTGCTGTGTTTAGATATTGCGTTGATATATCTTGCACCCTGTAACAAAGCACGCGTACCAGTACTTATTTAAAGTACCAGTATGAAATGAAAAGTGGCAGTTTTTGTTTAAACTTTACATTTACTTGGTTGAATCTTCCTTGAAAACTCGCAAAGCTTAACTTATGTAGCAATTTTTAAAAGACAGATACAAAATGCTTTCCAGAACCCAGAGTGAAAGAGATAACATAAAACAAATCCGCCGATCTGAGCAGGAATATGCTGCACAGTGCTCTGGCATCTTGTATCTTCTGCTGCTAAGTAACGAGTATGACCGGTCCAAGATGGCGGCTGGATTTCTCGCGCTCAGCCTGCCAATTCGGCGTCTACTCTTTATATGTCTATGGTTTGAAAGCCATGATGTCTCTCTCTCAATTCACTGGGCGGGCAAAGCAGAGAAAGGGGAGAAACTGAAAGCTCAGATGGGCCGATCTGGGGCAAGATTCCAGATTGGCCCATTTGAGCTTTCATTTTCTCAAAGGCAAAGCAGGATACCCAGGGCTCGGTTTACACCTATCGCCATTTCTAGTCACTGGGGGGGACCATAGTCAGGCTGGGGGAACTCATTTTAATGTTAAAAACCTCAAAATTTTCATGCCATGTGACCTTTAGAGTAAACTCTCCAACACTAATCTCTCTTAAGGATGTGAAGCCCATGAGACCATAGACCCACCTGGAGGTAGTGAAACCTCCATCACACAGCATTCCACTCACACAGACTCAAACCTAGACTCAAGGGAACATATCAACAGCACTCAGACTCACATCATGCACAACAGGTTGAATGTTACAGTGTAGGGCCCCTTTAAACATGAGCTTACTATACTTTAAAGACGCACTCTAAAATTTGAACAGAAGTAGAAAGCATGAATAACTTGAATGGTGACCTGTGTCATCAAAGATTAAAACTTTTCTGAACTTTTAAATACTGATTAAACTGTCCTGGCCTTTAATGGTTATACAATCACAAAAAGTCATGGAATTCATCCACTGGGGATCATGGATGACTGTACACATGTTCATGGAAATCCATCCAATATTTTTTTTTTAGATATTTCTTAGTCTTGCTTTGCCAGACCATCCACACACTGCGGAACGGAGGAATGTCTGGCTAGGCCACATTCCTGGAGCATTCTGGGATGGGAGTAAAACATGCTCTGGTTTATTGGCATTTCTTAAACCAATCACAATCTTCATAGGCAGAGCCGCTGTAAAATAGAGCTCAACAGCTGGTTCTGGAAGTAAAAATACAAAACAATTTCTCCATTGACAATTGGAGTACTATAGACGATCGATGGTAGACTTAAAACCAGCTACGACATGACTAAGCAATTACATATGCTCATATAGACGGCAAAAGTTGTAACTATAACCTTGTTTTGAGATAAATGTCTTTTATTTGGGTAAGTAGGCTACTTCATTAATCCAAAATCCTGAACAATCCCACAGTGATGCCTCTGATTGGTGGAACTTATAAGAATTTTGTAACATTGTGTTCGTTGGATCTCTGAGGAAGGAGGCTCTGTGTCCAATTGAGAATTAAGAAAAGATGCAACAGAAAGATGAAGATGATAAGACAAGACAATAAAACACAAAACAAACATGATAACACTGCAGCTGACAGCGGACTGGATTCATGCTTCCCCCATGATGGAGTCACGTGAAACCAGTCCTGAATATTCCTATAATCACACACATATATCCCCTGCACCGGGGCGTTTCCTTTTCACCTGGTGCATTCAAATCCATTCTCATTGGTCCGTTGTTGGCCTGGTAACATGCCGGACGGTGCATCTTTGCTGTCCAATGAGGAAGGACCTGCCTTCAAACTCTGAACTTTTGGGGGTTGTTTTTGGTCACAGAGCAAAAGGGTCTGTCATGAAAATGTGAAACTCTAGCATTGTATTGTCTTAGCCTAGACTAAGACCCCAGGGGACAAAAGAGACAGAAGGTTACTTCCTGGTGTGAAACAGTCGGTTTCTTTCTATAAGTTAAATAGTTTTCAGTTCTAATTGATCTAGCAGAGACAGAGAGACCTCTTCACATACAAAATGCATATTAATCCCATCCTGGCTGCATTGTTTATAACTTTTTATAACTCAACAAACTCATGTAACTGTTTGGTTAAACCCTGCGTACGTCCATGAAAGTCTTTGCTGCTGTACTGTGTAGGCTACTGTAACATTACTGTCTACTGGACGATCTTTAATAAAAAGAAGGGGGAACAAAACCTGTGTTGCATTCTGCACGGTAGACTTATCAGTGCAATCATGATCTCCTTAGTTGCCATGATGGCTTTTTTGTCCAAAGTTGTGAAAACCACTTTAAATCAAGTCACATTATTGAATGTAGTGTGTCCGAGGGTCAACTTGTGGGTTTTGTAAAGGCCAGCATGAGTGAGTTTTGCAGGGAGGTTGGTAACATTAGTTAACATTGTCCGTTCACTTTAGCTAGGCTCCTGTAGCCTTCATACTGTAGGAGTCATATCAATCATTACACAATTACTACTGAAAGAACTGCTATTAACTGTACATTCACTATATAAAAATCACAATTTTTGGAGGAAAAGGTTTTCAAGGCTGTCATCAGATTGGAAGTTTCAAGAGGCTCCTTTGGGGTTGTGTCTATGACTAGATTATTCAGTGGTGCGTGGTGGTTTATGGGATGAGTAGTTCCTCTGCTCGGAAATGAAATTATGTACAGTCTAGTACCTTTGGCTTTTTTTCATTTTTTTACATTTTGTTTTTTCACTCGAAAAAATATGTTGTATGCTTAAAGGGGTGGTTCAGAATTTTGGACATAAGACCTTATTTCCAAGTTAGCCAGTGTGTTTTTATCAGTGGAGACAGTTTTCAACACTTTTAATCCAGTCCTTCCAGTTGCAGAGTTTGCTGGTGCTAGGCTAGCACAAGTCAGCAGTATCTGCTAGCCTACCATTAAACCAGTTTTACCCACTCCACAGTACACCAAAGGCAAATAAATTATAACGCCAGACTTGATGTACATGTCTGTTGATAGAAAAATGTTAGAAATAAAACTACACTTGCATAACATTACAATAGTTATACTTTGTTCCCTGTAGTTGGTAGCACAGTCTACAGCAGCGGCGGAGTGATATTACTTGGCAACTGAGAAAGCCGGTTCACATGACAATCACGCAAGTTTATTTACCTGCCGCTGTCACTCATTGCTACAGAAGCACAGTACATTGTTCAAATGAATCAACAACATATAGTACTATATCTACCAAGGGTGTAGCTATACCGTTAGCTACACTATTGTCACTCTCCACAATTTATTACACTGTAACGTTATCTCCACAAACTTCAGTCTCAATCTATCAGTAGCTGCTAGGCTAACGTTATGAAAGGGGCTAGCTTTATTAGCTAGAGTACCCTTGAGTAGTTAGCTAGAGTAGTTTTCAAAGTCATCTGGTCTAAAATGATCACTACAAATTCGTAACTTGAGTATAGTCTCCGCCAGTGTCTCGATGTCCAAGCCAGCAGCAAGATGCCACAGTTGGTTCCTATCTGGATCTCGCAATAAAAATATTTGTGGAAACTTTGTTAGACCTATCTGTTTGGTTTATTTTTACAATTTCTAAATGCACACTGAATCACCATGTTTCCTAGTCCTTTGTTACCAATCCAATGCTTCAGTAACAATGTACAAATCTACTACTAGCTAGGTGTCCCAACTGTAGTGCCCTTCTTTGTTTACTTTTAAACGCAGTACTACTAACAGGAGCAAAGTAAAATTCAGCCGCTGTTGAGAAAATAGTCCCTCAAAATGTAATGCGATCATTGGATAGTTTTATTTCTAACATTATTCTATCAACAGACATTTACACTGATAGTGGTGTTATAATTTATTTGCCTTTGGTGGTCTGTGAAGTGGGTAATATACACTCACCGGCCACTTTATTAGGTACACCTGTCCAACTGCTCGTTAACACTTAATTTCTAAGCAGCCAATCACATGGCGGCAACTCAGTGCATTTAGGCATGTAGACATGGTCAAGACAATCTCCTGCAGTTCAAACCGAGCATCAGTATGGGGAAGAAAGGTGATTTGAGTGACTTTGAACGTGGCATGATTGTTGGTGCCAGAAGGGCTGGTCTGAGTATTTCAGAAACTGCTAATCTACTGGGATTTTCACGCACAACCATCTCTAGGGTTTACAGAGAATGGTCCGAAAAAGAAAAAACATCCAGTGAGCGGCAGTTCTGTGGGCGGAAATGCCTTGTTGATGCCAGAGGTCAGAGGAGAATGGCCAGACTGGTTCGAGCTGATAGAAGGGCAACAGTGACTCAAATTACCACCCGTTACAACCAAGGTGGGCAGAAGAGCATCTCTGAACGCACAGTACGTCGAACTTTGAGGCAGATGGGCTACAGCAGCAGAAGACCACACCGGGTGCCACTCCTTTCAGTTAAGAACAGGAAACTGAGGCTACAATTTGCACAAGCTCATCGAAATTGGACAATAGAAGATTGGAAAAACGTTGCCTGGTCTGATGAGTCTCGATTTCTGCTGCGACGTTCGGATGGTAGGGTCAGAATTTGGCGTCTTCAACATGAAAGCATGGATCCATCCTGCCTTGTATCAACGGTTCAGGCTGGTGGTGGTGGTGTCATGGTGTGGGGAATATTTTCTTGGCACTCTTTGGGCCCCTTGGTACCAATTGACCATCGTTGCAACGCCACAGCCTACCTGAGTATTGTTGCTGACCATGTCCATCCCTTTATGACCACAATGTACCCAACTTCTGATGGCTACTTTCAGCAGGATAATGCGCCATGTCATAAAGCTGGAATCATCTCAGACTGGTTTCTTGAACATGACAATGAGTTCGCTGTACTCAAATGGCCTCCACAGTCACCAGATCTCAATCCAATAGAGCATCTTTGGGATGTGGTGGAACGGGAGATTCGCATCATGGATGTGCAGCCGACAAATCTGCGGCAACTGTGTGATGCCATCATGTCAATATGGACCAAACTCCCTGAGGAATGCTTCCAGCACCTTGTTGAATCTATGCCACGAAGAATTGAGGCAGTTCTGAAGGCAAAAGGGGGTCCAACCCGTTACTAGCATGGGATACCTAATAAAGTGGCCGGTGAGTGTAGTTTTTAATGGTAGGCTTGCAGATACTGTTGAGTTGCCCTAACCTATCACCAGCAAACTCTGCAACTAGAAAGACTGGATGAAAATTGTTGAACACTGTCTCCACTGATAAAAACACACTGGCTAACCTGGAAATAAGGCCTTACATCCAAAATTTTGAACCACCCCTTTAAGAGTCACGTCGTAGCTGGTTATCCTAAAGCATGGTCAAAAACTCTTTATATACAGATTTTTCCAGACGTCAGTGGGAGAAATGAATGGGAAATTTACTTCCGAAACTTAAAACCCAGAGGAGAGGCGGGACTGTTGAGGTCTATTAGTCATGCGAGAGATTGGACATATAGTATAGCTAGCTATCTCAATTTACCATGCAGAGATCTGAGGAACAGTCAACCATAGTCCACACTAGGGGTGAAAAGGGGGGCGAGTACCCAGGGCCCTCACGTGAGGAGGGCCCAAAAAGATACTAGAATGAATAGCTGTGGATGTGGTAAGGGACCCATAAAAAATGCCTTTCTACAGGCCCAGAACTTTGTGCTACACCCCTGGTCCTCATAAATCCACCGGAGTTTAAAAATCCAACACAAAGAAAGCAGAAGGAAACGGACATTGGTGGAAATACATGCATCCGACAAAATTTCCTGCAACACCGGAGCAATTCCAGAAGTAGAACGTCAAGGATATAGACTAGATATTTCTTAACAGGAATGTAATTTCAGTTGTGTCAAAAATGGGTTTAGCTATACAGTACATACTAAGAGTTTTTTTGTTTTTGAATTAGATCGGGCTTTGGTCATTTGGCCAACAAAATTGACTTATGTGATTGTAGATGAAGCCATTTAAAGGCAAGGATGACATCAGCTTGTTCTCCAGAAAGAAATATCTCCATCTAGTGGCCATACCATTTAATTCATCCCAGAGGAATCATGGGTAAAAAAAAAAAAATCTATTGAGAAAACTGACTCCAGCAGAGTGAGTGAATGTCCAAGCAATGTATGTCACTGAATATTATACCACCGTTGTCATGGTAATTATTCATGAAGACAGGCTCTCAGCTTTGCTTCCATTTTTTTTTTTTTTTTTACTATCTACAGGAAACGCTGCATCCCTTTGGCCACATCCATCTAGCAAGCAGACAGTGTGGTGGGGGAATTAAAGTGACACAGCTGTATTCTGTGAAAGTAAAGCAGAGCAGCTCACAGGGGTAAGATCTTTAAAGGGAGAGTAGCCTTTTTATAGACAAGCCTCATTGAGTATCCTCTTCAGAGTTCTATAGCCTTAGAGAAGACAGGAGTTAATGTGTGGATAACCTATAATTTATCTCTAACCCTTTGGATAGGGGGATGCTTTGTGTATAAGCTTTTCTCATTTCTGTTTAGAAGGCACAGATGAACAAGCATCTCATGCAGAGGGCACTTCTCCACACAGCGCACTTTGAAAGCGACCCGAAGGCATCTTGAAATAGAAATTCAAAAGGAGGAGGAAGAGGAGGAGGAGAGAAAGGAGGGGGCTTAAGAGTGAGAGCATTGGTATTCCAGGCTCAAATCCTAGCATGGCTGTGCAGAAGAAACACTGTGACATCCCTCCATCACAGGGACCACTTTCTACACGTAGCATCGAGAGCCAGCAGAAGAGGAATGGATCTAAAAGAACAGGTTAGTCGCTGTTATCTTTGCTTTTGTTTAAGGATTTCTATGGTATCTAATCAAAACAAGCCTTTCCTTGAAGCAAAGCCAGAATGACTGTAGATCACAAACCAAGGATCATCTGCTCATATAGATGACGCAAGAATACATTCCCTGTGAGAAATAATTTATCATTCTGTAACTGAGCATGGATACCATGAACATGAGGAAATCAGGGGGCATCTGTGGACAAATTTCACATTGAATAATCAGCATCCTCATGTTATTAAACCCTAAATACATCCATGTGATTTTCCCCCCTCCCTGTGCATTTATACAAATTACTCATCAGTCTTGTGTGGTGCCGTTATGTCTTGACCTTTTTCGTTGCTTGTTTTAGTCATCTCCATGAGGACCGATCAGGTGCTAGCATGTTCTCCGAGCCTTTCATACGCAGGCAGTTTCATAATGGCTGTTTCATTTGCAGCTGACCCTAAGGCCATTCCAGTTCACTTGGGACTGATTCTTCAAGCCTATTAGTTTTTTGGTTTATATGTAACAGCCCATTCACATCATCTGTTGTACTAAAAGATGCATTTATAAATGGTAGAAAATCTAAAATATCAAAGGAATATTGTGTGTCAGATTATGAAAAATAAAACCTGGAAAAGGCATTGCTCTTTTTTCTTTTTACTGAATAACATGCCACACACACACACTTTTAGACAATGGTGGTTATATCAAACCAAATTCAGAGGGAAAGAAAACCGCCTGTTCTGTCAACAAGGCTGCCGAAATCTGTAACAAAGCCACTCCACGGACCACTGCAGGTTTGATACAGCTCTCACCGTCACTTTTTTTTAATCATCAGGTAGCTGTTGTCTTATTTGACTATTGGATGGCTTTTAGCATTTTCCTTTTCTTTTACAGACTTGTCTAGCTTTTGCTTGTTTTGCTTGTTTGCTTGAATGTTTAAAATAACTAATAGTATGTTTATGTGATTTATGGCATCAAACCAGTGACAACAAAGTGTCATTTTGCCCATATAGTGGCTAATGGACCAAATGTTGATGAGAGGCTGAAAGCGGCACGGGAAAGAAGACAGGAGCACCAGAAGTTACTTGGTATGTGACACTGTCAATGCCTTGTCTTTAATTTTCTAATAACATAACAAGAACATACATAACCAGGTTATCTATTTATACTGGTTCACTTTTTTTTCCTCAGCATCTCGGGAACAGGGCAGGCTGGAGCGGGAGCAGAGGGCCAGGCAATATTATGAACAACAACTGCAGGAGCGCAAGAAGAAACTCCAGGACCAGAGGCTCAGAGAGGAGCACAAGCGTGCTGCTGTGGAAGAGAAGCGCAAGCAGAGACTGAAGGAGGAGAAAGTGAGCTTTGATGGTGGAAATGAAAACCT
Source organism: Etheostoma perlongum (assembly GCA_026937815.1). Lineage (NCBI taxonomy): Eukaryota > Metazoa > Chordata > Actinopteri > Perciformes > Percidae > Etheostoma > Etheostoma perlongum. The sequence continues at coordinate 19,541,212 of CM049390.1, read as the reverse complement.
TTTATTTTTTAGTAAAGGCTTATGCTTTCACAGCTCTGGTGTTGAGTAAAATCCAATTTTAAAAAGCCTATTTTCCTGAATTAAGGAGCGATATGAGTCTGCAGTGCGTAGGACAGTGGAGAAGAGCCAAAAGGTCCAGCAGAGCCTCAGTCAATACTCGAGAGGAAGGAAGCTCACCAAAAATAGTAAGTAGAGCTAAATGTGCTTTCTTTTTTCCTCTCCTCTTTTAACATAATCTTTCTTAAATCATAACAACAGTATCTGTTCTCTGTGTAACATATCTTAACACAACAACTCCTGGAGTGCCTTATCTTTTTTTTTTTTTGCTGCCCTTAAAACTTTATACTGATCAATATGGTAGTTCCACGTCACCTGCCACTGACAACATGGGAGAAGAACTTGGTTAATCGCCTGCTTACCCCTACATACTCTTATCTGGCCAGGAGCAAGAGTGCTGGTTGTCAGTCAGGAGACCAAGGTACTCTTCCCCCCATGATAACAGAACGCACCCTGCTTTCATTTTATGGCAATGCAATGCTTATTGTTTGTAGTGCATTTGTAAGATACTACTACAACTAACCAACCGCTCGTTTTCCTCTGTTTCATGCGCTGCTTCACAATTCCATCATTGTTTCTGTCATTTGTGCATATTTCCTCCAATTTCCCATAATTATGGCACAAATCACTGCCTCAGTTGTCCATGTTTGTCGCCGTGCAGTTTCATTCCACTCCATGAATTCCACCACCACCACCACCAACCCTCACAAACCCCAGCACCACTCTGGTTCAGCCCACCACCGGCCATCTGCCTCCCCCAGTCCCAACAACAGCCAGCACAGAAGCATCAATCTGGCGCAGGTAAATCTAGCTGTTCCTTTGGTCTCACAAATTTTTAGGATCACCCAGCTGTCTCTTTTTTCAGTCTGAATTTTGGACTCAAAGATGAGAAAATTTATGTTAAAAAATATTTCCGATAATATTTTCTTTTTCTTGTTTTTGGTTTAGATCACAACAGCAAGACAGCAAGATACTAATAAGAAGAACATAAATACCAGATCTCCTGCCGTCAACACCAGTTTGAAACCAGCCAAAGTTACACAGAGCAGAGCAACCTCTCCCTCACCTAAACGGTAGGTCAGATGTTTGACCAAAAACATCCGCTGTACATTCATAACATAGTAACAGTAATCTGAACAAAGTGGGACATTTGCTCTCTTCTACTGGATCTTAAAGGACCCTCCAAAGATCGGTCAGCAGACATTCAACCCCGCTGCAGCTCGAGCTCCCGCCGGTCCCTGAAGAAGAGGTTGCTCTTTGTAGTTCTGCCCTCTCTCCTGGTAACTCAAGGCCTGTCAGGACATCACATGAAGGTCAGCGTGAGAAAATGAGGGATGAAAATCCACCAGAGGCTCCATGTTTGGACCTGCCAGACAAAAGTCAACAGCTACAACCCCAACCACTGCAGGATATAGATGTAAGCTAGGGAAATGCCTAAAACAATAGTGCAGTATTTAAAGTGGCATTTAATGTGTATAAAGTTGATATTATTTTTTTCAGGTCCTCCCCAAACGCCTCCTCATCCATCTCCACAGCCTTCTGAAGTAATTTGCAGGCCTTTGGCTGGGACTACAGACCCAGGGGAGGCCTCACGTCTCCTGGCTGAAAAGAGGAGAGAGGCCCGACTACAACGGGAGAGAGAGGAGCAGGAGCGCCTGCAAAGAGAGGAGGCCGAAAGGTAACAAGCACATCCACCTACGAGGCAGAAAGACTGCAGTAGCAAGGCCATTAAGCATGTACAATTGGATTTGTTTTATATTATTTGATTTTTGGACATACATTTGTGAATTTATATCCAGGCGGAGTTGTGAAGAACTGGAACGCAAAAGGGCAGACGAGCGAGCACGACAGCAGGTCGAGGCTCAACGTCTCATAGAGGAGAAGATGAGAAGGGAGGAAGAGGAGCAGAGAAAAGCTGAGGAAGAAAGAGCTCAGGCTATGAGGGAAGCCACCCTTCTGCAGAAACAGGTGGGAATGGCAAACATTCCTCAGTGCATGAGGGAATTTGCAGAAGAAACCACATCTGCACCCACAGTTGTCCTTGTGGATGCGTTTTGTTTCATTTAACTCCTTCTATGTTTAATGGACAAACACTGTTTTCTTTGTTTAAATAGAGAGCGGAGGAACAAGCCAGAGAAAAGGAAAAAGCAGAGCAGATAAAACAAGAACGAGAAATACTCGCACAGAAAGAGGAGGCGGCGCGCCAAGCAAGAAAGAAGGTAACATTTTTGACAATGTTTGATAGAAAAGAAAAAAAAATCCGTACAGAACTATTTATTATCTGTGTTCATGAAAATAAATGAAATCAAAAGTAACTTTTGATATAAAACAACCTGACTGCTAGATGGTTTGTTACCCCGTGTGATGTGATCCTGCGATTATGTTGCATGATCTTGTGATATCAGAATCCATCTGCCGTGCAAGGTAACATTGTGACAGCAATTTAATAAAAGCTGTTTTCTTTTCCAGCGACTTGAGGAGATCATGCGGAGAACCAGAAGGACAGATTCTCCTGATACGGTGAAATTTACTTTTTTTTTGTAAAAGCACATTGCCCCTGGGCTCTTATGATGCAGTCAGTATTCACTAATAAATAACTAACTTTTAAAAGGGTGTTCTTGACCAAATTGGTAATCCTTTTTTTTTTTTTTTCAGAAATCTGTACCAGTGAAGATTTTGCCAAATGAAGCCCAACCAAAGGAAAACACAGAGCCTGTGCACAATGGCACCATAGAAGATGTTGTCAAGCTGCCAGCGGGGATGAAAACCTCACAGCTGGGGCTGAACGAGGAGGACATGGTACCTGTCGTGGCCTTCAAAGAACGCAGGTCCCTCAGGACTCTCACAGGCCTGGAGGAAATCCAGACCCACCAACGAGCAGGTGAGACACAACCAGCAGATGAGTTAACGCTTATCCTCAGGGTGGATTCTGATAACTTTTGGCTCTGTCGAATGCCTTTTTATTAAGAAGTGAGGCACCTTACAGACCTAGACACTGACTGACATGTTTTGGTAAAGACCACACAAATAGGAAGTCATTTAAGTTGGTGGATAAGAAAGTTTCCTTCCATGGTGGTCTCTATAGACAGTATTCAAATCAAAGTAAATGAATAGTGTGCACCTTCATCATATGTACAGGCGCAGGACAAAACACAGCAGCAAGGGTGCCTGGGTAGCTCAGTTGGTAGAGCGGGTGCCCACATGAAGAGGTTTACTCCTCGACGCAGCAGGCCCAGGTTTGATTTCGACTTGCGGCCCTTTGCTGCATGTCATTCCCCCCTCTACGTGTACCATGGAGTATATAGTATCCCTTAATCAAAAGTCAAAGACTGGAATGTAAATGTTCTACTCTTTTGCTGTTCTGACACATTTTTTATTTAATATCTTTTTGTCTCCCTACTGTCCTTTCTTCAGAGGTCATCTGAGCACCTGTGAAATGGGAAGACGTTTCAGGACTTTGTTGGAGAGCTGTGATTTCTCTGTGAAACACAGGAGTTACTGCAGTACAGCCATTATGCTACCCGTCGGCACCTTGAAAGTGCATGTAAGATTACAGCCTTGCCTCTCACCGAGGACGTCAGCATTTGGTCACTTTTTTGTGTGTAACCAGTGGCACAAATATTGTTAAGTTATTTATTACTTTCTTCAGTACAGCAGGTTTCTGAACAAATAATGACTATCAAAAAACCAGTAGATGTGGTAATAATAGTTTGCTGGTGAGTGTTGCCTCTGTACAGATACTAGGAATAGCCATTCTAACAATCACAACATATGTTAGCCATTTTGCTTTTTGCTTATTCCTGATATGTCTTGCAATCCAAGCACTTTTTCCTCCTCAGTTTTGTCACTGTGGAATTAGAATTGCTCGACAGGCGGTTTGCGCTAAGAACACAAGATTTTAGGTTGTTGGTGAAAGTTCCTATCATGAATTGAACCTTTAATTTGTGATGAATAGCAATCACAAATTTCAACGCTGCTAAGGAATTTAGTTTCCAAAGACTTTGCTTTAGTTTTGTGAGTGTTGCTTTAGAGAATACAATGCACAAAACCTTTATTGCACTTGACAGTTGCTTTGTTAGATATTGCGCAACCACTTTACAAAGGAACGTTTGAGGCGTAGAGCTTAAGTAAGTTTATTATAATAAAAGTATAAAAAAAACAAATGTATCTGATCATCAATATTTGATCTTAAAGTTGAAGTATTGCTTATAGCTATCACTTGTTAACCTGTTAAAGTTTAAATATATGCCATATTTCATTAAAGTTGAAACTATGCCGCATCTCTGCCTTGTTTTTGACTTAATTTGTTGACTCTAAACATACAAACTCTGAAATAAAACACAAACACTATAAAAAACAACTATAAAACAATATAAAAATGCTGCTTGTCTATTCAGTGCATGAATGTAAAAACTGCTTACAGTCCACACTTTACACATCTCTCAGTATTTTTGCTGAGAGAGTCAAGGGTTCACAGAAGATGGAGTAAGGGGCTTGATCATTTGCAGAAGCCGTCTGGTTTCCTCCGTCTGTGCATGCACCTTCCAGAGCTGAGCCTCCACCTCACTGTTAGCCAACAGAGACGAAAAGTCTCCATCTGCAGAGGACAACAGCACAAAATAGGCTGAGAACCACTGAACTGCGAATCCGGATTATTCTTAATTTGCTTAGGGATAACAGAATGCACATATAAGATAATTCAAATGGCTTGCAGTACCCTCAGTTGCTTAATAAGTATGTGGACAACCAATACTAACCTTTCTTGAGGTTGAATATTGTGGCTATGCCAAGCTGCTGAAACTTAACATCTGTATTATGGAGAAACACCAACAGGTACTCCACTATGGTAGTGTAGTGAGGTCTCAGAAAATGGACCATCTTCTCTAGGGGAATAGTAGAAGACACAAAATATAACTAAATGTAATAATATGAAACCAAATTGAATTTTTCATGTTTTCTATCAGCAATTAATACTTGCACATTACAGTACCAGTCATTTCGAGTTTGCTGATGATGGCCGCACTGTTGTATGACAACCGACGATTTTGCATTTGTCCCGACAACTTCACAAGTCTTGAGACTTGCTCTGATGTTATTGTCAGCGACATGTTGGACTTAGGTGGATCTGAAATAGTGACAAATAGTGAAAGATTATAAAAACACTTGTTATGTCATTTGCGTTATATTTCACAGCAAAACAATTCAAAACAGAACAGACCAACAATAATTGATGTCCAGGTGGCACAGCACTATGGAGCTAGGTCTGGCAATGCTAGACTACTCACCCCAAGTGGTGAGGTGATGTAAGCATGATGTCACATGCAGCACAGTGTCATCTGATAGGTACGGAGACAAAAGGGCCCTGAGGAGTCCTGATAAGCACAGACTTTCCATCACAGCCTAGATAAAGATGGGATTAAATACAGCTTTATAAGTGTAGCAATCTGGGGCACCATGCACAGACAAATCATGTTTTTACAACAGACATGAAATCCTGAATTTTAGCCTTGGTGTACCTGTTGTCCCATGCTGGAGCTACACAGTTTAGTGATTATTTTACAGCTGTGTGTGATAATGACAGAGCTGGATGTGTGATGATGTAGCAGCAGGCCAATTTCATCCAACAGTCCTTCATTTACCAGGACGTCCTGGAACTAAATGACGGAAATATTATCAATATTAGGATGTAAACAGAACAGATGCCATTTTTTTCATCCAGTGATTACTTATTCAAGTAAATAAAATAGAGTATGCAAAAAGACCATCAAATTATTTTCAACCACTTCACAGCTATAACACATCACAAATAGTTACCAACTTCATCATTATAATGATCTTGCTGACCATGTAGGAAATCGTACATTGGTTGGTGGGTGTGCCGACAGTGCGGACAGTAGTGTTATGGCTGACTCTGTCCACACAGGAGAAGAGGTTTTCAGCAGCGCCTTTAGAGGCAACACACAGTCGAGCTCCATCAGCTTCTCCTGAATCAGAACTACACTAAAAAAAAAAAATTAAAAAAGACAGACAGCATCTGCTTTGGGTATGGTATCAATATCTGACTTAATTGTTTATAATTACCATTCTTTGACAGGGTTTTTAGGCATCTGCATGCTTGGGTTGAATTCTGAAAAATAAATTTAAAAGATTTTTATTTAACATTGTTGCTGATTTACTTTCAATCTCAGCCACTAAGGTTCACAATTACCTTTTGCACAGATGACGACATGAGTGTCAGTAGAGACTTTGACAAAAAATGCCCACCAATGCTGAGCAACTGTGGGTGATGCTTCTGGACAGCAGCGATGTTGCACAGAGCGGTGCAGCTGTAAAACTGAACCTCTGAATCTGAGGACTGCAACAGAAGTATCAGGACAGGAATGGCCCCTGCTTGACATAAGATCCTTGTCGACCAATCTAAAAAAATAAAGAGAATGTTCTGGTTTCCATGTTATGTTCAAGCTTAATAGCACTGAAAAGAACACAAATATAGTGGCTTCAGGTTTAATATGAAATTTGTGAAACATTGACATCTATAGGACATAATCCTACCTGACTGAGTGAGATGTAACAGAGCCCAGGTGGCGTTCTGTTGCACCTGTGGGTCATAGGACTTTGCTAAAGCCAACAGTGGCATGATTCCATCCACAGTGACAGCTTCTCTGTTTGATTCTGTATGAAAATAATAAGAAAAAAACCTCCGCACAGCTAATCTAGACAGAAATACAATAGTATGTTGTGTCTCTGCAGTCGAGCGCATTTTAGGCGAGCCAGGATGAATTATTAAACAATTTAAAGCCTTGAAGACAGAGTCCTTCCTGTTTATACAAACCTGAGGAGGACAACATGGTGATGCAGGCACATAGGTGAGACTGAGCGGTGGCATCACCAGACTGGAACATTTCCAGTATGGGCACCAGCATCCCCATTTCAATCACTAACTCTTTGCACACTGAAATCAGATTTCATGGACAATGATTACAAACATCTGATCCACATAAAATACGTAATTTCACCTGTCATACATTGCTTTTTTAACAACTTACAATACAATAAAGAGGAGAGGGTAAGGATTATAAATCAAAAAGACAATACTTTAAATACCTGAATCTTGTCTCTTACCATTATTCTTTACTAACAGATTGACCAAGGAGAGAGAGATAGTCTTTTGCACATCTAAGTCAGTAGATAAAAGTAAAGCCATGACTGGCTCCATGAAGGCATCTGGTAAAGGTGATTTCACTGAAATACACAAAGCAAAAAAGAATAAAATTATGAAAAGACAAATCATTGCGGTTGAAGAAGCAGAATTTCACTAACTGACATTTCGTCAGTTAAATTTCTTGATGCCCAAAGAAGAATCTACAAGTTAAACACAATCTTAATTAGTGAAAGTTACATTTTTGTTTTAAACATGAAATATGTGACTGGTGGTTGGTTTAAAATTCAAGTCCTATAATTGATATCTGACCTGTGTTCTATCAACAACAACCAAGTAAACTTAGGAATCTGTCAACTGACACATTTATGCAAAATATTATATGTGGTCACACATTTGCATACTGCTGGATATAACGTGTACTTCCCTATAAATACAATGATCTGACAAAAGGGAAAAACTGGACTACAAGTATCAGGGTACTTTATATGAGTCATTGCTTCTGTAGTTACCAGTTTATCATAGTAAAGGATATCAAACTGTGGGATTTCAAAGTTAAATATATTTATGATAGCTTCATAACGACACTAAAGCCCACGCCTGCTGGAAATTATTTGCAAAGCACCAACCCTGTAAAAAAAAAATTTCAGTTGAAAATTTGCATGATACCCGTTAGAGAGCTTATCTCCACAGTGAGTGATATGAGAAACCTGAAGTGCAAACAATAGGGTCATTCTATGCATCACTGATCTGCAAGCCATTGCTATAATGAAGATAGTCAAGCAACATAAAAATCTGTTTGAGTTCTTTACTCACAATGATGACTGAGATGTAAATAATACATGGCTGCAGTCATTTGTAGATCAGTGTTTTCTGAAATTGAAAGTCTGCTCAGTGCTTGTAGACTCCCCGGATTAAGTAGAGTTTCATTATCTAAGAGAAAAAACAGATTAACAATAATGTCTCCCAAAACTTGAGTTGATCAATGATTGATTTTGTACATGTGTATTTTGTGTATAAATACCAAGCACAAGGGTTTCTATAAACTACTTTTATGATATGATACAATGTGAGATTGTTTTCTAAAGTAACAAATACACTGGTGATGTAACTATGTGCTATTCTCAATTTAAATTGCAGATCTATATCAACTGGGTAGATTTGTGTAACAAATAAAAAAAGACAGATAAGGTATGCACAAGTGTGTGTTGTTTCTACAACAAATAAAATGAACGGCTACAATGTTCCTACCATACAGCAGGTGTTGAGAGGACAACTCTTGCAGCCTCTTCCTTAGTAAATTCCGGTCAGGTGTATTCCTAAAGCAGGTGCACTGAGAAAGTTCCCTGAAAACGTCCATCATTTTTTGCTCAAACTCTCTGCAAACCTTCCTTAAATGAACGGTAAATTCTTTAAGCAATCGGGAGCAATCTTCACAAAAGCCAGAAGCCATGGCCACATCTTTAGCAAAAAGGCACGGCACCTGCAGGTTTCACACAATCTGCACTTGGACACGCCTACTGTTCTGGAACGTCACGTGACAGTAAGGTAAATTACAGTTCAGTTACAATCATAGACCGTTAATATTAATGGACAGAGCATCCGGTTCGGCAAAGTGAAGCAAATGCGGAAGTAACTTAAACCTGCATTCTATCTGAATTCCTGCAGAGGGCGACACGCGTGGTTGCAAAAGAAGTTGGTTTCTATAGAAGTCTATGGAGAAATGAGCCACTTCTCACTTGATTTATTACCTCAGTAAACATCTTCATAATGAGTTTGTGGTCTCGATCGCTAGTTTTAAGTCTTCTGCAACACAGAATGATGTTCATTTTTTAAATTACGGTCTCGTTGATTTTAAAATCGGCGATAAAGCCGGGGTGTTTTAGGGCGTGGCTATGGTGTGATTGACGGTTCACGGCCTGTCAATCAAAGCTTGTCCATGGCACGGGGGTTGCCTACATAGACATAATATTTAACATTAACATTTAACATTTATTATGTCTATGGTTGCCTACGTTTCATCGCAGTGACTTTGACACTTTGGTCGGATAATATTGTCTTATTTAGCGGTCGGTTGCACGGCAAGACACTCAAAGGAATCGGCAGTTCAGTTTTTCTGGTAAGTAAAATTATATTTAGTTTTAACACAGTTTTTCGTTAGCCAACGTTAGCATCTCAATTAATATCAGTTAGCTAGCTACTAGATTGCACCATGCTAAGCAAGCTAGCGGGCTAACTAATAATGCTATGCAGACCGTATAAACGCATACAGTCTATGTATAAACGTATTAAAATATATTTAATATTACAGTCGATTACAGTAGGTATGCACAACGATCTCGCCAACGATCTCGCCTGTGATCTGTAATAGGTGGTATTGGTGCGCATGTAATGGTAACGTTAGCTTAAAATCAAAGCCTGATGTAGCTAACGTTATATTGCAAATTCATAAACCCTGTTAGCACGGGGTAAGGTTGTTTTGGGACAGCGTGTGATTTAGAAATAACCCCTCACATCTGAGTTTCATGTGGCGGATTTGTACGTCAAACGTAGACCTGCTTTTGACTCAAATATATCCCGAAAGTTTGGGCAACGTTACCCGGAGGCGGGCAAAGGACGGCCAGGGCGAGCCCGGCACACCGCACCCCAGTCGGGGTTGCATATCTTTCTGGGCGAAAGGTTACCGGGCATATACCCCGTCACCCTCGCCGCGGCAGCACCCACACAGCGGACAAAGCTGCGGGGGGAGCGCGTTGACTTGGAGGTCTCCGACGGGGGAGTGGGTCAGATTGTTAGCGATAAAATGGCGCACATGAAACAATTAGACATTATTGTAAAGTTACATTGGGGTATTACATTATATTAATCTATTAAATATACATTTAAATCATTTGCATTACAGATGCATACAGCAGATGTGGTGCCTTGTTAGTAAATTTATATATATATATATATATATATATATATATATATATATATATATATATATACACACACCTTCGACGTATGAAACATGAATTTCCAAACAGACTTCCTTTTGAGGATGCCAGGCTGAAGCAATGGTTGGTGAACATGAGGAGAGAGAGACCAGCAAATGGAAGCACGAAAAGTCCGTCTGCAGTTCACACTTTGAGGAAGATCAGTTTTCAGAGACAAGCAGGTATTATTAATTTAAATGCATTATTTAGTGTGTCTCATATATTAGCTCATATATTAATGTAATTAATTGTGATCTACCATGCCTTAACTACATGTTTGTCTTTACTGTAACTACAAAGGTATCCACACTGAAAACTGAATGACCAGAGCCTACAGAAGGAAGACCTGGTGTATAGAGCGGTGTATTTGGTGCCATTTCATCTGGATGTGGAAAACAGACTGCGTTGACCACATCCAAAAGTTCTTAAATGTGTTCTGATTATAATGATGCCAGAAAATCATTTTTGGTTCAGCTTCTTCTGCTGAAAGGACGGACCAACTTTTAGCACTTGGTATTTAGAGGTTCAATTTCTTGTGGTTGACTTAGTTTCTGCTGTAGTTTGATAGGTGATCGTAGTAACATTAAGTAGTGGATTAAAACTATTTTATAAATATTAAACTGGAATAAAATAATGAAAATACTCTAGCAGTCACCACTTTCCCAGGTGAAAGTATTTTTGGTAATTTCACATAAAGGGTCTTGTATATTTTATGTATTTATGTACTGTTAGAATTAAATATTGACATTGCATATCCTTGTATGGTTTTTAGTTTTCATACTTTGAAAATGTCTAACTGTAATGATTAAATCAAATGTACCTAATACATTTGATTTAATCATTACAGTTACGGCAATTAAATAAGTTGTTTAATTCTCCTTAGCAATTTGTGATCATAAGTTATGATTTTACAATAGCCCTGCACAGATTAAACAGCACCTAGTGCAAAACGTTTATATTTATGTATTAAAGCCAAAATAATCTTTTAATCAATTACAAATTCTATGAAATTTCCAAAGTCTTCTTTGTATGACTACAATGCTGGACGTTCCTATTATAGTTAGTTCATAAAAACAACAAATGTAGCTTTAGAAGGACCTTTATTTCACATTGAAATGGGCATCAACTTAAAAATACATACACCAAACACTTAAGATTTTTAAAAATGTATGAATTAAATAATGTAGTTCACCTTTTACAAGTGTAGATTCCACACATAAAACACTGCTGTGGGTTAAGGTAAAGGCAAACTTAACTGTCACAAGACATGTCTGCATAATAAAGAGGTTGTTGAATCGCTAGTGTCACACTGTTAATTACAGTAGAAATGGTTGACATTACAAATCACAATATAAAAATACAGCTCAACATATAAAGCTTATAGCACTTGTGCTATCATGCCTGGATACTGCAGGTTATCGTTCATTCCTGCGACAAAGGTTACCGCCCTTGACATCTCTCAGGTCTCAGTGAATAAGGAGGACGTCCGGGACAGCTCTTCCTTGTAGGGACTGGTAAAAGAAAGGGACCGCAGACCAGCTCAGCAAATATTTTACGCTATAGAGAAAAAGGATAAATGAACAGCACTCTTAATTACACACTATTTGAAAATGCATTATTACCTTGGCTTAGTTGTACAAAAGTAAATGAACTATTACTATTGCTTACTTCTGGGGCATTCGGGTGAACATGCCATCGTGGCTCTCAGCACTCTTATTTCTGAAAGAATGAAAGAATCATCAATTTCCATTTGAGCCCCTCATAGTTAAATATCTATGCACACTAGCATGTAACTACTTGATTAATTATCCAGGAGAATAAACATGAATCAACAGTCCATTGTTCTTTAGTGTAACTGTAACTTAGTTAAATGAGCTTATTTCTGCTAACATTAGCTCTTAACAGCATGTCAAGGTTAAATGCCCCAACTATAGACTGAAAGGGGAAACAGTAGCACATTATTGGATCATTATGTTATTACAGTTAGCCAAACGTTATAAGAAACTTGGTTATACATGTGCTAATAGCGTTACATAATGATAAGCATTGACAATCGCCGTTTTGCATTTCGCTGACACTACGTTAATACGACGAAGTAAACTTCGATTTGCAGAAAATTAACGTTAGCATGTTTAACCATAGCTAGCTAAGTGGCAAGCTAACGTTACAGACAATTTACATGGTAACTTCAGACACATTTACTTTGCAATGTGACTCTTATATGTTATATAACCATAGACTATATGGGACAAAGATGTACTTAAAACCTAGCGTTAGTGAAGCTAAATCTTACCTTGAATTATTCAGCAGCAGTTGCATCCACATTAGCAGTGAAAGTGGTAGCTAACGTAACGGTAGAGCAGCGGTGCTAGCTCTCAGCTAACGTCAGTCAGATCCCGCCCATAGACTGTAGATCCCGCCCACCGGTCTGTGGCTCCTCTCTCACCCCACCCTCTCCTCTAAAATCGTCACATCCGCAACCACGATGGCTGCGCCCATAAACGCAAACTCGACGACTCATTTCTGATCTCCACAAACCAATGGGTGACGTCACACATGCTCTGTCCATTAATATTAACGGTCTATGGTTACAATACATTGTATTGGGTTACAGCCTCTAAATTACGTATATTTATTATTCGTGGGTAGTTTTGGTGTTCTAATTGTCAAAAGAAAAGAAAAGAAAAAATAATAATTTTAATCTTGGAAAGAAAACGTTTAAAGTTTTTATTATATTTTATAGTATTTCCATGGTTAAGCTTGAGAATTGCTTAAATCTCATTGGTAAATTTGTTGTTGTTGTCTGTACGTCACAAACATGGTCGCCACGCTCCGCCCTCACGTTCACCCCTGCTGTGGTTGACTTGGAAACCGTCGCAGCGTCGTTGGTGAAATTGGAGGACAGTACAATCACTGCAGGGTAGATAGACGTAGTTACCCTCATATGAGTAAACTCATATAAAGCTCTTGAATCCATCTGTGTGGAATACGGTTTTTTTAAGGCTCAAACGGTTTATTGACGAAGCTAAATTGTACTGTACGAAACGAAGTAAGTTAATGCCACTTTTGCTAGCTAACGCTAACGTTAGCACATAGCAAGCTAACATTAGCGTTAGCTTAGCTAACTAACTGTTGGCGTTTAACAATGGTTGCGTTTCCTAAGATTGTTTTAGCCTCAGCCAAGCAGATAAAACCAAAAACACGATATGGGCTTGTTCCATTTTTCATCCAACTTGATAAAACTAATTGTGCACGTTACAAACCACCGTATGATGATCCAGCAGAGATTTTGTGTGCAAGTGGTAACGTTATCCCTGTTTTGTGTTTACAGGGTGAAAGACTTCCCCCTGGATTACTCTTACTTTGCATTTAGGATGAGAGACGTAACGGTACCTGAGGATGCCAGTTGGTGAGCTTCTTGCTGTACCCTAACGTTAAACAAACCAGTGGTAGAAGAAATAATCAAATTGTAGTAATACTACAGTGTGAAAATGCCTCGCCCTGCAATACAACTTGTAACGTCACAGAAGTAAACTTGAAATATCAAAAGTAAAGGCTCTTATAATGCACACTATCTCCTCTTAAACGCTCATATTATGGGTTATTGTTATAATGAATGCAATGGAAGCAAATTTTAAGCCTAGTTGATCGAGGTGGGGCCTAATTTAAACTATTTTACACACTGTTGGGTAGTTTAATCTTTGTTGAAATTATTTTGCATGTATGTAAATAAATGTAGTGAATTAAAAAAAACATTTGAAATGTGGTGGAGTAGAAGTAAAATGGAAATACTTAAGCTCCAGTACCTCAAGATTGTACTGAAGTACAGTATTGAATAGTAGTAGTAGTAGTAGTAGTAGTAGTAAATGCACCCTTCACCACAGCAACACACACTTCTTTGATCACATAGATTTAGCTGATCGTCCACAGCCACTTTGCCCATTAATTACAGTGTAGTAATGACAATGTAACCTTTTTACAGGTGAGAGTGAAGACCGGGCAAAGACCCGGGAAAGATTCAATGAAGTCTTCAAGAAATACTCAGACTCAGAGAAGAAAAAGTTAAAGAAGAAAAACACGGAAAGCCAGGAGACTATTGTGGTATGTGTTCTAAAAGTTTCAAATCACACCTGGTTCCTTAGTTAATCTTCTTCTTCAACACTGCAAAGTTAAAATTTGCATACAGTATATACAATATATGTATATACAGTATATATATATATATACATTGACATTACTTTGCTCTCCCTCCCCCCTGTTTCTTTTAGCTTCAGAATCTAAAAAAAAATCTCAACCTTGAGAAGGACATAGAAGAGGATGAGACCATCCTCCAGAACACATATCACCCCGAACAAGGCAGCCCTCGCTACACCAAGAATAAACAAAGAGAGAAGGAAACAGCGGAAAAGGTTAATATCAACAACAGTAGAAACCAAGAAGACACTCAAACATCAAAAAGCAAGAGGAAAAGTAAGAGGCAGCTTCCCTCCCCCCCTGTACCTGAGGATACCACAGATTGCATCCAGCCAGATGCTGATGCTTTCAATTCTGAGATTGCTTTAGAGCCACATGATGTAGGTGGTGGAAAGGAGCCAAAGAGAAAAAGTAAGAAGGGAAAAAGCAAAGGAGATACAGAGACCAAGGCAGAGAATCAGGTGGAGGATGCAGAGGACACGCTGCTGCATGAATACCAACAGCAGATTGCACAGGAGGAGCAGAGGACTTTAAAGAAGACAAGTGCCAAGACTGAGGAAGAGAGTGTTGTCTCCCAAAATGTTTCGCTAAATAATGATGTTGGGAAGAAGAAAAAGAAAAAGCTGAAATCTGTTATCACACAGTCGGAAGTAAGGTGTGTATATCTACTAGTGTTATATAGATTTTTTTTTTATTTTTACATTTAGTAATAACGCTACAGGCTACAGTTTGTAACAACATATTGATGTAAGTTATAATACTTTTTGGTCCACTAGGGATGAAGATGAAAATGCTGACCAGGATGCTGATGTGGACGAAACTGAATCCAAGGGAAAAAAGAAGAAGACAAAGAAGAAAAAACATGGTAACTGGATGTTAATTGTCAGGCACACTATTTTTAATTAGTGGATTAAAAATCCACTTAAGAGTCTGTACAATGTTGATGAATTTCATGTTTTGTTTTTTTAATTTCCAATTATTCAGTTGTCAGAGAAGAGAGTGAAACTGAGGCAGAAGTACCACAGAAACCAACATTTGATGACAGCCTTGTGCTGGGAGTGTACATACACAGAACAGATCGCCTCAAGACTGACCTACTGATCTCACACCCCATGGTGAAGATACATGTTGTCGATGAAAGCACTGGACAGTATGTGAAGAAAGAAGACTGGTGAGAAGGGACACCCTGAGACCCATACATTACTGTCATTTAGATCAGTGTTTAATTCAGTGTTAAATTGTGTTTTTACATTAGTATTGGTTTAGTAATTGTAATTGTATTTCCATTGTCAGGTACATTCTTTCTTTGTAACCGTAACTTGTAACATTTGGACCATAGTTATTTGTGGGTGTGTAGGCATGCTCCACAGTTGTGTTAACATGTAATTTCAAAGAGAGTACAGGGTGGTAAAAATCTTGTTTTGAATGAACATAATTTACTGCAAACTCCCTAACTGTATGGCTTCAGTTTCAGTATTTGTACAGTATGTATTTGCTTGAAATGGACATTTTTGTCTTGTTTTTCATAGCCATCGGTCAGTCTCCTCATTTTATGAGCAAGAGAGCGTTGACAACATTCTCCCCATCATGACTCAACCTTTTGACTTCAAGAAGAACAAATCCATCATCCCTGAGTGGCAGGAACAGATCATCTTCAATGAACGCTTTGGTTACTTTGTTCAACAAAATGATGAAAGCCCCAAAGTTATACTCCTCTTTGAAGTAAGAGACACTTTATTTCTACATAGTTGGTCAATTTCAATGTAGCTGTAAATAATTGTTTATATTTAAATGTTTTGTTAAGATCCTGGACTTCATAACCATGGAAGAAGCGAGAGCTAGCGCTGATGTTGACAAGCATACACAAGGATTCAGAAAGATTGCATGGGCATTCCTCAAGGTACTATATTTAAGTATGGTCATTTAGAATGAACTCTTTTTAATTGTTGTTTTTAATACTCGTTTCACACTTTTATCTGTATCCTTAGCTTGTCGGCACAAATGGTGTGCTGAATATCGACAGTAAACTTCGCCTGCAGCTCTTCTTCCCTCCACCTCGTGCAAAGAGACAAGCAAAAACAATTGAGGTGGTCGAGTGGTGGAGGAAGTACCCCCGAATCAAATACGCATCCACCCTTTATGTCACGGTGAAAGGCATTAAACTCCCTGAGCATGTAAGTTAGTTGTTGCTTTATAGCTGCTATTATTGTATTTTTTGTCTTTTATAATGAATCCTTTTGTCTTACATTTCTATTGTAGGTATGTATAGTTGACGTGGTACATATTAATAATGTTACTGTAGATAATGTTGTTTTAGTTATTCTGGTGTAAAGTTAAGCCACATGTGGATTCAGTGATGTGTTGGGATGGTTTTTGTTCTGCAGGTTGACCCCAGTATGCGGTCCATGATGGCACTGCAGGAAGAGAGGGGTAGCACCTCCTACAGTGACCTGCAGAATGAGGTCACCAAGAGAAGCCTGACACAACATCTGGACAGCAAGCTGCCAGCCTTGAGATGGAGCAGGCTGCCTGGACAGGTTGGTGGAATCAGGAATTAGTATTTGATGTCAAAATAATATCTTTATCATTGCAAAATATAACTTGTAACAGTCTTAGCTACTCATTGTTATAAGCTGTTAATTTTGGGTATAACATTCTCTGTTCAGCGAAATTACAAATCATTCTTGTGGATTGTTTAAATGCAATACATCATGATGTATGATGGGGTGATAGGGTTTATTTTATCAACAACACAGTTCAGTTTTATTCACAAAAGTTAAAAGACAAGTACATATTAAACCATAATGCAGATATGTGAAATGGGATACCCTGGTAAACTATTTGAAGCTATTTGAAGCTTGTGTATAGGAGCCATATTGGCAGACCTGTGGCCCTCGGCAGACCACACTAAAGTTTGTGCATTTCAGTTTCCCCTTTTTTACCCTTAATAAGATGCATTTTCCTTGTCTTATATGTATATGAGGGTGAGTAGATTGGAATGAGGTCACAAAGTATGTCTTTAAAGCATATTTACATTATACACAGGCATTGTGAAATATATTACATTCAGCTAGCTTTAGAAGGCATTCAGACTTCAGAAGACACTCACATGCTTGTGTTTACATTAAAGCTATTGCTGGTCACTGTGATCATTCCTCCTGTCCATAGTGGCTGTGCAGTGATCCCTTCTTAATGTATTGTCAACATACGAGATGGGAGACCAAATCCACCAGTTGTTGTTGGATGTAACATGACTTGGATGTAAAGTTCAGGAGACGCTAACATGAGGCTTCAGCGCTGTGTATATACAGTGGTCTGCAAAAGTTTGGGCAACCTTGTTAATTTCCATGATTTTCCTTCATAAATCGTTGGTTCTTAATAAAAAAAATCTGTTAAATATATCATATAGGAGACAAACACAGTGATATTTGAGAATTGAAACGAAGTTTATACAATTTACAGGAAGTGTGCAATAATTGTTTGAACAAAATTAGGCATGTGCATAAATTTGGGCACCACAATCAAAAAAAATAACTCAATATTTAGTAGATCCCCCTTTTGCAGAAATAACAGCTTCTAAACGCTTCCTATAGCTTCCTATGAGAGTCTGGATTCTGGTTGGAGGTATTTTGGACCATTCCTCTCTACAAAACACCTCTAATTCATTCAGGTTTGATGGTTTCCGAGCATGGACAGCTCTCTTTAAGTCACACCACAGATTTTCAATAATATTCAGGTCTGGGGACTGAGATGGCCATTCCAGAACGTTGTACTTGTTCCTCTGCATGAATGCCTTAGTAGATTTTGAGCAGTGTTTAGGGTCATTGTCCTGTTGAAAGATCCAGCCCCGGCACAGCTTCAGCCTTGTCACTGATTC
Organism: Etheostoma perlongum; assembly: GCA_026937815.1. NCBI lineage: Eukaryota > Metazoa > Chordata > Actinopteri > Perciformes > Percidae > Etheostoma > Etheostoma perlongum. The sequence continues at coordinate 19,522,947 of CM049390.1, read as the reverse complement.
CTGGACATTGGTCTCCAGAATCTGCTGATATTTGGTGGAATCCATGCGTCCCTCAACTTTAACAAGATTTCCAGTCCCTGCACTGGCCACACAGGCCCACAGCAGGATGGAACCACCACCAAATTTTACTGTAGGCAGCAGGTGTTTTTCTAGGAATGCTGTGTTGTTTTTCCTCCATGCATGACGCCCCTTGTTATGTCCAAATAACTCAATTTTAGTTTCATCAGTCCACAGCACCTTATTCCAAAAAGGAAGCCGGCTTGTCCAAATGTGCTTTAGCATACCTCAAGCGGCTTTGTTTGTGATGTGGGCGGAGAAAAGGCTTCCTCCGCATCACTCTTGCGTACAGCATCTCCTTGTGTAAAGTGCGCGCAATAGTTGTACGATGCACAATGACTCCATCTGCAGCAAGATCATGTTGTATGTCTTTGGTGCTGGCCTGTGGGTTGACTTTGACTGTTCTAACCATTCTTCGCTTCTGTTTATCCGTGATTTTCCTTGGTCTGCCACTTCGAGCCTTAACTTGAACTGTGCCTGTGGTCTTCCATTTCCTGACTATGTTCCTAACTGTCGAAACAGACAACTGATATCTCTTAGACAGCTTTCGGTATCCTTCCCCTAATTCATGATGGTGAACAATCTTTGTTTTCAGTTCATGTGACAGTTCTTTTGAGACTCCCATGTCGCTACTCTTCAGAGAAGATTCACAGAGGAGGGAAACTTACAATTGCCCCCCCCTTAAATACTCTCTCATAATTGGGTTCACCTGTGTATGTAGGTCAAGGGTCACTGAGCTTCCCAAACCAATTTTGAGTTCCAATAATTGGTTCTAAAGATTCTGAAATCAGTAAAATGACAACAGTGGCCAAATTTATGCACATGCCTAATTTTGTTCAAACAATTATTGCACACTTCCTGTAAATTGTATAAACTTCGTTTCACTTCTCAAATATCACTGTGTTTGTCTCCTATATGATATATTTAACTGATTTTTTTTATCCTAAGAACCAACGATTTATGAAGGAAAATCATGGAAATTAACAAGGTTGCCCAAACTTTTGCAGACCACTGTATATGGGCATGTCAGTGTTGTTTTGAAGCAACACTAGAGAACTTTTCCCACTTCGGTCCCCCTACGAAATTGTCTATTACCTTACATCGTCCAGTTCATTCGAACTATAGATCCACTAACTGATCTGGCAAACTTGCATAATGTAATGGACAATTCCGCTTCCAACCTGTAGGGGGACCAAAGCGGGTAAAGTTCTCTGATGTTGCATTAACACAGACTTAACAAATGTGAACCTATCATGGTTGACTGCACAAGCCTTACCAGTGTTCCTCTGTTAAAGGTCTGTCGGATTCCTAACAAGTCCATGCTGACACTCCGTGGTGGTCATAATGGCTGCTTCACAGTGCTCTTCTCTCATACCGGGATGTTACTGGCTACTGCTTGTGCTGACAGAGATTCTTTTCCTGTAGTAGGTAAGCAACACTTATAGGCAACTTGTCTGTGTAAAAGTCTTCCTGGTAAAGCTCCTCTTCACTCCTCAGAAGAAAGCTCCGGTTTGTTAACTTTCTGTTTATACAGAGTAGTCATTACCAGTTCTGGGGATGAACTCATGATTCTATAACTTCCAAGCATATACAAAAAAAATAATAAATGCATTGTTAAAAAAAAATGACCCTATTCTTTTACTATTTTAGTGTATGAGATTCCCTCTGGCAAGGTTTTGGCTGGTTTCAGTGGCCATCTCAAAATAGTATATGATCTGTGCTGGTCCAGAGACGATCGGAGCCTTTTGTCTGCTTCCTCTGATGGAACTGTCAAGTGAGTTTCTGTTTTTTAGATGAAAAAATAACTAAACTTGATCAGGATTGAATGAAAAAGTTCACAGTGAGGTGTCACTGCTGTTGACTGAATTGCTTTAGTTGAGTCTCGCATTGCCAGACCTACCTCCACAGTGCTGTGCAGTAAGGTCTGGCTACACCATACATACATTCTAGGATAGGAGAAAAAACCCGCTCTGGGTTGTCTGTATTTCTTTAAACCAATCACAATTGTCTTGGGCGGCGCTAAACTCTGGACACAGCAACAGTGGCTCTGCAAAATGGTCTCGGGTTGAACATTTGCACCCTGCAAAATAAAACAACAATATTAAATGAAGTTATTAATTTAAAAAGCTCATGTTACGTGACGTGTAACGTGAGCTTTTTAATGTAGCCGGATGCGTTATTAAATGTAATTTGCTCTTACCAATGTATTACTGTGCATTTTGTCCATAGCAAATCCTCTCCAATCGGCCCCAACATGTCTCAGTTAGTTTGTAAATGCAGTAAACATTGATAATGATTAACAATCATTCACCTATAGAACCAAGCAGGCCTGCTTTAATGGACAATCCAAATTTTCTTTAAAACTGGCCATTTTCAGCTTCTAGCGCGAACTTCGAAGGTTGTTGTTGTTTCCCAAAGCGAAGGGATTTTGAGAACGTCAACACACAGAGAGCAGAAGCAGAAGGGCAAAGCCTGACATCCGGAGCGTGGCAGACTTTATCCTGGAAATATACTTCTGTTGATCCAGACTAGAATTGTTGTAACAACTGTTTGCCGTAGCATCTCTAGGGGGAGTAAGTACCCTTCGTAGTAGCTCACTATGTCTTTATGTTACCAGTGACACAGCATGTTTTGGGCTGTTGTGATTGTCTGATTCCAGAGTATTATTTAAAGAACAGACTTTATTTGCACAAACAAATTGTTTGCATTATTTAATTTTTCTTGCCCTCCTCCCTCAGAGAGTGGAACGTGGAGAGGCTTCAGATAACAGCCCAGAAGGTGCTCCCTCATCCATCCTTTGTGTACTGTGCTCAGTACCACCCCACAGCCCAGAACCTGGTGGTAACCGGGGGGGCTACGACTCTCTCGTACGAGTGTGGAGGCTTGATGTCGATGATGTGAATGGCCAGCTGCTGCAGGAGTTTGAGGGTCACAGCAGTTTCATCAACTCAGTTTGTTTTGACTCTGAAGGTATTGTGTTTTCATAAACTGGTGACCTGTCCATGTTGTGTGCCACCCAGTGCATGCAGGGATTGGCCCACAACCCTACACAAGTTAGGGAATGAATACAAAGAATTATTCCCCTGAAGTGAATAATAGTGTTTATGAATAATGTTACATAAAATAGCGACTTTACGCATGAAACTTACACATGTCTTGCCTTAGCTGTTGAACTATTTTCTTATATGTCAGTTGACCACCAAGATGGAATTTAATAAACAATTCATAGTCCTAAACCAAAGTCCACAGGCAGTGGCATTCAGAGGAAGGGGAAAACACACACACATACAGACACCCCTTGAAACACTTTGTATGTGAGCATGCATGTTTGCATTTCAGTAAATTTTTGAGAGACATTATATTAAGTATTTGTACTATTACTGCCTATTGTAAATCAAATTGTGGTGCTCTCTGTGTTTATGAAATGTGACGGTTGGCTTCTTTTGTAAGGAGATGAAGAATGTTCTGCTTGTGCCTTCTCATAACTGATGTTCCTTTTATTGTATTTGTTGTAATTAGGAAGGAGAATGTTCTCTGCAGACAATACAGGCCTAATCCTTGTGTGGAAAACTACATTAAACGACAGCAAGCGGCATCCGCCATGTCATCGCTGGTGTATAGAGAAGGTACAAGAGAGAATATTGTACATACAGTATACTTTAGATTTATCTGCTTGTGCAGTAGAAACGAAATTGTAAAGAAATGTGAATTTAAGCTCTTTTTGTCTTGGCAGAAATTAGATGAGAGTGACCTCCGAGGTGTCCCCATCAACATGTTGCAGCTCCATCCAAATGGACGGTGCCTGCTCATCCATGCCAAAGACAGTGTCTTGCGGATGATGGACTTGAGAATGTAAATAAGAGGATACATGACCTAAACAGAACCATCTGTAATTACAGGAAACTGTGACCTCTGTTCTGATTTTTGAGTGTCGCTGCAGGTTTAGGGGTTTGCTGTATAGCCACTTCAGTTACCCAGTGCAAAAAGAGGCTTACTGATTTTTTGGTGGTTAGCCTTTGTGAGTACATGGTTATTTATTCTAACTAATGGCATTCTCTTAATGTATTTGCCCTGGTAAAGCACCAGTATTAAGTCAAGTATTACCAACACATTATACAATAGTTCACAAAGTTGACAGCACAGAGCAGCTATTAAAGTTAGATTATGTAGCTTGAGTTATTATTACTAAATTTCAGGTACACATAATTTCTGAGTTAGACAGAATATATACACTTGTTTTAGAGCTGTTGAAACCAAATAATGTCACCATTCATAACTAAAACGCAGACAAAATAAGCTGATGTCTTAAGTCTCACTACAAACCATAGTCACTGTTTCTCTAAATTACAGATGGGACTTTTTTATCTCAAGGGTATCATCAAAAAAAATTTATGAAACACATTGTGTTGCAAAGAAACTAATTTCTTTTTACATTCCAAAAACATACAGTCTTTGTTGAAACTCAAAAATATCCATGATCCATCTTTTCAACAATGTGTCTGCCCTTTTCAGCCTGGCTGTGAAGAAGTACACCGGAGCCACAAACTACAGAGAGAGAATCTATAGCACTTTCACGCCATGTGGGAACTTAATCTTCTCTGGTAGCGAAGATGGGATGGCATATGTCTGGAATACTGACACAGGTGACACATTTATTTCCTTAATTTATTTAGTTTTATGGCTTATTTTTCGGTCAGTTTAAAAGTATTCTGCCTAGTGGCTCCAACTGTCAGTTGTTCTGTCTTCTCAGGTGACCAAGTTGCAGTCTACTCTGAGCTTGGTTACTCCACTGCTCTCCACAGCGTGTCCTTCCACCCTCACGAAAACATGGTTGCTTTCAGCGCCTTCGGTCAGAGCGCGCCTGTCCATGTGTACCTCTACGATCGCAGAGGTTTGTTTGCTTTTTTTGTGTGTAGATGCAGCCCCTGAATCGCTAATTGACTCTACTCACTTTGTTTTCATATCTAGGTGTTATTTCTGTCAGGTGATTCGGTTGATACATACAAGCATTCAAATACAAACTGCCCTTAGACTATCATGCTGTATCACACAGTTTCCCAGCTGGAGGTTCACAATATAAAAGCTGCAAGCAGATCCATATCTACAGACACCAGAACCATCAGAAACACACCTGACCCAGGACCGGACAGGATGTCTCCTGCTTCAGCCATGGATCAGTTTGCACAAGCAACAAGACTTGCATTCAAAATGCAGTGTGTTAAGAAGCAACTGGATTCAGTACTTGTAAATATTCATCTTCTGTTACTCTGAAATAAGTATATAGAGAAATACAGAAATTCAATATACAACAAAACTCACTTTCTGAAATCAATTTTAGGACCCACATCTGAGGTCATCAACTTCTGGATACATGTATGAGCAAGGTACTGTATGTGTTTCAGATTTGAACTTTTTTTTTTTCTACAATGGACATGGTGTGCCACATTTCATCTTGATGGACATGTTTTTACAACAATGCTGTCCCTTTATTTACATGGAAAATATTCTGCTTTTGTGTGTTTGGTTTGCAGACAAAATGGGCTGTTCTCACACGGGAGGAGGTTCACAATAGATTCTGGCACAGTGAGTTTCTGATTAGTGCTCCTTTGTGGTGATGGTGATGTAACCTGTCGAGCCTTTTACGCTGTTCTCTGTAATCTCTTTCTAAACCTCCTTATATACAGTCTATGGTCTAAACCAGCTTGTTCTTGGGATTTGGTCTCAAGTGCTGAGAAAGGAACACACCACAGAAACAAGTCTAGAAAGTTATAGACTGTTTTTAATGATTAACTCAAATCTTGATTAGCACAGCATTACAGAAGTGCATTGTCTTCTGGGCCGTTTGTTTACCCAGGTAATTCTGCTGGCTTCAATAATGTATTGTGTATTATATTTAAAGTTTTATTTAATCTTGACCTTAAATTGTATTAGGAGACCTGAGCATGTCTACCTGAAATAGTTATTAAATTACTGCTATTTTGAAATAAACTGCTAGCAACTCATGTCAAGCTTTTTTCTTTTCAGACGGGATTAAATGCTTCGTTACCACCTCCGTCTCTCCTGTCGCCGCACTCCAAGCTACAGCTCTCTGGTTCTCTAGCGGAGCAGCTAATTCCTCAGGCAGCTCTGAGCACCCAAAACCGTGAGTGGCTTGTTACACTTAATCACACTGTTGTTTGTCTTTAACAAATGAATGGCTTTACTGCCACTCTGTGAGGTCAAATATTTTCCAAGATTAGAGCTGTTCAAAGTATAGCATGTGGTGACCAAGACCAAATGATTCCAGCATTGTGGTCTAGAGTCTCCTGAACCATGTACACCATACACAGAGACAAAGATGGGCCACTTGTGATTTTTACTTGTGTACGTAAGTGATTTCTGTAAACACAAATCACTGGATTGTGTAACAGTCCCAGGTTAAATACTTATCTTTAATTTCTGCCTTTTTTCTTGTAATTTCAGGCGGGTTCAGTCCAGTTGGTCAGCATCTAAAAGGAGCGTCATCTTTCAGGCTACAGACGGTAAGGCTGTTAACAGTGTATCTCTTCATGTAATACTTTTAATGTGTCTTTTTGTTTTTTTTCTTTGTCAACCAAATCTTAACCACACATTACTGTAACTGCTAATTGTTTTTTCTTCTATCCTATAAGGTTTGTGTGGTGTAGCCAGGCCTTACTCCACAGTGCTGTGGAGATAGGTCTGGCAATGCGAGATTATACAGTATGTCCTCTAAAGTTGCTATTACTAAAAATGTTCTTTTTCTTCATCAGAGCCTTCCTGACCACATTTCTTCAGGCATCAGTGTGGAAACAGATTCTGCCTCCGTCCAACAAGTAGTAAGTATCCACTCCAGCTGCAAGCTCAGGCGCATGCAACCTTTCCCCCTCACATCAACCCCTCCACCTCTGTGTTCCTCTTCCAGGTGGTCTCTCTCTATGACTACAGAGCTAATCGGTCTGATGAACTGACCATACAGCGCGGTGATGTCATCCAAGTGCTGTATAAAGACAATGACAACTGGTGGTTTGGGCGTCTGGCCAATGGGCAGCAGGGATATTTTCTAGCTTCTTATGTAGCAGATCAGGGTAAGTGAATTGAATGTCTTGTGATACACCTAGTAGATAATGTACATGAAATGTCCAAATGTGGTGCAAGATGCTGAGTTATTTTATATTGTAGGAGATTTCAATGAAGAGGTGTCTGTAGAGGCACATGCAGCCTTGTCTGAGGGATCTGTTGAGAGGTCAACACCAACCAGGGTAAGAAGAATAATACAGTGGCATCTGACATGGATTTGTTTTGTTTTTGTTTGACCTAAAAGGGCTAAAAGGTGAAATGGTGTGGCTGTAACATGGGAATACCTTTCTTGTACTCCACATGCATGTCTTCTCTCTCTTGTGTCTATGGTGCCTATTTTTCTGTTTGGTAAAGTGATACTCCTTAGTTTTGAGCATCAAACATCCCTGTTCACAATTCACTGCTAAAGCACCGCTGTGCCAAAGTACAGCCTCACAGAGCTTTGAGCATGGCTGTAGTCATTTTCTCCCTTTATGTTTTGATTTTTGTGTTTATTATTGTTCCCCATGTGTGCATGGGCCATGTGCATGTGCCTCCTCCTGATGATTTCCTGAGCTACAGTGGAATTCTGATTCTGACAAAAAGTCAATTCTCGCACACACTTATCAGCTCTGCATTGAATTATTTAAAAAGAGTTGATGTTCCTGTCACAAGGACCTTTCTCAAGGCCTTGAGAATTGACTTTTTCTTTGAAATTGAATCATGGAGACAAAGCAGGTGGTGTCCGTGTTGTCTTCAACTTGATGTGTCATATCCTCCATAAAGACATGTCAATGGTCATTATCAATCAATCCATTTTTGTTTTTCATTTTGTGACAAATACAACGTTCATGCTCAACATAAAAAGAAGTCTTATTTTGTCGAACCTATGTCAAATCGTCAGCCACAAATCAGCCTACAGGGGGTGAGTGAAATACTTGGGGATTTTGGGAAAAGTATCACTTAAATGTATACTTTTTAGTGCATAAAAGAGTGCATTTTGATTGTGGCCTGGATTTAAGATGGATTTTAATTTTATTTTATCACATCTCTTTCCTTACTTTTCCAAGGTAACTGCTGCAATTAGTTCTTCTGGGGAACTGAGGTTTCTTTCTGAGCCGACCCTCTCTGACACAGAACCTGAGTTGACTGATGCCAGGTGAGAAGCTCGCTGTGCTTAAATCCTCCTGACTACATTCACAGGGTCATGGTTAACGAACACTGCATGAGGCTCCAAGTGTTGGTTTTCTTAAACAAAATTAGACATGACAACGGGGTTTTATAATAACTGACATGTTATATTGTGGTTTCGACATACCAAATACTAACTGCGAATGATTGTTTTTCCGCAGAGCCAGAAGGAAAAAGAAGGTGAAAAAGCCAAGAGTCCCTGAATCTTCACATCATTCCACATTTTCTGACGCAGATGCTTCAGTGTCGCTGAGCACCAGGAGGAGAGGCAGAACCACAGACAGACCTCTCCCCACGAGGCCGACGGGCCGGGCTAATGGTGCCTTCCAGCCTGATACATAAACTTGGGGCACATTGATTGTTTTCAACTAGAGTGCTTTCACCTTTATTATTTTGTTTTCATAAAAATACATTTTTGTAATGGCAGTAAACTCTACAGGTGTGTAGTATTTTTACCATTTGTACATATTTGAACAGTCAATATGTCTAAATGTCCTTGATACAGATTGATCAATGAAGTATAAAGATTTGTCCACAAAAAAATGGTCTTTGCATAAAGAATGTGTATGTGTGCATTTTTACTAATTTCTATATTATAATATTCTAAATATTGTAGTTTTATTTTTTTAGCCTGTAATAGATACATTTGTTTATATGCCACATCCTCACAGCTATATAAAAATACAGATTATTTATTTCCAAATGTTTTGTTAATCTTTCTATACATTATATGTAAAGTCAAACTTTTGATTTCTAAACTGTTTGAATAAATATGCTTAAGGGCTATTTTGATTATGTATGATATGCGTTTCATTTTTGGAACAGACCTGAAATGATGCAAATAGGATACTAAGTATTCTGCTTGTTGCTATAATTTTAAAGAAATATTTGCGTTACCTATAAATTAATGTTAATGTGTATTTTCATTTCAAAATTCATCAAGATAGATTGGGTTTTTGGGTAACACGTGGAAATTAAAAAACACCTAATGACAACTTGGTAACCTTATGTCATTTTGTCTGTCAAAATATAAGCAGGCAGTGTATGTGACGGTGTGACAGTGTATGATGTCAGGTCACGTTGACTTCATGCCATTTTACTAACTGTACACAGACATGGGGTGGATAGAGTGAACGAACACACAGGTGGGTGTTTTTCTTTCGTAGATTTACTGTATTTAGTGCAAAATAAATCAGTGCAAACATCTTCAAATTGTTCAGTCGGAAAAGAAGGCACTACATACAAAATCACTAACTGGAGGGAAACATGACAATGCTACTTGTTACAATAAATTATACTGAATGTTATGAGGCTCACTTTGATGGTGCTTGTTCCCTTCATGTTACCATGAATGTGGTCAGCAGCTCTTGTGTAACTTCAACATGAAAGTCGGTTCATGTGACGTAGAAAACTAAGATCATTAATACAGCAGAGCTTTAGAAAAAAAGGCTAAACTAGCTTGTCTGGAGTTTCCAGTGGTTGACTAAATTCACTCATAATCATTTACAATGTGAAATAATCTATTTCATTTGTACAATCTTAAAGTTTGTACCGCTTTGTTTTTAGGCTTTTAGGCCAATATTCCCATGATCTAAGTAGAAAGCATCACAGTCCCTGCCACACCAAAAACACAACTTAAAAAGCTATTTGTAATAATAACAATGGAACCACTTGTGTAACTTGGAAGCTGATGCCCAGAGCAGCTGAGACATTTAGAGCATGTTTTGTACGGTATGGCGTCCTTCCACATGTTGCTGAGGGCTTCATTCAGCCAGGAGAGGAGTGCTTTCATCTGTCCGTAGACTATCTTCTCGAACGCTTCAATTTAAACATAAAAGTGAGTATTACGCCCAGCATGTTCTTGGAAACTGCACAAATTAAGTCTAACTAGTCTTCCACGTAGCATGCAGTATACATGAGGCATCTTAACCATCCTGTTGTCTTCGGGTCAGATGTCAAATAAAGTGACAAAAAAAAGCTTTACAAATTTGGGGAAAACCCCACAAAAATTTCCAAAGGCTCAGAAAAAAACAAAATTTTTAATTCATTTTAAATTTTGACTCAGAAAAACTAAAATTTCCAGGTCAACGGGAAGACAACACGAGGATTAATATATGACATAAATGTGATTATCTTCATTTGGAGGTTAATGATTACCTTTGATGTTGCTGGAGATGACACAGGTAATACACAGCGAGGGAAAGGGCCTGAGAACAGTGTGGTCATTGAGTTTCATGTGAGTAACTGCCAAAAAAAAGAGAATCACACGCTTCTTTCTCTATCCATTGTCGGGGTGTGTTTAACCCCAAGCAAGTTAAGCAGAACTTTCAGAGTCTCCTCCCGTCTTGTCACACTAACATTTAACACTGACTTTGTCCCTAGGCTGACTGCATGAGTAACTAATCCTTTATTCTTTATAACATGGTCATAAAACTGTTAACTGGGATCATTCGAAACACAAGAACACAATAACAATGCTAACAGGGCTGGGCAATATGGCCGGGATCGTCTGTCAGGATATTTGTCGTTCTACGATATACATTACAATTTTCTGGTAATTTAATAAATAAAGAAATAGTCTATATGAAACACCAACATGGTAAAGCTTATTTTTGTATACTGCTGATTTAAATATTTGACAAATGAAAGCACTGAGTGCAAAATAAAAATATGCAAGGATAACAACATAAAGGTTTGTCCAAATGACATACACTGAGGAAAATAAGTATTTGAACACCCTGCTATTTTGCAAGTTCTCCCACTTAGAAATCTTGGAGGGGTCTGAAGTTGTCATTGTAGGTGCATGTCCACTGTGAGAGACATTATCTAAAAAAAAAATAAAAAAATCACAAGCCAGAAATCACAATGTATGATTTTTTAACTATTTATTTGTATGATACAGCTGCAAATAAGTATTTGAACACCTGAGAAAATCAATGTTAATATTTGGTACAGTAGCCTTTGTTTGCAATTCAGAGGTCAAACGTTTCCTGTAGTTTTTCACCAGGTTTGCACACACTGCAGAAGGGATTTTGGCCCACTCCTCCACACAGATTTTCTCTCGATCAGTCAGGTTTCTGGGCTGTCGCTGAGAAACACGGAGTTTGAGCTCCCTCCAAAGATTCTCTATTGGGTTTAGTTCTGGACTGGCTAGGCCACGCTAGAACCTTGATATGCTTCTTACAGAGCCACTCCATGGTTATCCTGGCTGTGTGCTTCGGGTCATTGTCATGTTGGAAGACCCAGCCTCGACCCATCTTCAATGCTCTAACTGAGGGAAGGAGGTTGTTCCCCAAAATCTCGCAATACATGCCCCCGGTCATCCTCTCCTTAATACAGTGCAGTCGCCCTGTCCCATGTGCAGAAAAACACCCCCAAAGCATGATGCTACCACCCCCAGTAGGGATGGTGTTCTTGGGATAGTGTAGTTCTGGGCTGAGATTTCTCACCTTTCTTAGGATCATTGAGACCCCACGAGGTGAGATCTTGCATGGAGCCCCAGTCCGAGGGAGATTGACTGTCATGTTTAGCTTCTTCCATTTTCTAATGATTGCTCCAACAGTGGACCTTTTTTTCACCAAGCTGCTTGGCAATTTCCCCGTTGCCCTTTCCAGCCTTGTGGAGGTGGACAATTTTGTCCCTAGTGTCTTTGGACAGCTCTTTGGTCTTGGCCATGTTAGTAGTTGGATTCTTACTGATTGTATGGGGTGGACAGGTGTCTTTATGCAGCTAACGACGTCAAACAGGTACATCTAATTTAGGATAATAAATGGAGTGGAGGTGGACATTTTGAAGGCAGACTAACAGGTCTTTGAGGGTCAGAATTGTAGCTGATAGACAGGTGTTCAAATACTTATTTGCAGCTGTATCATACAAATAAATAGTTCATCATACATTGTGATTTCTGGATTTCTTTTTAGATAATGTCTCTCATAGTGGACATGCACCTACAATGACAATTTCAGACCCCTCCATGATTTCTAAGTGGGAGAACTTGCAAAATAGCAGGGTTCAAATACTTATTTTCCTCACTGTAAATTTAGCTGTAATAGAGGTCAGCTGCTTGTTTTTCAACATCAGGATGAAAACAATAGATACAATAACAATTTTTTATAGCATTTTGACAATATCGTCATATGGCCCAGACCTTAATGCTAAAATGCCAGCAAGTGAGAGCTTCATGTGTCCTTTTCTCACGTGAACACTGCACAAACTGATACTTACACCCAAAAGCGCCAAGCCTCCTTGGACTGCAGCTGCCCACTCAAAGCTCAGATGTTGCGTGATAAGGCCACCCACAATTGGGCCATAAAACATCCTTTCAAAAAAAAAAATAATTACAATTTAAAATCATAATCAAAACAGTCAAAATCAAAGGGCAAGAAATAAGTACCAACCAGTGAGACAATTGATTTTATATCTATGCTGTTTTTTTTTTTTCTAGATTCAGATGGCTACTGACAAACACATGGCTTTGGGATTTACCCCATGGACCAAACTGCCCCAAACAGTCCGGACACCATTCCAAGAGTGCTTAATCCTTCTTCATATCCTTGTTCCCTACAAAGAAAAGAAAATAATGTTTCACCTTGCATTGTATGTACTGTACACGTACATACAAATGAATGTAGTAGCACGACATGAGAAGGCACTCACTTTGCACATGTGATGATCTCAGGGAATGTGGGGATTGCAGTTATGCCCAGGGAAAAGCCTATTACACCGAGCATGATGATCAGCAACCACAGGTTACTGCACATATAAACACAGACACGGAAAAAACAGAAAAACATACAAGTTAGTATCGTTAACCTATGGGAATCTTGAATGTTGAGGCAGCAACACAATGCTTACTGAGAACTGTTAGTGTTTGTTGGAGGAAGTACTCAACTCTTATGTAGTACTCAACTCTTTTATGTAAGTAAAAGCAGCAATAGCACAGTGGATGAATACTCATTCACAGGCTATCCTGTTTGTTTTTTCTATAAAGACACGCACACACACACGCGTTTCCAGTCTTTATGCTAATACAAGCTAAAAGGCTGCAGGCTGTAGCATATTACATAAACAGATAATATTAGAGGGAACATTTCTCTTCTCACTGGGATATTGCGCCGCTGGAGCTTTCTGCTGTACGATTAAACAATGCCAACAAAACTAAATATTATCTGCTTGTCAAAGTGACTAGAGAAAAGCACTGTTTAATTATAAATTAATAATTTTTTAATAGTTTGCGTGCTTGTTTACTCAGACTTATACAGAGTTATACATACTATGCGTACAAATCATACATTACTGTACAAAATATACTATATGCAAATTCTTTTTTGTTTACTAAAATATGTTATGTTGGCTATTTCTGTGGATATCATCATAGCGGAAACTAGCTTAATTAATTAATTCCTTTGTCCCTGACTGCTGCTTGTTTATTTGGTCATGGGATTCCTGGGTAGCAGGGGGATGGGGTTGGGAGGAATGGCTAGATTGTGTGTCTGTGTGTTTGTTTCTTCTTTATGTTGAAGATGATTCATCGTGTCAGGGGTTAAAGGGTGAGGGTTGGGGTGAAGTGGGTTTGCTGAAGGGAAACAAGGGAAATGAGGGGGGTGGGGGGGTTGGGTCTGTGGTATTACACTTTGCCTTATGTCACTTTTTGGACTTAATGGTGCTTCCCACCCGCTATACAAACAAAACAAATAATTGATCAATAGCTTGGAATAAGCATATTTACAAAAATGTGGGACTTCTCTTTTAATAAAGAGAGTTTTTGTTACTTTCCATCTTAACCACGTGCTCACCTCGGGATGTGAAGGAAAGGGACGGGGCCGAGCATTGAGAAGCTAATGGCTGTGGTGACACCTCCCATCACTATGAACCAAGACCTGGTGGACTGATAAAACACCAACACACACATAAGGGATTTACTTCATATGACAAACTTACATTAGGAAGAATAATCCACATTTACTTTCATACTCACAGGATATTTATCAGTAAAATACCCAATCAACGGTGATGCCAGACAGTATGGTAACGACAAACCAAGCATGATGAGTCCCACGTAGCCAGATGTGAGATTAAACTATAGCCAACAAAGAGGGGGGGAGAACTCAATCTCACCGCAAAGCTTGACAAACTTTCTTTCTGCAGTAAGTTGCCTTTATCAAAACACAGGAAATTACCCTTTCCATAGCAAACAGGGACAAAGTGGCATCCAAGAAGCCCAGTCCTGCACTCTGAGTGAATATCACATAGCAGATCAGGATGATTTTCACTTTGGTGAGAAGTCGGAAGAATGAATCCTTCGAGGGGTCTGAATCTAAGCGGACAGGAGCACAAATTACAGCTCACGGTTCCAATCCGAGAAAAAAAATAATTAACTTATTGAATTTACTGAGATATAGCAAATAATATGTTGAAACCGTTACCTATGTTTGGCAAGACGTATATGTTGAATGGAACCATAATCAACAGGAAACATCCAAGAAACATAAAAGGGACTTCATATCCAAACGACTGGTAGAACCACCCTCCGATCGGGGGTCCCAGAATAAGACCAAGTCCTGTGAACATCTCCAAACTACCCTAAAAAGAGAGAGTTGCAGCACATTGAAATATGTAAGCAGAATCTGAGCATTTCCTCAGCATAACAGCTACTGCTACACATACCAGAAGATATGTATCATTTGCCATGACACTGGGAGTAGTGGGAGATACAAAACAACCCTAAGCATACTGTTTTTTGTTTTTTTTTCTCGTGACTCTAATGTCTCCTAAACAACATGCCAGTCGCACAAGGGTTGTCTACACTCACCAAAACAGTTGCCACATTGTTTGGGAATATTTTTGCTGTCATGGCAAAAGAGGAGGTCATCGCAGCGGCAAAGCCTAAGGCGTCTATGGACCTCACTACGAAACACAGAGTTATGAAAATAGGTCCTGCAGGTACCCGATTGAGTAACCTGCGAGAAAAGAAAGCAAAAAAATAATAAATGATGTGAAACAAAATAGAAACACTGAAACAAAATGACAAAACAGGCTGTTAAGTTTGTTCTTAAATAGTCCAACTAAAGATGTTACAACTAGTTTTTACACTACATGAAATCACAAATCCACATTGATCCACATTCAAATAAATAAAGTGGGGAATAACAATACATTCACAAGGATCCTTGTATATATTGCCAATACAATACTGTGCTATATGGCAGCTTCTGTCATTTTCTGACCTTGCACTTATAATTTGACAAATTATGTATTTTTACATCCATCTTTAAAGGTGAGGCTGACAATATTCTACATGTTTCTTACTGTCAACAAATCCCATGAAAATAAAAATGGGCCCATGATGTCTGTGTTAGTCCGTCTCTCAATACTTTCCAACTCTGTCTGTGGCTCTCAGAGCCAACTCTATTCATTCCTACTGAAGATGTAAATCTGCGTCATACATGTACTGTTTCACAAAAAAGGGCAAAATCATTTTATAAAACAGCTGGGCATTGTAGTTAAAGCAAATGTTGGAGAAAATGCTGCATTTGTTGGAACATTTTTTATCTGCAGATTCATACCCATATGGTGCTATACATTATTTATAGCAGCAGGACGATGTGTGTGAATTTGACTCCAAAAAAACGTCAGTTCATTATATTGAAGGGACATGGTGCAACAGTGTGGCTCATTGATGTTTTAAATAGATTTTAACAATGGAGCTCTTTAGAACAGAGAAATAACTTGTATCAAGACTTTACAGACTTCACTGATATGCAGCCACACAACTCCTAGTACCAACACTTACCCAAACAGAATGGTACAGCCCGACGAAACAAAAAGCCCCATTACGAGCATAAACTTTGGACCAATTTGGACAATCTGATACAACAACAAACAGAGAGCAAATTACTGTAGATATGGGTAGCACATCCCACTTCATATAATACTATAAGAAAGAGAGCCATGTACTTACATATTTCCCCATTACCAATGAGCCAATGAAATTGCAGACAGCGTAGCAGCCAAATATGAGACCAATGACAGTTTGACTGGCTCCCTTCTTGACTGCCTGTGTAGAAATATGCATGTAAGGCATTATTATTGATTGTTGATTATTACCACCATCATCTTAGGAACAAAAGCAATTAATAAAGACATAATGTGATACCCAATAAATGTAAAATATATATGAAAAATGCAGTTATCAGAAAACTGTGTGCTATGAATTAACGCTTCAAATGGTTGACCAGTACTATCATATTTATACACAGTGGCCTAACCTTTGCTGAGCAGTTATTACACACGGCCTCAGCCGACATCACCTAAGACCAATGAGTATGACAGTCAGTCATTCGTTGGCCTTCAGGGAAGCTTTCTGATGTTTAAGCACATGATTGCTCATTTATTCCACGCAGAAGACACTACTACTGAGATGTTGAAGGGAACTGGTGATGGCTCTCTGATCTATGAGCTGTGACAATGACATGCACCAATGAGCATTACAGCTGTTGTAATCATAACTTTCATGCTTATCATATATTCATATCTTGCTTGACGTATATTCATGTATGCATACATACAGCACATTTAACCAACTGTTTTCTGCCCTCCTTTTTCTGTGTAGGCATAAACCAAACACCAGATGCTTTAGACTCAACAACTGTAAATCTTTGTGTGTGTGTGTTTCAATAAAAGACTTTGCTTTTAGTTTTCTAGTTGTAGTTCCCTGGAAGCAACGCTGGCAGGAAGGTTGCAGTCTTGTGAACTCACCCTTTTGCAAAAAGTCTGTCAACTGCACATTTTGCCGTCTGCGTCTCGTTTCTTTGCTTGACCATGTTTATTTAGTAAGATAAAGTGTCCTGAACCTGACATTTTCTGGTGCCGAAACCCGGGCCAGTCAACAGCTGAGGAGTCCAGGACCGCGCCCGATCAAGGCCAGATGATCTGTTAACAGCCGTCCACCTCTTCGCGGGGCGGGGCCATAGGTTGGTCGGTGCTGCCCTGCACCCTTAGTGACGACTCCCATGGTCAAGCAGCGGACAGACACGGTGAGTGTGGCAGTTCTGAGTTTCTCATGTAAAAAAGAGGTGCACCTGGAGTTTTTTGCTAGTTAGGGTTTGTACTTTGAGGATGTGACAAATTTGAAAGTTTTGATTATAGTACCCCGCTGTCTGGGACTTTATTGGGCCTGTTATTCTGTTTACCTGTGTGTACATAAAAACTTGGCAACGACGTAACGGCTGTGTGTCTTACGGTCTGGGACTTTATTGAGTGATTTGTTGTGGATGCTGGGGCAGGTGTAAGGACTCGAAGCCGGGTTGTTGTGGTTATTTTCCGTTCCGTCTGGGACATATCAGCTAGTTCTTAAAGTTCAGGGAGCTATCAGTTGGTTCTGACAAGTTCCGGGACGTCCAAAGCGACAGGTTCCCGTGGGGAGACCAGGGTGTCTAGAATGCCATCCTGATTGGGTTCGGGAGTTCGGCAGGGGTGATCACCGGCTTTTTGTTTCCGGACACGCCGTGTGTGTGTTTGTCACTCAGTTCGGCAGGGTGATCACAGCTTGTGTCTTGTTTGTCTTGTTGTTGTGGTTTTTTTGTTTGTGTATTGTGCAGTGCACTGTTTGTATGTGTTTTTGTTCATGTTGTGTTTTGATTTGTGCTTTGTGCCGGTGCGCTCATAGTGTTCATAGCGGTTTGTGTGTTTCTGATGCGCTGTGTGTGTTTTTTTCACAGCGGGTTGTTGTCTGATACGCTGTGTGTGTTTACAGCAGGTTGTTGTCTGATATGCTATGTGTGTTTTTCACAGCAGTTGTTTGTATTGTTTGTGACAATTTGTTTGTTTGTTTGCTGGTTTGAAGACAATAAGAGTGTTGCTGCACAGCGGTTTATTGTGATAACTTGTGGTTCTTTGTGAGACTTTGCTTAGGACAGGGACACAGGTTGGTGTAGCGCAGCGTTTATTGTGGTTTGTGAAGTTTTATTGTCGCAGTGTTTTATTGTGGAAATTGTGTGATTTGAGAAATAGAGCAGGATGGGTAAAAACCAAAGTACCGCTGTACCTAGCTAAAGATGTAAAAATTCATGGAAAAAACCTTCCCAGGAAGTGTGGAATTTGTGAAAGATTGGACAAAGAAATACGGCTTTGATTGTAAATTTAGAATGACGTCTGTTACTAGTTTATTACAGCGATTGCAGGTGGAGAGAGTTGCTATTTGGGAGAAAAAAGAGACGGAGGATACAGGAGAGCTGTGTGCTGCAGGAATGTGGAGAGAAGCAGGCAGGCAAAAAGAGAGACAGAGACAGATAAGGGAAACTACAGAGACAATTTTTTTCCCTTGTTCTCTGTTTGCGCCTTTTTATTTGGAATATAACGAAAACCAAGCATAAATCAAATCTGAAAATGGGGGATTCACTCAAAATTGATTGAACATTGGATTGGATTGATTGAAAATTGGATGGGAACAGTCAGAACAGGAAACAACGGAGCCTGGGGCCCCTAAATAAAGGTGAGCAGAACCTGTTGGGAATCGAATCTGCACATTGGTGAAATCTAAATTAAGGCAATGATGTTTTCATGGTCTGACTGATAAAAATTGGAGTGATCCAGTGGGGTTATTAATGCTACGTGTTGTTGAAGAGTAAAGTAGCCAAACAGTGGGTTTGGTGAGAAGTAGTGTGTATTTTGTCTGAGAGACAGACTACACACATGGAAGAGGCAATGGTTAAAATTTCTGAGCACGCAGAACCTCTTAAAGCATGAGTATGCTAAAATTTCTTAGCAAATTCATGTGTTAAAATTTCTGAACGCAGAACCTCTTGAAACATGAGTAGTGTTAAAATTTCTTAGCAAATTCTATGAGGAGTAATGCATGTATACATGATTACAATCACAATTATATGAGGGTGTCTGACAAATTACATACATTGATTACTGAGTTGGGACCAGATCCCTATAGATTACAGATGGACTTATTGGTAAAAGAAAAGAAAAAAAAAAACAATGAGTCAGAGAGCTAGTGAAAAAATTAGGAAAAAGTAATGGAAGAATATAAAACAGTTGGTTGATACCAATTCCAAAATTGTTAGATTTAAAAAAATAAGTAAAAAGGGGCATATGGTGTATAAGTATAAAATAGTTATACATGATACCAATTCCAAAATGTATATATATTTAATATATATATATAAATATGCTAAAAAATGATATACATAAGTTATATGTATATATATATATATATATATGTATGCATATATATATATTTGAAATACTCAAGAAGATATATGAGCCAGAGTATATATATGGATTGCCACTGTTATGGGAAGACTAAGTTTGGATTGTTTTTTTTTTTTTAATTATTTTTTTTTTTTTTTTTTTTTTTTTTTTAACAAGTCAAAAGTTTGAGGTGCTTATTTCATGGAGGGATTGATTTTTTATATAGATACAACATGGTCAAAATAAAAATTAGGTGACTTATTGGGGTTGGGAATATATTTTAAGCAAACATGTATATACACAAAATTATTGAGGGAAATAGGTGATACATTAGAGATGAATTTGTTTTTGATTAAGGTACAATAGATTAACAGCACTAATTTGTTTGTTGAAATAGTTTAAAATGCCGGACTGCAGTAATAGGTGCATAGTATTTGGTCAACACATGTGTCTGTAAATTATGATTTAAAATGCCGGACTGCAGTTAAACAGCCTTGGTCAACAAGATTTCAAATAGTGTTATAGGAGGCAGTTTGCTAGGCATGTAATATAATTTGCTAGACTGACAACAATTTGATTTACAGTTGCATATAGTTTTATAATATGCACACATGTATATAATATTGACTGACACACAACAGGTTTCATAGTTTGGCATTGTTAACAGTAATTTCACTATGTCAAATTTCTGAAAAAAACAACTATTGTGTTAGTGCCAAAATAAGACCAGATTGATTGCTCAGTCAAGTGCCACACGACCACTAGCAAAAACACTATGATATGATGAGATGGAAAGATTTGGGAGAAGTGGCACTCAAAGTTCAAAGAGCAGATGATTAAGGGCCAGTTGATGACCCAGGGTTGGCATACAGCCCCTCCAGTGAAACGTACAGATATCAACAGGGGTGGGAGGTGCTTACCACACCCAACCTATGCAAAACTGACCAATGATTTACATCCATATGTCTGAGTGAGAGAGATGTACAGGACCCAGCAGGGGTCCTTTAATGTTTATGGACTAAAGGGCCTGCCTATGTAGGCCTGATAAAAGCTGCCCAAAAACAAAAACAAGGCCAGACTGGCAGCCCAGGGTGAGACAATGCCCACTCAAACCAGAGGCAGAGAGAGACATTGCACCTGTAATTAGAGAGTTAGTAGAAGCAGGACTAATCAGAGAATGTCCTGACTAGCCATGTGATACACCAATTTTCCCAGTAAAAAAGGCTGATAAGGTTCATTGGCGCTTGATTCGAGATATAAGACAGGTAACTGAGGCCTGTAATAAGAAATCATATAGACAAGATTTTCTTTTAGTTAATTGTTCATATATTAAGTGGATCTACATTGTAGGTGCCTCTGAAACATGAGCTTCCTAAAGATAGATCCTTGAATAGGGCCTCCGGCGTCTAGAGACAGCTAGTATTGTTATGGCTTTGCAATTTATCACTGTGAGCAAATAGGCAACAAAAAGCTGGCGCCTTGAGAGATATGCAACGGTCAGCTTGCCCAAACTGTAGGTTAATGCCTGAACCAATCTACAGACGAGATAAATTTCTAGCTTCTAAGATTGAATGACAGCTACAGTCATTTTTTGTTTTAGTTTTTTTTTTTGATATGTGTTGTGTTTTTTTTTTTTTTTTTTTGACGCACTAGGCGGGTGCACAGGGACAGCTCTGGCTCCTAGAAGCCTGAAAAACAGAAAACAGAAGGATGAAGTGTGTTGTTTAAGATTAGAGTGTTTTCCAAACATGGTCTGGTTTCTGTTGGGGCAAACGGGAGATAAGGAGCAGTCATGTGTTATGCGCACAGAGCTGTGGGGTCACTCTGTGACTCTGTTCGTTGTGAAGTTAGAAGTTAGAAGTTGAAGAAGTGTAGAAGTTCAGTTCTTGTCATTTTTGTTTGTTTTGTTTCAACAAGGTCTCTACTTCGCAACGAATTCCTGAGTTTGGCTTAACAGAAACAAGCAGTACAGTCCAGAGCCCCCACACTAGACATTAGACACACTAAAAACTCAGGAGCTACAAGACCTTATCTGACACGCCTAGGGCCTTGATCAACAAAATGAGATGGAACAATGTGGAGGAAAGAAAAGCTTTTCCTCACCTAAAAGAAGAGCTAATGTCATCCACAACATTTGAACAGACTGTGGATTTTAGGGAAAGATTTTTGGCCTCAGTAGAATAAAGTCAGAGAGAAACACAGTGAAGGTCACAGAAATACACAGAGATAGCAGCCTAGTCAGCCAGGCCAAGCGCCCCCGAGCCCCCCCTCTCTGCTCCTCTCCTTCTGTGGAACAGGGACTCGCACTCTCAGAGCAGCACACAGAAAGTCAGAGAAAGACAGTTGAACATGCAGACTTGCTGGTGAAGTTACTTCAATCTATTCAAGTACCACACAGATTAGCTACTTTGCAAGTGTGCAGCACGTGCTAAGCGACAAAAAGATCCAGTCAGTTTAGGTAATGCAAAAGCAGATGAGAAAGCTGAGAAAGCTAAGAGAGCAGCTGTAAGATCAGAGCTCTTAGCGGTTCGAGAGGAACCACAGAATCCGATCCCTACAGAAGTTCTGAAAAACATGCAAGACAACTCCCCCAAAACCGAGAAAGATGTATGGCTGTCAGACGGTGCCACTTGTGTTGATGGCCTATATCAGAAAGATGACAAGCCCTGCTTGCCTACAAATTTGTATCATATGGTAGCTAGGTGGGCCATGGTGAAGAGCCATGTCCCAACAGCGGGGAAGAGCACAGAAGGTGTTTCACACCTTCAAAGGATTAAATTCTTACCTAAAATTTTTTTGTAGAGGATGCATTTTCTGTTGCAAACATAATCCGCAGGGAAATGTAAGACCAAAGAGAGGGAAATGCCCACAAGGGTCACATCCGTTCGAGATCCTGCACATGGATTTCATAGAGCTAAACCGAAGTGGTACTTACAAGTACTGTTTAGTCCTGGTAGATTCCTTCTCAAAATGGCTAATAATAGCACCCTCACGAAAAGCAGATGCCATTACTGTAGCCAAAACACTCACTAAAACGGTAATACCCCAGCACGGCATCCCAAGAATAATTTGGAGTGATAATGGCCCACATTTTGTAAATGAGACAGTAACATTGCTAGGACAATGCCTAGGCATAGAACTGAAGAGACACTGTTCCTACCACCCCCAGAGTGCTGGATTGGTCGAGAGGACTAACAGCACAGTTACGGCATATTACATGTATTACTGTTGTTTTTCAACACACATTGCCTTGCTGGTGTACATTGTCTTGGCTTTGCAGTTTTCCTGTTTGATTTTGTCTTGCTTTGACTATTTGACGTTACACATCACTTGTGTGATTTGCATTAGCTAACAGCTTCTAGCAACGGAAACAGACTCAATTTTAAAATAGACAAGATATTAATATGCTAAGGCCAGTTACAAATCAATGCTGTAAAATGCTAAGTTTCACTTTGTAATATGGCCCCCTTTGGAATGGGTTGAAAATAGTGTTATTAGATTGGTCAAAAAGTAGTGTTAAAACATAGTGTTACAGTGTTAGAGTCAGTACTGTGTGTTTGAAAACTGACTCAGTAGTGTCAGGTATAGAGAAATATTTAGTAGTTCCATTAGCCACCACACTGGTCCTACCAGACCAAGTAATACTGTAGCAGCAAAGTCCCTCAGTTTGTTGAATTAAGTAAGGATGTTTTATTAATGTGTTAACCGGTGTTAATACTGCAAGGAGTGCTTAGGGACCGTCTACAAACTACAACACAGAAAAAAGATGCAAAAATATTATCAAAAATAAGCATATGCTTATGTTTTGAAAAAGTAAGTGCTGTAGTACAACTAGCAGGAGACAAGTTATAATTGAGCTAAGTTTGGAGACACCTTATTTTATTATTAAATTGATAGCCTACATATTTTTGTTTTATCTCTTTTCTGTGTTGTAGTTTGTAGACGGTCCCTAAGCTCTCTAACGGCCTCTCAATACCCAGGGACTAAACACAGCTGAATTAGCACAACTTTTATGCATTTCTTTCAAATCTCCAGCAGTCAGGTTCACTGTGTTCACTCGAAAGGAATCACTTCACATGGGTAGGCACTTTTAATGACATTTTGAACATGCTAAGAGGCTAAAAACATGTTTAAAACTTGCCCTGTTTAAGCCTGTTGGGTGCTAACTCTAGCAGGAAGATAACACGGTGTAGGCAGCACCGATTGGTTTAATTTTTCTCTCTACTGACAGCACTCCACATTTACAGACAACAGAGCTACGTGTTGGAATGAGCGGAATTCTCCTTCAACATGTCATTTGAACCCCTATTTATTTTGTCTTACCTCATTGGGAAAAAAGGGTCCTAATATTGAGTAACAGATCATTGAACTGAAGTTGACAGATGCCATTGATATGAGGGTGAGAGTCTGCTGTCTGGTCATCCTTGGGGGAGTGCTGTTATCTGCTGTGAAAAACACGGAAATGAGTAAAAGTTAAGGAACAGAAAAGCGGCCAAATAAGTTTTGACATTGCTGTGTGTAAAGGGCGTGTCATTCATGATGAAATTAATCGCATTGATTCAGCTGATTCAAAACAGTTTAAACACTGCAATAAAGTCACCAACCTGTTTGCTGAAGACTAACTTGCGAATCCATTTTTAAACGTTTCCAATTATTCAGGACGGAACTTGAGACGGTGACCCGGCATAACGACACACATGAGAAACCCGACAGCAGACAACCAGCTCCTGCCTCTGTTCAGCGACAATAAGCCACCGTCTAGAGCCAGCTAACTACGTTAGTTAACGTCAAATGACAGAAAACACACTTTCTTTCAAAATAAAAGCCCCTGTACGCAGCTTCCGGTGGTACAAGCGATTCAGTCTTCCTTTGGGTGCAACATATTTGTCATAAAAAGTTAGACTGTAAATATTAGGACTTCATCTTAAAATTATCAACATTGCCTTCTTTATGTTTTTTGATTAAGTAATGTTTTTATCATTATTACTGGCAAAGGACCTTTTATATAATAACAATTATTTCATGTTTTATGCAAAAAAATAAGAAAAAGTAGGCTACTTACAATATGTAAATTAAAAAAAATAATGTAATCAAATTAGCCTTTTGGCCTATATAGCATCTGCTAGCCTATAAATATGTATGATGATGTGTTTATATGACTAAATTAGTATTAAATTGTATATATTTAAATTAAATGCTAATTTAGTATAGTACATTTTACACAAAAGTACTATGAATATTGTTTACAATTTATGCATAATGATTCCTAAATTACCTTATACTTAGTACATAATGAATCATAATGAATCTGCCACTTTTTTGCATACAGATTCAGTTGATCCCTTCATAAATGGAAAACAAAGGACTGAAGCAGGAAGCCTGTGGTGTGGGCTCCTGGGATCAATAACTTTGCATCAGAGTGAAAGAGCCAACTGGAAATGAATCACAAAAAACATTTGGAACAACGTTTTTTATTACATTTTGGCCAGCCTATAGGTCGATGTAAACCTATGGTCACATTATTTTTGTTTCCTTCACATAAAATAAGAGAAATAAGAGAAAAAAAAAATCAGGCAACCAACTATTCATTAGGCAGTATTGCTGATAACTGACACACACACTGTCGCTGAAATCTCTGAAGCTGCATTAAATGAAAAGCTCTGAAATAAAAACTGTCTGTAGCCTCCCTCAAAATACTTTCTTCATATACTTATAAATAACTTTTTACCAAATGGCACATGTCCAGACATTTCTACCTTTGTTTCTTTATACATTAGCACCAAATCTACATTAATCTCACTTCTACTTACAGGTAATCATAATCATTTTTAATATGTTGTATTTAATACCTTTTTTCTACAAGTGTAACATCAAAAAACTGTCTGTACCATGTTAAAGCAAAAGTGAATTACAAAATTACTGAAATTAGCAACATATAGGCACAATTTTCTAAGCATATAATGATAAGTAATTTACTAAATACACAGTGCAAGCAGCTTTGCATTTTCCTTTGCAAGTACAACATCAGTTCTATGTAGGTAGCATTATTGCACACAAGCTCTACCTATCTAAAGCAGCACTGATTTCCAACAAGGCAAACTACTGATGTAGTAGCATCATAAACATCCAATGAAAACAACAGAACCAACCAAGTCTGAGATTCTCTGAGAGGATCTCTGTGTTTATGCACATTTTGTTTGTGTGGATGGGCCATTGTTTACAATCTTCCCCACTAACTTACTTTCAGCCAAATGCATTTGACTATTTGGCAAACTTAGAGTTATTAACTCACATTTGTAGAATGAGTTTTGGAAAAGAAAAAGGACATGTACATTTATTTACAAATGAAAAAATGAAAAAAATACATTGTCAGATCATAACAGCTCTGACTCAATAATTTGCAGTATAGTGGCCAAAATAATATGATTTACTTTTTGTTCATTGCACCACTTCACGGAAGTATCATGAATAAAAAATACACAAACTATGATATAATCTGTGGTCAACGCTTAATGTTGCAGTTGCAGAATCATTATGTTCTTCAATTGCATGTTAAGCAATTTGAACATAATGTAGAGGACATTTAGCAAACAAAACAGACTAAAAATCTAATCATTGCCTCAAACAAATGGGATTGGAATTAAGAATAAAGATACAAATAAAGTTATCGGAAAAAACGCATCAACAATCAGTTTGATATGCATAATAGAACCTTATACATTTTTAAGTACTTGACTTGAATGAATCATATATGGTATGGCTTTGTGAAAATGCATTTGTAAATTTGAATGCAATCCTTCCTAACAATGTAGGTATTTGCTGTGTATATTTTTATTTACATCAAATCATTTTTTTTAATTAATTTGAAATACATTGAATTAGTCCTTTGGAAATATAGCACCACATGGTACTAAACCTTCACAATGCTTTTAAAATCCATTCCAACATGTACTCAGTTAACCTTTTATTTATCCAGGGAAGGTTGACATTTTTTACTTCACTAAATAACATTTGAATACTAAGTCAAATTAGCTT
Organism: Etheostoma perlongum; assembly: GCA_026937815.1. Taxonomy (NCBI): domain Eukaryota; kingdom Metazoa; phylum Chordata; class Actinopteri; order Perciformes; family Percidae; genus Etheostoma; species Etheostoma perlongum. The sequence goes on along the minus strand of CM049390.1, from coordinate 19,496,409 downwards.
AAGTACATTCAACATATGAACTAGAAAAGATTAAGTAACTGGTGAAGTCTCCATGACCACCGACCGAGACTGACATTGCCTTCAACCTTACTGATTGTAAATTGTCCGCATGTGCAACACCCACTTGTATATTAAAAAGAACCACCACAACACTGACATTCCCAGCTTTAGCCCCACACATCGGGGTGCTAGATCATTGTGGTTTCTTTTGAATTGGTCTACAACAGCACAAACCCTTTTCACTTCAGCCTTTGAGTCACGTTGGCTAAGGCAACAGCAAATGCCTGCACTGCTGAGAAAGGATACTGGAAATCCAAGATATAGCCATTCCCATCAATTCGCCCAAACTGCATCACCTAAGAAAAGACAGAAAGAGAAAAATAAAAAAATGTAAATTATTTTTTTAATTAATTAATCTACGGCTGCAACATGTTTATTGGCATTACTGATTAAACTGCCAATGATTTTCTTGTTATTTTTGGTGTAGAATGTCAGAAAATAGCGAAAAAAGATGATTTGGAGCCCCAAGGTGAGATATTTTAAGTGCTTGTTTTGTCCAACCAACAGTCAAAAACTCAAAGATATTCTACTTTCAAACAAGAAAAAGAAAAGCAGCAGGTCTTCCCATTTGAAAAACTGAAATCAATGTATAGTTTAATATATATCTTTGCTTAAAAAGTGAGCATTAGAACAGTTTTCTGTCAATCAACTAAAAGAGGAATTGACTTATTTCAAAACTCTCACATTACCTGTCTACCGTCCAGCTCAATTTGAAAATTCTTTGCAGACTCCTGTGTGACTCGTCCTCCAAAATCAAGCTGGTAGACCTGGGTGGCTTCATTCCACAATGGCTGTTTATTGGCCATAACATAGACAAACCCTTGGCTTCCCAAACTACGGTCCTCTCTTTCATTTGCCTTGCGGCACTTTATCTCCTCCAGCTCACTCGCCATACGCAGGCTTCGCTTGTTCTTCCAGCTCTTCTTACTACTCTGGTTCTGGTTCATGAGCTCATCGCCGCTAATAAACAGCTCTGGCTCACTCTCGGAGCTATCCTGGAACTCATTTGTGGTCCTGCTCATTTTCTTGGTTTTATTGAGTTGCTCTCTCTGCCCCTTGGGCTTTTTCTTCTCTCTACTGCTGAGCCTTGGGCTGGAAATGAGAGTGTTGAAGTCAGAGAGTGCACGCCCTTCCTTTCTAGATTTGCCCTCAGAGACGGTGGGCATGTTGCCTTCCTCGGCCCTACTGTCCAGTCTTTTGCGGCTCTTCTTGTTGAAGCGCTCGGACTCCTGTGGCACAGGGCTTTCATTCAGGGATGGAGGCTCCAGAAAGTTGTTGGCAGACTCCGCTAGATCTTCTGTGGCACTTTTGGATGGTGGTAGCTCAGTAGGTGGAGGAGGAGGGGGGGAGAGGGGGTGGTGGGGGTGGCCCAGTAGGAGGGGGCGGTGAGAGAATGGGCTTCTCTAAGATCTGATGAGTTTTGGTAGGGAGGGGAGGTGCTGGAGGGTCCTGCATGGGAGGCGGGCAGGGGTAAGGGTTCCAGGGGTGAAGGCTGACGGGGGTGCAGCTGAAGTCCAGCACATGAGCTGGCGCCTGGATACATCGGAGGGAGAGGGCAGCAGGCCAAGTTAGCAAGACTTGGAGCATAGCCTGGTGGCAAGACCAAGTTGGATTCCGGCTGAGCAAAAGGGACCGAACCAACCGCTTCATTTGAAGAGCACTGAGGTGAAGGGTTCTGCAAGGTCTGAAGTGGAGAACCACTGTGGCCCACACTCGGAGGAAAAGGAGAGAGAGATATCTGGTAACCTGACGGGAAAGTCAGAGTGCTCGTTGTCTGACTGGTTGGAGGTTTAGTCGTGAGGACAAACGGCAGCCGAGTCATGTCCAGGTGCTGAGCTTGACTGATGATGAGTGGAGGCGGTTTGTGAGGTCCTGTTGGAGGGCCTAGCATTGTTTGTTCTGGGGTGAGCCAGAACTCCTCAGTTGTGGAGGTGTCCCACTGGTAAGGCGGGGGGCGTTTAAGTGTCAAACTGACATCGCCGAGAGTCAGCTGACGCACAGATTTCTCGAGGTGACACTGCTGATTTAAAGTCTCATCTTCTGTGAAGGCAGAGTTAACGTACACTGTTCTGTCCCTGCTGTTGTCGACAGCACTCAGCAGACTGTAAGACGACTGGGAGGACATGGGCGAGGTACTTTTAGAGTGCACAATAATGGTACTGTGATGCGCTCCTTTCCCTGGTGGGAAGTCCTGCCTCACCACCGTGCCACCTGCAATGCCACTACTTGTGGTCCCGCCGCCACTAACACTGACACTGGTGCTGCTGCTGTTACTGCTGCACTGTGTGCATGTGTACAATGCAGTGGGCACTCTCTGCTGGTAGGTAAGTGCTAGTGCACTGTTCATTTTAGCCTTGGTGGGCAGGGTTCTTGAGCTCTCCATCATCTGTGGCACTTTAAGTCCCACGTCCCTGCGGTCACGACGTAGCGTGGCATGAATCAGACTGCTATCAATTCTCTGGGGAGGAGGAAGTGTAGCAGTTACTTGATTGGCCGGATCAGGGTAAGGAGGAGGGTCTCCGCTAGGTATAGAGTAGCGAGGGACAGAGAGACGACTCAGTGTTGCTGAGCTGTAGGGAAGCTGAATTTTTTTATTCTCAGAGGAAGTGACTTTGAGCGTGGCCGAGCCGTGAACAGCGTACGCATTTTGGTTGCGAACAAGGCGCCTGCGGGGCCGACAAACCTCCTCCACGTTGCCACTGCTGTCAAAGGTCGTGATCCTTTCATACCCCAGAGGAGTTGGGTACTGTAAAGTGACTGGGTGAAGCAAAAACTCATCCTTCTTCAGGCAGAGCTCCGGCGACAGGATGCTCGGGCTGTCACAGCTTGTGACGAGAGTTTGAGGCGTAGCAACGGCTGTAGCGGTCGTGGCGGACACCACGGTGCCCGGGTATGGAGGAGGAGGATTCACCTTCCTCATCTGAATCTCCACAGATCCATCCATGTCACTAAAGGGGGGGTAAAGTCCGCGGAAGACTCGGCTTAAGGGTGTGTCCGTGCTCCCCCCTGGCAAACCCCGGCTCCGTGGTCGGAGGAGGAGGCAGGAGATGAATCTGGTGTAGCGAAATAGTTGGATAGCCGGTCGGAGGAGGCGGTAGCGTCATCTGCATCTTCAGCTGCTGTTGCATCTGCTGGTGCTGCCTCTGCATCTGTTGGTGCTGCTGCTGGATCTGTTGGTGCTGCTGCTGGAGCTGCTGCTGCTGCTGCCTCATCTCCTGGATCTGCTGGCGGATCTGCTGCTGCTGCTGCTGCATCTGCTGCTGCTGCTGCTGCATCTGCTCGTGTTGCAGCTGCATCTGCTGCTGCTGCTGGATCTGCTGTTGGTGGTGCAGCTGTTGGTGCGTGGGGTTCTGTTGGATTTGTTGTTGTTGTTGTTGTTGCTGTTGGACTTGCTGCTGCTGATGGAGCGTCTGCAGTTGCTGGAGCTGTTGCTGTTGCAACTGGAGCTGTTGATGTTGCTGCTGGAGCTGCTGTTGCTGTAATTGCTGTTGCTGTGATTGGGACTGATGATGGTGTTGTTGTTGTTGTTGTTGTTGCTGTGATTGGGACTGATGATGGTGTTGTTGCTGTTGCTGTGATTGGGACTGATGATGGTGTTGTTGTTGCTGTTGCTGTGATTGGGACTGATGATGGTGCTGTTGTTGTTGCTGTGATTGGGACTGATGGTGTTGTTGTTGTTGTTGTTGTTGTTGTTGCTGCTGCTGCTGCTGAAGGTGATGCATTTTCTGCGGCTGTGTCTGCATTTGTTGGGACTGTTTGGATGGCAGTTGACGAGGCTGCTGCAAATGAGTGCGCGGCGGGTGAGGCTGCGGTGGGAGATGGTGAGGTGGAGGTGGGGGAGGAAGAGTGCCAGGGAGAAGAGGACCCATCTCCAGCCCATTGAAGATGGCTTGACCAGGGTTCGAGTATCTAGTTGGCATGGGATACGGTGTTGGAACTGCGTCCTGCCCGTGGTCAGTAACAGGGACAGAAGCTGCTGCCGCCACAGCTGCAGCTGCTGCCGTGGCTGTAGGGTTAGTCAGGACATCAAGCTGAATGTTCTGATTGGCCAGAAGAGACTGAACCAGGCCGATACTCTGAGTCGGAGACATGGCCTGAGCCGGGCTGTGGATGGGAGCAATGGGAATGTTGACTGTACATGGGGGATTCTCTCCTGCCACGCCAGATGGCCCCATCACTTTACAAAACACAAAGGAGGTCTGTGTAAGTGAATTATAGCGAATCTAATAAAGTGCATTGGAAGTAGGGCTGCACGATATGAGGAAAATATGCGATAAAGGTGACGCGATAACGATATTACTTTCAATGAACAAACTTATATATTAAAGTCTACTCAGTTCTGCATTTCTGCTGCTTTAAGTATTCTGCTAAAATACAACAAATTGCACGTTGAATTTAAAACAAAAGAAAGCATTCTTTTATTAAACAAATTTAGTGTTGAATTGAATATAAAAATAGACACCGCTAAAACAAAAAAAGTTACATTGTAAAGTGCAGTTTTCTACTGATGTTTTCCCCCACCACAACACAAAAATCAAGTGTCTTTCACGATATGTCACAGCCTTTTGCGGCGTGTTCATTGCACCACTTGATATTGCGATGATGGTTAAAAAAACAATATTGTGCAGCCCCAATTGAAAATAAACACATTTACACTCATTTCTTATGTGGTGTTCAATATACATTCACACCTGGTAAGTCGTCCTCATCCTCACTGAATACATTGGGGTTGAACACAGGCAGGCTCATAAAGTCATGAGAAATCTTGCGCACTTCTGGAAGATAGATAGTCATCTGTCTCGGTTGTAGATGTAGCAGACTTGTCTTATAGATGACTGAAACATAGAAGAAGGTGACTGTTAAATTCATCTGAATAGTCAATGTAATATGTACAGTATGTGTGGTTTTACGTGACATTTACCTGCACCAAGATTGGCAGGGAGAAAAGAAGCAAGTCCAACAATTTTGAATTTTGTCCCCCAAATGTTTGATGTGACTTGAGCTAGGTAGTTGTGCTTTGAAGAAAAAGAAATGGAAGACAACAAAATGGTTTAAGTAAGTACTCAGGTAGTAAGTGAGAGAACATGGTACTAACATTTTAACATTAACGAAATATTAAAAGGAGGAACATTTTAGGTGAGAGAATAATTTGAGCACGTTACTTTTCTTCCAGATTCACAATTTACTGGAAAGTCTTTTGTGACACTACAGGTAATTATTAGCACTTCCACGTTATGATTTCATTTGGGAAACATTTGACTAATTCAGGTACGACAGTATCATTAGCGGATGATGCAGATTCATACCTCTGTGATCCCATCCATAGAAAACTCTCGACGTGTCAGACTGGGAGAGCGAACTGGAGGCTTCTTTGTTGGTAACCGTGGCGACCGTTGGCCTTCCTGATTGGTGCGTGAAAGTTTGGGAGATTTTCTAGATTCCATGTTCATCCTTTGAAATAAAGAGGTACAGTTTTCAACCATCATTTCTTTTGACAATATGACATTTTCCATTTATGTTACAGTAATAAACTAGCACGTTGAAACAAATGCTATTAAAACATCTGCAACCTCTCTGTGGTTCAGGCCTGTGTAATGTGTGGGTGACCTGTTTCCTCGGGAAAACTTTGGTGACTTCTTCCCGACCCACTCATCACTCAACTCAATGTCACTGGAGTCAGAGCAGTTACAGCTGTCAGTGTATGAGATCATGGGATTCACACACACCTCCTCTGGAAAAAAAAACACAAACCGAAGAGGTGAGTTTGATCTGAGTCCTCATACATACTAACAATAAACTACCCCTGCGTTACAATAATAACAGTAAGTAACTGTTTGGTGGGACCGCAGGCTAAATGCAACCCTTGTGCAGCCAGGTCACAGTACAGGCTATTCCTGTATCAAGCCTCAGACCATGTAACAGCAGAGAAGAGCAGTCATCACCACAGTCTGTATTGGTTCTCACTCAAGGTGAATGATGGGTACACTGCATATGTGCAGTTATTTAAAAGCACAGGTTTCAAGAGATGAAGAAGGCGCAGATTTAATTTCAAGTTGACAAGGAACAAGATTTCTGACCTTGAGGCAAGCCACCATTAGTGTCTCGCATTTACTGTTTTTCTTATTTTCTCAAGTACTTTTGCTTCATTCATCAGTATTTCAAAAGCTTATAATCCATTTCACCTAAAGAACATTTGGGAAATATGCTTAATCGCTTTCTTGCCAATAGTTAGATTAGAAGATTGGTACCTACCTAGCTCTTTGCAAGAGAGCAAATAAGCATCTCTTTTTTGAAAACGTCAAATTATTTCACGGTTTACCCCAAAAATGATTTTCTCACCCACCCCTTTTGCGATCTAGTCACGCAGATAGTTTTAACTTTAGGAGCTGTTATCTTTAGATCCAAGCCTCTGAAACTTCTACATTGTTTCTGTTTAGAGTATGTATATATCACTATGTATATATTGTTTGGTTGTTTTGTATGTGTAAGCGCATTGTGAGCAACAATGTTCCAAAGAAAAATTCCTCGTATGTGTCCTCATACCTGGCAATGAAAGCTGATTCTGATTCTGATTCTGATGCAAGATACTAAGTGAAAGAATGGTTAATATCCAATCCAATCCACTTTATTAACTGCACTTCATTTAAATTGCGCTTTTCTAGTCTTAGCAAACACACAATCACACACTGGTGGCAGAGGCTACCATTCAGGGTGCCACCAGATCATCCAATAAACATTCACGCACATTCACACACCATGGCACATCAGGAGCAATTCAGTAAGGACACTTTTGACATGTAGACTGCAGTGGATAGAACCACCGACCTTCCGATTGGTGGACAACCACTCTACCTCATGAGGCACAAAAGCCCAACCGGGGAATGGGGCAACCTCAACCAGAGGGGGAGGATCAAGCCAAGGTATACAGAGAGAAAACAGCTTATCATCGGTTCCTCATTGTTAGAGTGGGATTACAAAATGTCCACGGCAATAACCCACAGACCCCACTGTTGACACTTTTCACTGGAGTTACTTTTTACTAAAGAAATAATCCAGATGAATAGTATAAGACCCTGTAACGTCTAAGCTTACCTGTTTTGCTGTCCATTTTTGGATCCATAATGACAAACTCAGGCCGGAGTTTACTAATGCGCCTTCCTTTGAGAATAGGCACCAGTCCTCCTAAATATTCTAGGTAGAGGGTGTAGCAGGGTCCGCCTGTCTCAGGGCTGTCCTCTGCTCGCTTCATGGTGCAGTGGAGCCTCTCATTCCCAGCCGTAGGATAGCTGACAAAGTCACGGATGTTGTTGGGGTCAGGGATTGGGGGCTAGAACAAAGAGGAAAGGGCTGTAGGATTTCTTGACACTCAAATGAAAACATTTCCCAGTCAGCAGTTTTGCACTATCAATCAAGTTGGTAAGAAGCTGTCTAATATTGTTACTGCACAGCAGTTAATGAGGGGATGAATGCACCTTGATTGTGGGTATAAAAGCAGTGGTGACATAAGAGCAGAGCAGCGAGGGCATGTTCAGTTTCCCCACGTCTTTCTCCTCACGCAATGCGCTGGCGATGCCCTGCTGGCATAAAAGTTGGAGGCTGGCCACCCTGTGCTCCACACGCACCACATACAATGCTGGTCCACATGCAAGGAACAGACGAGAGTCTCTGTGACCCCAACAAATGGTGGTGATGGGTCTCTGAAAAACAATTTCCACAATAAAAGAATTCCTACATTAATCTGTTTACATTAATTGCACATATTCATGACAATCTCTTATATTACTGATTTATCTGTTGTTAATCTTTCCAACCCTGGCTCTTCAGACCCTCAAAATAACAATGTATATGAAAGTGTACATGCATCATACACACTCACACACACACACACCCACACACACACATATGCTATTCAGCACTAATTTTGCATTTTACTGTAGCACGAGTGCTTGACTTGCCTAGACATCTACTATATGTCCTTCAATTAAAAAAGTACTAACCTGTGCCGGTGTTTCCAAAGTGTAGATGTGCTCCCCTTGGACATTATAGAACTTAACAAGGGCGTTTCTCATAATAGAGTCAACAGGAATCCCATGTCTTTCCATGCCGGCCACAGCCAGGAGGTCTCCCTGGGAGCACCACTGGGCCTCAACATCTGTGGAGTGAAGAAGCACAAAAATCTTATGCATTATGGGACATATGATCAACACAATGTATGAGCATGTTTGAAAATGTCACAGTGATTTCTTTTAATACCTTTCAGCCCTGAGCGAATCACGGCAGGTGAGAGGTCATCATAGTTGTTCATTAAACTGATATCTCCTGATAGGAAGGTGACTGTCAACAATGGCTTGACTCTTCGCACTTGGAAGAACAAAGAAAAGTATAATAGCTTTCCACAACCAACACAAGGTAACAACCTGTTATATGAGTAGATGGAAGGGGGGTGGTGTTTGTACCTAAAGGCAGAATATTGTCATCAGAGTCTGTGTCGCTCTCTGTGCTGTCCTCGACCAGGAAATCGGGGCAGTTCCAGCACATGCTCACGATCCCATCAGACTCGTGTAACAGAACATGGGCAAGCATTCGTCCATGACAGTCCATCACTATCACCTGGCCATCTGCTGTACCAAACAAGACCTGAGGGGGCATTGTACATTAAATATGAATAGATGGACACGATAAAAATGTTCTGGAGTATCAAATACTCGGCCGAAAAGTGCTGCAATATTATATGTCGTTTCAGCTTGTGTTTGAGGCCTTCAAAGCAAGGGAAAATTACCTCAACCTTCAATTTTTCATATTAAAAATAACTTTTTTTATGTTTTCAGGCAATGTGTACCTGTTGATCATCAGGCGTCCAGATACCACAGGTGATTTGACTCTCCAGGTTAATCTCAGAGGACCAGTGTCTTTGTCCGCTGACTGAGCCAACTAACACAAAGCCATCGCGGTAAGCGATGAGGGCTTGAGTGCCATCATGCGACCACGTGAAGTCACTCACCTGGAGGGAAGAAATATTCCCCTTCAAGATATTTGTGTATGTATACAGGACGCTGCCATCAAAATACCATAAGTCTGAGTCTTTTCTGAGGTAGTTTTTCTGTCTTAAAGTGCATTACAGATGTTCTATATAAAGTTTTAGTATATATACCAAGATAATACATCATATGTGAATGTGAAAGCAGAAAAAAGTGTCTACCTGGGCTCCTCGGTCGTTCACTAACTCTACCGACCATCTTCCTTCATACTGGATCCACACAAAAATACCTCCTTCCATATCGCAAGTGGCCAGCTTCTGAAAGGGTTCATTCCAACGCACTAAGACAACCTGCAAAAGCCCCAAAACACTGTTTCTTTTTTTCTGCAAATGCAGGTGGCTTTCTGCACAGAGGAACATTCATGATTAATATGAGTGTGATCTCAAAGTTCACTGCAGTTGAAAGAAAAGTCAGGATACAGCGCAAATACAGACATAATGTTATCTAGACCTGTAAATTGGATGTATTTCATGGACTAAAGAAAGCATGCCGAGACATAATTTTTTTTTACATGTGCTCTGAATTTGTTTTTTAAAATACCTATTTTTCTCATCTGATTTATATTGCATCCAACTGACCTCAATAAAAACCTTTGTACTTTTTCATGCTATTTAGTTCTAGACTATTATATACCTTCTATTAAAACTATTTTCTTTCTTTCTATACTATATACATTTAAATAGTAATGGTTGGCTGCATATCTATTGCACCTCTATTTGCTTAATGGTCATTTATATGCAAATGTCTTCATTTTTTATTAACTCACCTGCTGCTGCAACAATTTTATTGTCAAAGATAGTAAACATTGATGTTTGGACAAGAATGGAAGATTCTATAACGGTGAGTTACATATAAATACATGTCAGTTTTGTTCAAAAGGGTTTCCAAATATATATTGAAAAAACAAACAGTGAAGAAAGTGATTATACCTCGCTGTTGTGTCCTCGTAGGTTAAAATTGATTCTCTGGGGTGTGCTTCTGTCCCTCCTGCAGTGACTCGATGTAAACGTCACCCCAACAACTCCTCTTCCGTTCCCTGTGGCGAGCCAGCCCTCCTCATAGTACCGCCTCCGGCACACTGGCTTGTCCTTTTCACTCTTGGGGACCCTGCCTTTCCACGAGAGGCAGAGGATGTTGGAGTCGCTGCAAAGGATGGGACCATGTTCCACAGCAGCCAACATCCCTACTGAGTGACCAGGCTGGTAGGTAAAATAGAGGAAGAGGCAAGTTGAAATAGCAGTATAATACTTTTTATTAAACAAGATTGCCTGTGACCCCACATTCATTTAAAACTGTCTTCTAATGATGTTCACTACATTTTGGGATGTACACTGTTGGTCAGCAGGAGGCTGTCACTGTCCCGCCTCTCCAGCCATATTCCCTAATTCCCAGGTTCCTTCGTTGCCAGCCTCCATCCATCCACCAGAATACTACTACTAAATGGGCAATGTGGAAAGACTATTCTGTCAATTATCGCCTCCAAGCTCCAAGAATGAACTTTCAATCTAAAAAAATGTCAGCTAACATGGATGAGAAGGCCTTAACGTCCTCAGAAAAATGGAAATTTCAACATCTACAATGCCATATCAACTGGGCAAACTGTGATATGATCAAAAAGTCCAAAACAACCAGTAGATGGACCATGTGGTGAGCGTTTTGTGATTACCAAGACAGGAGCAGCAGGGTGGTCTAACATGCAAATAATGGCCTGTATGTGAAAGGTTGCATCCACCATGATGCATAGGCAATACCTACAGTACATGTAATCAGATATGTATGGGCATCACCTTACTGAGCTAGTTCTAATGTGAGGGAAACAGGAGGTTTATGTACTTCATGCGCTCTGTTTGAGACAATATATAATGCACTCTGTTTGAGATATTCCATCATTTGAGTGATTACAGCTTGTAACAGTGAATCACTAAATGTGCCCTTATACCAGTCAAATCACCATGGCTGCTGCTCAAAGTGTTCTAGCTGTTGTTCTATTATTCACTGTCTGTGGAGCAGCTCCAGATTTGTCTCTATATGACATCATCAGTACTGTCTGTATTTTATTTGTACAGACTCGCCAATTAAAATCATATCATATACATGTAGTGTGAAAATTCTGTTTTAAGGCAGATTTTGTTCTCATTATCAAAACGTTTCACTCAATGCTGTCTTTGTTCATTTAGGTTAGTTGAAGCTCAGACTAAATGCATTCATTTCCATCCTTGTCCAATCTACCGACACTGGACTGAAACTGTCTAACTAGAAAATGTTCTAAAGGGCCTAACGTACAGGTGTGCCATTTTTTATTCTTGCTAAACTTGTCTTATTACAATGTCTGAGAGTTTTGCATCTCTATCTTGTTTCCTCTTCATTAAAGCTACATTATACACCCAGTACAATAGTCAAACCCCAGTCAGACTCCATGTTTTTGGCTGCACAAGTCAATAAAATATAATCTTCATGTCTTGTGCATCACGTGTAACACATTTCACAAAAATGTGTCTGACTTATTTGGTATCTTAGGAAACTTTAGGATCTAATCTACAATATATAATCAAATCATGTAAATCTTATTAATGTTTGGCTGCACAGAATGTGTTTATACTGACTGTTCCACTTGCAAGTAGATTGCATAATATGTAATAATATCTTGTTAAATTGCAGGGAAATTACTATAGGATTAGTTTCTGATATGAAAGTAATTCAACATACCTCATAGTTCCTGGACATGTTGAGTTAAATTTCCTCCACTGATGGTGTCCATATTTCCATTCAAGTGATGCACTGAAGGTGAAGGGTAATGGCTGCTCTGCTCTTGGTGCTTAGAATAAAATCGTAAAATGCATCATTCAGACAGATGTTGTCCAGCTCTACATTCATTTACAACAAACAGCTCTGCACTTCAGGCTTCTCTGATGTCTGTGGCCCACCCCATGTCTTGATGTGGCTCTTGAGAGTTGTGTAATCCTGTTTCAATGAAAGATAAAAAAAAAAAAAAAAAAAAAAAAAGACTAAATAAAAACACCGTTATTCAACAAGTAAGGTAATTTAAGATAGAAGTTGAGAGGTGGCTCTCGCTTAAAATAGCCGCGTTGGCATTCAGTGCATCAACCTTGAAATTCAGTTTTTCTGTCTCTATGCAACAGCAACACTGCATTGAAGATCAGGGCACTAGCAGTCTCCATGGGTACTGATACCATTCGCTCTTGCTATTTTACGTCAAACACCGGAGCAGCCAGGCAAGGATGTGAACTCCTATATTGTAATTTCTACATAGAAAATACCATTAACGTATGTTAATGAAAATAATAAGAATAACAACATTTAAATCAAACAACGGTTAAAAACAATAATTTGCCTCTTGTTTTGAAAAATGTAAATTCACAGCATCCAGTGAAAGTCGAAGTAAAAGACCCACCGTCTCCTCTCTGAAGGTCTCTCACTACATTAGCCTACACATTACATTACACATAGGCTACAATTGAATGTCTCATTCAAAGGCGTGTTGAAATCTGGCCGCATGCAGCAGTCTGAATGAGCCAACTGATGAGACCGTTTAGCTGCAGTAGAAAACAAAGAAGGGCTTTCATCAGAAAGGCTATATGGACACACATAATGCAGCTGTACATACCTGTGCCGCTGTAAAACGACGTTAATCCAGAGGGAGTCGGCGCACTGTGCGGTGGTGTTGCCAGGCACTATTCCGCTGGCGCACTTTGGGGTTGTGGCTTTAAAACGGGTTGCCATGAGGCAGGTAGCACGGAAAATAGACCCCGAACTTCAAATCCAGTTAAAACGAAAGCATCAACACACCTAATAAGCACGTTAACAATCACTGAAGTTAAGTATGTACAGTTTATTTCAATTTAAATACATTTTGATATGGAGCCTGGTCCACAGGCTACTATAATGAATAGTACATTTATTTAACCACCTCAAAAGGGGTTTTTTTTCATAATGGCAACCTCAAAAGGCGCACCCCATCTTTGTAAGTGGCATTCTTGACACAAGACCTTGATGTGATGAATGTGCAAGTAACTGAATGTCCTACCTTCCTGCCACACTGTTAAGTAATATTAATTAAATAGCTGATGGCGTTCCTCCAGTTATATAAGTAGCCTATTAAAACACTAGATGCATTCGTTTTAAATAAACAAACAGATTTATATTGTTTCATTTATGCACAAAAAGCACAAGCACTGAAATCAAATCATCATTTAATCTTTATTGTGATATTAGATAATATAACTATCTATAGCACACAGTGTTTCCCTCATCTTCATGTGTGTGCGTGTATGTGTGTGTGCGTGGTGTGTGTGTGTGTGTGTAGTAAAAAGTAAAATTTACCCTCAGACTCTCTTCACATGATAAGGTACAAACAAATATTAGAACTGCAATGATTAGTCATATAATTGAATAATCATTTGAGTCATTTTCAAGCAAAACAACTGCTTGTTACATCTTCTCCAGTATTAGGAGTGGCTGCTTGTCTCCCTTTTTATATCATTGTTAAATTAAATATTTTAGAGAAATCAACTAACCGATTAACCGTGAATTTAAAATGCAAATAAAACGATTATGAAAATTATCGTTATCTCATGATATTATACTGGGCGGAGACTTGATGTTTGTGGTGCTTATTCAGTTAAGGACACACTGCTTTACACTGAAAAGTGTCAGAAATGGTCTGGAAGGACCAGAGCACAGTCTTGTGTAATCCCAGAATGTTCTCCTTTTTCAGTTGATCTTGGACAGATTCAAGTGCACGTCTCCTCAAAGGCATGGATGACACTGTCATATGCAGGAGGCAGAGTCTGTGAGGGTAGGAAGCCTTTGAGTCCATTGTTGCCCAACCAGAATGAATGTCTCTTGTTTGGCACGAGGGATGCTGAATCCGATGTGTTTGATGCTGGTGTGTCCTCAGGCATGATGACCAGAGTGTCCTCTCCCATCTCCAGACCAGCCCTGCTTCTCTTGGGCACTGGGCGGAAGGTTGAGGTCTCTACGCCGGGCTTACTCCCCAGAGGCCCCACTGGCTCCAGAGAGGGCTGTCTGTATACGCTCAGAAAAGTGCTTCTGTAAAGGCCCAGCTGGTTGCTCATGGGTGTATGTGAAGTGCCGGATCTCTTTTTGGAGCGCCTGGTGATCCTGGCGGTGGCCTGGCGCCTGGATGCCCAGGTCAACAGAACGTACACCAGAGCACCCAGCAGCAGGCCCACAAGCATAGATAAACAGAAGGCTAAAATCATATCGCCTGGAAAGGAAAAGAAATCAATGCAGAGTTTCAGAAAAAGGGGAAATACTGGAGGAAATGTTTAGTTGACTGTGAGGCATTATGCATTGTGTTGTTCTAAAAATTGGGCAGATTATTTTCCCAGATGGCAGTTTCATTTGCATTTCAAGTTAAAATAAAATATTTTTAGCATAGAGAAGGAACAGTTGCATCAGCTGAAAAAAGTACATCTCAGATGTGCTAGATTTGTTTCAGGAAGTTCTTTTTTTATTGAATTGCTATTGTTGGACTGCTATACTGGGCATAACTGTTATATAAAAGCTTACATCATACCTGCGTGTGGGTTCACTGTCCATGCAGTATCATTGTGTAAAAGCACAAACTGAAAAATAACTCCACTTTTAAATCATTTGGCTTTAAGTTATCCCTGAAATAATTGTTATGCAATACTGCTAACTTTTCCTGACTTCTCACAAAAACTTGTTCAAGGCAAGTTTATATACAACTTTCCACAAAGAGGCAATTCAAAGTGTTTTATGTAAGACATGAACAGTCATTAACATTAGACATAACATAAATAGGATTGTAATGGTACTAAATTAAATAGAAGACTAAATATCAGCTAAATGGAATAAAACGGAAAAAATTAAAAGGAAGTAAAGGTTACAGTCCCAAGACATAATTATAAATAGCTCAAAACTTAACTTAAGAAAAGGCAGTGGCAAGGTTTTAAGCTTTGATTTTTAAAGTTGTTTCTGGAAATTTGTCACAAATATGTGGTGCATAGGCAACTAACAGTTTTGACTGTGTGTTTATAGTCCAGATAGCCATGTAAGAATATAACTTATTCTTGTATCAATTGAAGAACTATCATATCTGCATTTTACAATACAACATGCCAGCCTTACATAGCAGCTTTGGGAAAAAAGTCCCTTGATCTTAACAAGAAACAAATACACTCACCAAGATTAAATGACTTTAGTATCTCCAAAAGGGGATGTGTTTCATTATGTGCCATAATGCCACCATGCGCTGGTGTTAGATTCCACACTGACTCCGAGCAGACAGACGAACACCAAGCTTTTTCCAAGACAGGCTTTTTGCTTTTACCCCTCTGTGTTTGACGGAAACTTTGCTGTCATGCTTCCTTCCCTTTCTGGCTTTAAAATTAGCATGTGCATTGCTTATCTGTGTGGGACATAACACTGGGAAACAGGGTTGTTTCCTTTTGCATCATTTCCTTGGGATCAATACATTTCAACAATGGCTTTAGTGGCCTACGACACATTTCTTGTGTTGTCATTTTTGCTAAAAACAAGTTCTGGATAGGATTGTTATTAAATAAAAATAAATCCAAACCATTAAGAAAAATACAATCTTACTTCTGTTGTAAAAAGTCTTGTTTCCAAGTGTTTTGACAAGGTTCTGGATAAGCTAAACCATGAAAATCTAACCATCCACTAGAGTTTGCCTGTAGCTATCAAGCTCTCAGTCTCGATGGGGATTTCCTTCTATTGTTGCACTCTTCCCACCTCACTCTGCAATCAGAGTCTTCAGGTTAACATTGCCACAGACCAGCCTTCTGCAGCGCAACAGCTGATACAATAATCAGTGACAACTATTCCTTTGTTATACATTGAAACATTACATTTCTAAACAGAGCTTTAAAGTAGATCATTTATTAAGTATAAGCACTTTTAAGCACTTTTCTAGGATTGAACTTTCTACAAATTCCTCAAAGAATATTTATTAGGAAAGAGGCCGAGAAGGTTTTATATGAGGGAAGGTCTCAGGAAATTTACATTCATATCACAAAGAAGTCCAGCAGGTGGCACTGAAGTACTTATAATGATGATTTGTTTGGAAAATTGCAGCTTTGTGTACTTAACAGTCACTATGATATGAATTATAAAGAATGGAGGTTCTGGAGAAACATCATGAAAGAAATACACTGCAGGTTTATATGGGTATATGTGTTTTCTATCAGGTTACTGTTTTATAACTTAATTCAAAGTGTGATATGTTAGACAATGTCACAATTTGCTTTTCTGTCCCTCCCTTAAGCCACATTTTCACTTCTCTAAACTTTCCTAGTGCCATATGTCCTTTGACTTGTCTACCTGCATCACCCATCTCTAACTCAGCCACTCCCTCTTGCCCTGCAATAACCCTTTCTCCTTCTCCCCCCTCCTCACTTGTTACCATTCTCCCTGACCTTCCCCGCACACCTGCTTCTCATTTTCCCTAATCAGCTCATGCATGTATATACCAGTTCATTTGCACTTGGACTCTGTCAGTTGAACAAAGTTGCCATGCTGCATTTCATGCCTCTGTTTCCTGGATCCCTGTATAACTGCCTACCACTAACTGTCTAACAGCAGATTTCTTCAATAAATCACTGAAGGTTTGGCGTGGGCTATCTGCATATGGGTTCTTGCCTTGCACACACCAGTGTGACCAACTGAAGGTCATTATAGAAAACTTTAAATGTATTTAGTAGGCTACTGTCAGAGATGGCAAGAAGATTGCTCACTTCCCGTACTCAAACTGAAGTACAGATACTTGTGTTAAAAAACACTCTGGTAAAAGCAGAAGTACTGATTTAACTTCTTTACTCAAGTAAAAGTAACAAAGTACAGGCTTGGAAATTTACTTAAAGTATGAAAGTAAATGTAGTCTTGCAAATGATAACCATTGCTGAGAAACTTCAGTGGACATGGAAAAAGGCTCTTTACATGTCCGTGCCTACATTGTAAATGGATGTCTGCCAATAGGCCTAAAACATCATATATATGATTATTGTGACAGAGACTGAGACTCCAGGCTAATACGATTCTGACTAAGAAGCAAGTTATGAGTCAGCGCTATTCTCTGCTATGCACTCACAATCACACCTGATAGATGACTTTTTGTACAAAACTAAAGTAACAAGCCAATTTTGTAAAATGTAAGGGGTAGAAAGTAACGATATTTGTGTTAAAATGTAAGGAGTAAAAGTAAAAAGTTGCCAGAAAAATAAATAGTAAATCAAAAATAGTAAGGTAAAAATATAGCTAATACTTAAGTATAATCTATTTAAGTACAGTAACAAAGTATTTGTACTTTGTTACTTCCCATCTCTGGCTACTGTGTCCTTTATGTCTGTGCGTTTATTTCATTTTTTACATTAATTACACAATATTGACTCAACCAGCTGGTTGAGTGCAAACCTACTAGTCAACTCTGCAGTCACCTGACATCTTCACGTCTGGAATGAGCTCATGCTTCTACTGCTTGCCCACAATACCTGCTTTTCCTCAAATATTACAAACTTTTATGTTGCTTATGTTAAAATTGTGTTCGGCAGATTGAGGGCAGATTTTGTTTTGCTTTGTATCTTATAATTTCATTATTTTCTAAACAGGGTCATGCAATGATCAAAAGTATAAAAATTAAATAAGAACTATGCAATAAATATCACAATTTTCACACCTTTTCTCAGAATCTTCATACTTAGAATTTTTAAATCTTGAATAACATCAAAACTATTTTCTTTTCTTTTTTGGTAAATGATTGTCTTTTGCAATGCGGCTCACTAGAAAGTAAGAAATGCCTGACCTTTTGCCAAATCCTACTAACATTTATGACTGCAGACTTGCACGCTTATCAGCAAGTCATAAAGATGTGACCCTTTATTAATAACTTAACGAATTGAGTGTGGTGCAGATGGTCTGCAGCCCCTATCTCCCCCTATCCCTTTACATTGAAGGCTCCTCCTGATTAATTAAAGAGCTGGATGAAAAGACAAGTGGCATGCTGCAGGAGGATTTCCCACAACCTGACAACCCCAAACCTGTTATAATACTTGTTAAAAACTGCATGTACAGAAACCCTTTTAATGTGGCCCCAATTATCGTCTGGTAGCATCTACAGCATCCTTTAATAATTTAATTCATATCACACTATCTGTGAAGCTCACTATAATCTCACTGTGAAGTGCCATACACAAACGTTGGGAGGGGGAGAGGGGGATACCCGGAATTCCTCTCTGTGTTCACCCAAAGAATTTCCCCTTTTGTCCATAAAATTAGGAGGACCGGACCGTAACTAGAACACACATTCCCGACCCCTCCTCCCCGAGTCTGTGTAGTTTGCTGCCAGCAGCGTGCCGCTCTTTATTTTTGTGGTTACAAACTTGACTTCACGCCACCATATTTAATTTTCACCGTTACCATTGGCAACAAGGCAACACACAGGCACTTCCTCTGTAAAGTTATCATGCTCTGCAGTCCTGAAAGCGGTGAGATGACACATGGCGGATGCAATTGAATTGATAGTGTTGTTATGTTAGCCTGGTGGTTGTTAGGGTCCTGTTTACCGAAATTTTAGCTATATTTCACTTGTTAGTTTCAGTTAGTTCTTCTTTGGGTTTGTGGCGTTTTAGTGACTTCCTTTCGTGTCACTGGCGCTAACACCATTCAAACAGCTACAGTAAGTTACATCCTACTTTGTTTAACTTCTAAATTAGAACTTGAATTAGAACTTCTAATTGAGTGTTAAAGAACTTTATGTTAACATTATAATATGTGAAACAGGCATGTAGGCCTAATGAAACTGTTCGAAACTTCGAGATATCTTTGAGCTCATTCAAACATTTTCTCACTCGATAATTGTACTTCCTTTTTTGATTGTCCTTTAAAGTGCTTGTGGGTTTATAAGTTGTCAGTTTGCAGGCCACGACAAAATATTAACTCTTTATTTTAACATTTCTATACTCACTAACCATTTAACTTGTATATAGCCTCATACATGGCTGTCCTGCCAATTACTTGCCTGTTAATTTTAATGATATCTTTGTGGTTTTGTATTGCTTATCTTTCTATATTTACTGTATATTTGTTACTTCCTGAATATTTCTTACTGGCACTTCTTGAGAGTTAATGACATTCAATGATTCAGTCAAATGCCTTGCATCTGTCAGCATACTTGTATTTTAGCATCAATAAAGTTTATTATGAGTCTCACTTTTCATATAAGCAATAGATTGATTGACAGGTAATACTATCTTAAATATAGTGTAATTTGCCTGTTCTTCATCACTTGTAGCCTTTGAAAGCATAATAGGATCAGACATTTGGATAATTTGACAGGCCTTTTTCACAACAGACATTTTGGTCATAAAAAGAAAACCACATGTTACTATTAGCATCTGTTTTAGGCCATGACAGTGTGATTTTGCCAGCATGCACAATACCAGGACCCTGAACCTGAAGAAGATTTAGCCATCATTATGTACTGTATATTTTGTCACAGGTGGCATATTGATTATTTCTTCTGATATCAGGCAACAAAACCACAAAAAGACATCCTTACTTCACTGAAAACTGTCTACAGGGATATACAAACAATATTGAGGGTAACAAAAAGTTGTAGTAAAATAAAAAGCAAAAACAAAATTGCAACCAAGAGGTAAAAACAACAACATAAAAAACAATGAAAACTATAATAAAAACATTATAGTGGTAATCTTTCAATGATTTAGGTTAACTGTTAAACACTTATCACTTCAATGGTACAAAGTAACTGAAAGTGGAGTTACCTAGGGTGGTCTTAAGGCATTCAACATGAATATGTGCTTAAAAGAAGAAAAGAAACTTAATTTATTTGGTCCCAAAAGGAGGCCTATAAACACTTGCTAAGTTTAGAAATAATGAGCAGTGTAGTGAATTCATTTCTTGACAATAGGTGTGGCCTCAGTTGTAACCCTTCGACTTGTCTTTTGCAGCCATTGAATGGAAGAAGTGCTTCTATTGGACAGTAAACCTACTTGTCCCTGCATGAAACCTGAGATTCAATTGGACCTGGTCCTGCAGTGAAATTAGAAAGAGAGAGAGAGAAGGAGAGAGAAGAAGAGCGAGGGGGGGGGCAGAGGGGATGTCCCACTCAGGACAGTTGTTAAGGATCTTCTGCCGTCAGCATCAGTGACCCAACTTGTCATTACAGCTGCGGCGAGACGACATGGCATCTCCAAGGCACTTCGGTCGACCGTCTGTCGATATCGCAAATGTGATGCAAAAACTGCAGGGTAAGTGTCATTCTTTTGCTCAGCTGGCTTACGGACAAAACACTCTCCTCCTGCACTGCTGCTACTACTGCTGCACAGTAATATTGTGCTGATTCAATGGCTGGCCTGCGTGTCCTTCTGAAGTTTTCCAGCTTCTGCAAGGCAGGATGCACACACACACACACACACACACACACACACACACACACACACACACACACACACACACACACACACACACACACACACACACACACACATTCATGCCTCCACACCCACACCACACACTCATTTACTTACATAGGAGCATTTAGGCATACAGATTGAAGCATATTGTTAAAATTAAACTATTTTACCTGATTGCTTACTAAGAAGATACAAAGATGTACCTCATTTTTCTTGTCTCTCTGAACAGTGATGGAATGTGCAAAAATGGCAATATATAGTATAATTTTGAATACTTAAAAAGTGATAGGTTTCAGTCCTACATTGTGTAACTGGCCTGTTCTCGAGCACTTCTAGCATTTGAAAGCATAATAGAATCACACATATGGGGTAAGTTGATTTAAAATGCACATGGTCTTTTTTGTCACCAGGTTTAGCCTTTGTTTCCCAATAGCACATAATCTTATTTGGTATAATAAGAAAATTAATTCTTGTGATATCTTGTGACCAAACTGCAAAAAGACATACTACATTGTTGGCCGGCCTAGATCAGTAATTAAGAACTTATTTAAAGAAAACATGATTTGTCTTATTCTGTAAATATTGTGAAACTACTATTCTTGACACAGCTTTTGATCAGTTTGTCTTCACATCTTTAAATCAGATTCTGTTGAGATTAGTACACCAAATTTGTTGCAAAGAGGTATGCATTTTAACATCATGTGATTATTAAAGCATCAACGTGATCTTGTCGCTAATAAAAAGAACTTAATGCTTTTTGGACACATTTTTTCAAGGAATAAGCTCATATTTTGTTTGATCCCTTCTGAGAAAGTTTTATTCAAGTCTTAGATTAAAAGTTAGCACCTTCATTTATGTCTTTGAGGCAGGCCAGAGATAATTAGAAACATTTAATCTGGTTTAAGTTTTGACATAGGATACTGAGTCACAACAACTGTGGTTTCCTTAATGCACAGACTAACAGAATGAACAAGACTAAAACCTGACACCGTTTCTGCCCTTGGTAAGAGGATAGATCGATAGTGGGAGTCTCTTTTTGCTGGTGCCCCCTTTCATTACAGAACATCAGTCTGGTCCATACTGGCATCCGCTCATTGTAGATGCATTTCTGGAAGTACAGTGTACCAACAAATTTGACACATTATAGCTTGTTATTACCATAGCGATTGTTTTGAAACATTTGTCTGTGGTTGTCCAATGCTGCCCAGTTCCTGCTCTAGAGAGACTTGGTTTCCTGTGCATTGCACAACTATTTACATACACTTGATATCAATAGATATTCTAAGCACAATGAGGGTGAAATATGTCATGACAAAGAGCACCTGCCATTTGGGTGTTTCACAGATTTTGAGGCCCTTATACTGACTCAGCCATGCCCTGGAATTAAGGGATAAATAATTTATAAAGCATCTTTAAGTCTCTTTAAGTAATCTTGTTAGTGCTGATTAGTGTAATGATAGACACAAACTACACCATCTACACCTGCAGCTGAAAAAAAGAACAGATTTCAAAATTATTTATTTTTTGTTGAAAATAATAGAAACAAAGAGATGCAATTGCTAAATGTCTCTCTGAGCTATCAAAATCAGAAAAATCAAGTAGCTTTTATACTGCATGGGGAAAATTCACCTGAACGGTGCATAAATGGCATAATCTGCAACGCAAAGTGCAAGCCACTGTGTGTCATGACAGGAAGTGGAATTTGGTGTCAGGTCACATCTGGAAGACATAATTGTGCCAGTTGTTTAAGGTGCTCTGTAGATGGCAGGAGGCAAGGTAGTCTGAGCTTTTTTTGCTATTAATCAGACGCAGCTTCCTGTCATTAAAGGCATCTTGCAGCGAGCGTTACTGCAGACTCACTTTGACTCAAGCAACGGTCCAGCTGAGTGGATCCATTATTGACACCAGCTAATCTGAAGTCTTATGAATGCATCTTGCTAGTGTTGATTGTATTAGTCTACATTATTTATTATAACAGATTTGTGAAAACTCCTAAACGTATTAACCACCAAAGCAAAAATACTTGTTGCTGTGCCATCATGCCATCGTAATATTTGTCTGTTTGATTTCAGCGCCATTATAAGACCACAGTGTAGCAACAACACCTTGTGGCCTTAAACACCCTCAGGGTACCATTGATGTCTAGTAGTTGCCTGGTGGAGTGTGCGTGACAAGCAAGTTGCTCACATTATGCCTGGGTTTCTGTGGGTTTCACTCTAGTTGAGAGAGTGTGTCAAACAGGATATGAAGAAACACAGCTGGTGTAGGGTTTGGGGTGGCATCTCATACATGTAGAGTGGTGAATCGCCTTTCTGATCACAGATTAACTGACAATTACATTCTCAATTAATGGATAATTTTGTTTAAGCTAGAAAATGTCAAAAAATAGTGATAAAAGGCCCATCACATCTCTTTTGGATCCAAGGTGACGTCTTCAAATGTTTTGTTTAGCCTGAGCAGTCCAAAACTCCAAAACATTGAGTTTACAATGAGAAACAGGGAATCCTCACAAGAAACTGGAACCAGTAAATGTTTGGCTTTTTTGCTTAAATAATGACTGAAACTAGGAATCAATCATCAAAAAAGCTGCCTGTTAATTTTCGTCCTATTAACCAAAATGCCTCCCTACTCTGCACATGCAGCCAGTAACACAAGATTACAGCTGTGTTGTAAAAGGTCACAAGCTAAAATATTTTGGTAGAGCACACCCATTGTTAGAAATCTGTGTTCACTAAGGGGGTGGAGTAGTTACATCAGTACAGACGAGCATGAATGGTGTCAGCTGTAAGAGATGCTTCTACTCTACAGTGTCAGCAACAGCTGCCAGGGACAGACAGCCATCACACCGATATGATCTCATGAACAGAGAGCCCAATTCCTTATCAACACTAAGCCAAGCTGCCTCAGACTGTTTTGAATACTAATTATTTTAGGACAGTGGTTTTCAACATCATAAGTAAACGCTGTCAAGCAACACCAAATAGACAGCTACAGAATAATTTGTTTGTCCTGCCTGATTGTTGTTGGACTGTCAGAGCTAAAGTAAGGCTGCACTCAACTAAATGGAACAACAACAACAGGGTGAGTGGGCTTTTACAGCGCTCCCAGGTGACCACCACACGCCAATAAAGCCAAGCACATAAAGTACAGTATTGCCAAAACTATCATCTGTCCTAAGATCACCTTAAGTAGTCCATTACTCATTTGGATTGCAGATGCTTTAGTGGTTTGATGCTCTGCGTGGTGTTTGTTGCTGGAGCTATCCACCTTTAATTGCCACTTAGCTACTAGTACTACATAAGGCCTAATTAAATCAGTTGACTAAGACATTATGACTCAATGATGGGGAGCTGTTTTACATAAGGATGTCATGCTTGTCAGAGTTAGTATATCCAGACCTGACCTACATGCAGTATGTACACCTTATTACTCAAACTGACAAAGTTCTCTGAGACTCTGGACAATAGCTCCTTAATAGCTGGATGGATTTGAGACTGAGCAGCTGGAAAATCAGGACAACTTCACGTTATCAATTACAAGTCTGTTTTTTTGTTTCATGTGTTATTTTTCTTCCTTTTTCCTCTAAAGTGTTTTTAGGGAGGAATTTGAACCTCATGCTAATAAGCGTTTCTGACACTTTTAACCACTTATTGTGGCCTTCCTCAGTGGATGGAATTGCTCATCTTTTTAAAAAAAAAGGACAAAAGAAAGTTGAACCATTTTCCAAGGTTTAAGAATAAACCTTCAAGCTCAAGATTGTAGCAATTTTTGACTATTTTATTTAGGCAGGGTACAGCTGCTTGTGTTTAGACAACATTCAACATTTGGGAGCTTTCACTTATGAAATAGTTTTGTAGAAAAATCGGGTTTATATATCGAAAAAGTAAGGTATCAAAAGACATATTGTTTCAGTATCAGGAGCAAAATGCAGGTTTTGGCACTAGAAAGGACATATTTCAAATGATATCTAGCCCTAGTTGACTCTGGTGGAAACAAAAACACATGACTTCCTTTGCAGCAGGGTTTTCCTGGGTTGGACCTATGTGGCATGAGGTGTTTATGTGGCAAAGAAGGGTTTAAATATGAAAATGGTTTTGATTACGATTAATTACAGGGTTAATCTTTTTTATTTTAACCTTTTGGTGTGGGACTTAGCTGCTCATAAAATTACTGTGCATTAATTGCTGTGTCCCAACAAACTTATTGCATCATTTAAATGGTGCGACTTTTAACCCTGTGCTGTTTTGACGTAAAAGGGAGAGAAAAAAATTCCATTTTAACCCAAATAGCTTTTCTGGGACAGGTCCACCAGCAGTCTATAGAGCAGTAATAATAGAATCACAAGCTCAGGCCTATTTTTAGTATATCAGAGAAGCTTTTAGTATGCTGGTGGTCTTGAAAGAAAAAAGGGATTTTTCTGCAGGAGAAGATAAGCTATCAAGTACCATACTTATGCGCTATTGTGTGTTATATTCAAAAGAGGGGAGTAGTAGTGCAGTAGAAAAAGACTTATGGTCAAAGCTGAAGTGGTGCTGTTGGGTCTTACAGGACAAAAATTTTCACACTTTAGAGCTTTTACATGATACGGTGTATGCACTGGGAATCCCGGGGTGGGTGTGTCTGCTTTGTCATCACAATAGCGTTGACTCGGAGAGCGAGAGAGCGAGAGAGAGAGAGAGAGAGAGAGAGAGCAGGTGGTGGATGTCATTCACCAGCCTCAGCATTAATTATTAAGATTTGTTGCACCATGGTGAGCTTTGTGCAGCAGTCTTTTAATTTTGTTGTGGTCTATTTAATCAATAGGCCTACAGGGACTTCATCTGATTTTACAGACAAAATAAGAATTTAAAAAAGCTAATTTGAAAGGTACATTTTTACATTTATTTCATAATTTCCTTGGACATTGAAATGCTGTTTCAGTCTCATAGAAGATTAGACAAATCTTATAGGCAAACACAGGCCCATACATACACATACAGACACGCATAAATCAGGATCATGACATCACCGACTCCCACATGCTGATTGGTGGAGCCACGCTTCTAACTGATCTCTCTCCAGCCTCAGACGGTATGATGATACAGCGAGGCAGTGCAGAGGGGGCTGTGCACATCCACACGGGCATGGCTCCTCTGGATGGGAAAAGCACAGGAAGATGGCAGGATGTGATTGTAAATGACCCAATCCGTTAGAGTTTTCATCTCCATCTGTGCGTTTGTGGCTGTTTGCGTGTGTGTGTGTCTGTGTGGGAGAGTGTCAAGGAGGAGGGGACGTTTTCATCACAGCCTACAGCAGCTCGTTTGCTTTCACCAGGGAAACCAGGCAGCCAGATCTGTTTTGCTTCCTGCTGGAAAGAAAAGGGAAAGGACAGGACAGTGTGCTTTGTGCCAGTTTCTCCACAGTGGATCTTATTTTCACACATGCATATATGTACGCTGGAACTCATGAAAGGCAAAAGGAGAGACTTGGAGAGTGGGGTGTAGAATGGCTCACTATAAGGATGTATCTGTCAGAAAGACTTCTTTAAATCTGGTGACCGGATTTTTTCAGTATTTACGTGGTAAGTAGGGCAACAACACCCTTCACCTCTCATCTGTGTACACATACGCAGCTAATCTGGGATATAACTGGATAAATAACAGATGCTAATGGTTTGTAGGTGAATCTGTGCTTCATGAACTAGTTACAGTGCTGCACAAACACAGCTGTATGTGTGTTGCATCTGTGTGTTTGTTTGTGTGTATCTGTATGTGTGTGCTATGCTTCAGTGGGCATCCCCTGTGCATCAGTGATGAAGCATTGGCCTGTGGGTTAACTCAATGCCTTGCTCCCTGTATAGTGTTCACATTGCTTCCTTAAACACGTGACCAGTGTCTATATCTCTAAGGTTGGATGTTTAAAAATGGCCACTCTGTGCAGTGTGCAGCACTAGTCTACTGGCATGCGTGACAGGGTGTTAGAAATCAGTCCTTGACGCAACAACATCACTTCTATGGCAAAAAAATCTGTCCTTTTGTCATACATTTTGCATAATGCATTAAGCATTGTGACAGAATATATTAGACCACAAAAGAGGCTGGGGGGTGACCGAAACAATCACACATTTTATTATTGAACACAGGGGACTTGGGGGATGTGTTGGCAGAAATATCCTACCCACTCATTCTTTAATCCCCTTGTATGACCTCTTTTTGAAAGCACTTCACAGGAGCATTGATTATACTATCACCGGTAAGCTTGTGTTATTCACTTGCACAAATGTGTTTGGTGCAGGATGCTGTAATGCTACTTGACATCCCAGAAGCAGTGTGAAATTATGTACTATGAGGCTGGATAAAGTAGGATTCCGGCTGGGGGAGTCCTGCAAAGGCTATAACTGACAAAAGTTATACTGTAGTAAGGGGATTTATATTTAATGCATTTTATGATTCTGTGGTAGCTATAAACCCAACCATATCCATATCTAGAATCAATTAGCAGCCACTTCTTTGCAAGAGCAATCTCTGATCATAAAGTCCTACTGACTGAGTGTATTTAGTTGTGTATGTTCCACAGTACGAATATCCCCAGCCCCTTTAGTCTGATGTATGGGGCTTAACAGTCAACCATCAAAACAAGTGGCGTCTATCATGTATTGACATGTTCTCCTTCCCTTTTATTTTTAGATGAGCAGGAGGCAGTGCAAAAGAGAACCTTCACAAAATGGATCAACTCTCATTTAGCTAAGGTAAGTGTGAATTTCAATCCATGCTCGCCTCGCTTTTGCACTACGTGGCTAATATAACTCACTTGACAGGGGCTGGAGATTGAAGGATTTTATAAGCTCATCATGTTAAACAAATTGTCAAATATGACTATTTTAATGAGAGAGGCTTACGATGCTTTATTACTTGTCATTATCATGTAGCTTTTCTTTGACCTTTTGTATTTGAGGCTACTGAGCCGTTACGCCTGTGGAGGGAACCTACTGCATGTGTGCTTTGCCGTGCAACAATTATGACACCTATTACCCTACACAAGATAATTGAATTTATCCACTTAACAATAAATAATGACACAGGTTATTTCTTAAGCATTTAATATGAAATCATTTTTCTAAAGACAGTTTGCTAGATCTAATGATGGCGTGGGAACACCCACTGCAGTATAGCCTGATTCTTCTGTTGTCCTGAGAGGAGAACCATTGAAATGGTCATGTAGCATGTAGCTTTCCCCGGAAAGATAAAACTTACATACCTGAGCTCAGAGAGTCATCTTCACAGTGCCAATATGCAGTTCTGCTTTAAGGAAGACCACAAGGAGCATTTATACTTGAGCTCAAAACTAGTGGGTTTATGTAGACATATGGGACGTATAATGGATTTATTTAGAAACTGGTGTGTGGGCTATGTGTTTGTTGTGTATTAGGTATTTGAGTGTGTCCGCTGTGTATGATTGTGTAGGTACGTGTGAGGGTGTTTTGTTATTTGTGAGTGTGTGTATTTGTGGACAGAATTTGGCTCAGATAGTGACGCAGTGTACAGATGGAGAGCAAGAGGGTGAGGACAGTTCCCCGTAGGCAGTCGTCTGCTTTTAAGGTTCATGCATGCAAATTACAACAATGAAACATGCTGATATGCTGTATTACATCACACTGTGACCCTAAAATAACAAACTGTGTTAGAGTATGCACACACAGAATGAGTACTGAGTTATTTTTATGTGCGAGTGTAATCAATGCAGACACAGCAAAGTGTTCAACTAGTCAGACACCGCTAACAGGGGTTTAAGTCTGAAACACGGCAAAGAGATTTAGTTCAGAGGGGTTTTTGTTGAGTCTGATCTTCCCACATTAGTTCAGGGCTTGGCTTCTAAAACTTTGAAAGAATCTCAGTTATGTGGTGGGCCAACGCAGAGACGCTTTGTTGGTCTATTCTTCATTATTCATGCACTGCGCTCAAGTTTACTCACTGTGCATACCAATAAGACCAATGTAGCATAAGCTACATCATAAAAAGTAGAGCTCTCAAAAAGTCATATTTACATAGCGGACAGCTGCCATACTGGCAGGAAAGTTTACATTAAATATGAGTTTTCTTGTCAGTGCACGTAAGGTTTTTGCAATAGTTTTGTGTATGAATAAATGATGAATATTGGTGTAAATGGAATCTCCTGTTTATGGGTGAAAGTTTGTATTATCTAAGTTTGAACTTCCTCCAGTTGTCACACTTTCCCTTCAGCCTTTGTTTCCATTTCCTCTGATATTGTATTAGGAAGTATCTTTCCAGTGATTTTCACAGTTTTTCCACTGTGAGGTCTCATGTGACTCTGTTGCTCAGTAAATAATTTTCCAGGGTGGGAATGATTACCAAATGACAGAAGCTATTTTTGCATGATTGTGCATATTAACAGTTTAATTGTAGAACAATTGTTTTAATCTGATTGGTAGGAATAGAGTAGTTAAATATTCTTATAGATATATTTAATTTGATTTAATATTTAATTTTAGTATATTTAATTGACTCTTTAACACATTACTGCATAACTGTGTGTTCAGTCATACAATACTAATGGAACTTTAGCTACAGTGTAACACTGCATGTTTTAGAACCAGTATTGGTCAGATAAATCGCAAACAACTGATTATATTTGAATAGAAATATGGCACAAACCATGACACATCTTCTACAGTACTTTGGTGAGTGCAAGTGTACAGAATAACAGGACAGACGCTTGCCTCTTCACACTGCTATGCCCCAAATAGGCAGCCAACTGCATCCTGTCATGGAATATGTTGAGTTGTGAAATGGCCTGTATATGGTGCCAAATAAAGAATACCCATGGTGAGCTATCCTTTTAATTTAAGCTTCACTCATTTACTGATACAGTAATGCTTGTGTAACACAGTAGGTTATAACACTGTTATTCATACAGCTCTGTAAATGTGTGAATATGATATCAGGAGACAGTCCAATTAGGGTTAAATGAGTACCACCATTGCCTGAGGACTGGGAACCAAGCCACTACTGAGGAAAAAGCACCATCTTTTCAGCTGCAGGGAGGCTCTGTGGTTGTTGCTAACAAGCCTGATTCTCACAAGCAGCATTTGGTTTCACTTTATCCCTGCTAATGGATTAGAATACCAATGTCTTTTCACACTATATAATTAACAATGTAACATCACTGGTTCTATAAATGCATAGGTTTTCAAGAGTGATTCATTTCTGATTATGTCAATTTTCATTTGTTGTCGTGATTATTAGTTTTTGTGTTGTTAAAACTGTGTTTTTTCCTCCCCCAGTATAAACCCCCACTGGAGGTTAACGACCTTTTTGAGGACATCAAAGATGGGGTGAAGCTTTTGGCTCTGTTGGAGGTTCTGTCTGGCCAAAGACTAGTAAGTAGATCTGATGAATTGTTTTTGCACAGGAAGGATTTAAACATGATTGTATAGACTCTTACCTTACAGATGCTAATACCATATATCTTTCCTTTTCAAGTCTCTTTCCCAAAATTCAGCCTTGGTGCAGAATTACAGCCACTAGAGCCAGTCCCACAATGAGCTTTCCTTAGTATGTGCCATTTGAGTCTGTAGCTTTTGAGGAGGAGAGAGAAGGGGGCAAGGTGGAGGCTGAGGGTGTGGCCTTGACAAACTGCCACTTTGCTCGTTTGAAAGCCATAATGTCTCTCTCTCATGGGTGGGCCAAATTCTTTGGGTGGTCAAAGCAGAGAAAGGGGAGGTAACTTTTCCCCTTGTGACCTCATAAGGTCCAGATTGGCACATCTGAGCTTTTATTTTCTCAAAGGCAGAGCCTGATACCCAGGGCTCGGTTTACACCTATTGCCATTTATAAAACCTTATAAAGTGAAATGTTCATGCCATGGGACCTTTTAATAAGTATTTATGTATCAAACAGAACTTTCAGGTAGTGATGGGCCAAAATGTCCTCAAAATGCACAAATGTCTGAAGTGGTTTGAATCTTAAATTGGTCCCTGCAAAAATAGCAACACAAGCTCACGCACACATAAACACTGGCTCAGACTCTGATAAGGATTTAGTAATCAGACCTGTCTGGAAACAAAATGCCATGTCATCTGTAAAGCTGTTACTTGGCAAATGAATGAGTTGCTCTGCAGTGACAAACATGACTATCTAAAATGAGTGGTTAAGTAGTAAAGTAGACATAATTAAATGGTTGAAGGAAGAATTGGCATTCTCAGTTGACTTGATTTTCACTTTCTTTCCTCAGCCCCGTGAGCAAGGCCGCCAGTTGAAGAGGATCCACTGGGTCTCCAACATTGGCACAGCGCTCTCAAATTCCTTGAAGGCAGGAAGGTAAGCATTCATTCATATCAGCAGTTTCACCTTTGGCATGAACATTTTATGAAGTCCATTTTTTCTACAACTCCACACCATACTAGAAAAAAACAGTGGCATGTCTTAAAGAAGTCCAGGGTATGATTAAGAACTCATGAGAAAAAGCTGATGATTAGATACATGTTAGTGCACGTACATAAGGTCTGTAACATGCACTATGTTCAGAAAAGCAGCAGATGGAAATAGGAATTCTTGATTACATAACTCATCTCTAAATCCCTTGGCTCTATGAAGCCTGTGTCCCACTTTCATCTGTGTCCCCTGAGGATGGAGACTTACATTGTTGCGATCTCTCTCCCTTCATGAATGCCTTCAGTCTGTGTATCGAGGATCTCCGGTCAGTCGCCATTAAACGCCCTGTGTGATCAAATACTGTATGCATTCTTTAATTTGATGCACGATGTGTACTAAGCAGCGCTTGGATACAGCCATTCTGTTTCAATAAATTTAGTCATTAAGCTTTTCTATTGTCATGCATTTTGACTGGAACGCTGGGTACTGACGTGTATTTGGAGCTGCTCAAATGTACAGATGTAAAAATTGGCAAATTGTGGCAGTAACCAATGCAAGGTTTGCAGTGCTGTGGTACCTCTGCTTTTCCTTTAATGCCTAGTTGTACACAACTGTCTTCTTCTTTCCGTTCCTTCTGGTTCACTTCTCATTGTGGCTGTTTCTACCTTCCTGGCTTGGCTATATTACAGTACTTACCTGCATCAAAGACCTACCTATGATGCCTTTAAGCAACAACAACAAAAGCTTGCAACATTTGGACAGTATGAATCTTCTCTGGGTTTCTGAGGGTGAAAATCCCAAAAAAGAAATCTCACTTCCAGCCTGTCTGCATTTGACTTATTTTCCAGACTGATACTCTGTTTGTTTGTTTTTTCAGATCAAACTCGTTAACATTCATGCCACTGACATCGCAGATGGACGACCATCTATTGTTCTTGGGTTGATATGGACTGTTATCCTCTACTTTCAGGTAACGCTTCATCTGATTGCTAAATTCTGAGAGTTTGATAACTGTGCTCACTCCAAGGTGAGTTGATGCCCTAAAAATAAACCCTGCACTTCACAAACTCCTGGACCAAACATTTTTATCCAATGCTGATCTTTGTCTTGTCAAACCATTTCATAGCGTAATGTATGCGTAAAACAGCCATCACTGGATAGCTTGCCACAAAATGATGATGTTGAATGCCAAGAAATACTGCCATTTTGTTTTTGTGTTGCCATGGTCACAATGCATCCTCTTCTTTTCCCATTGGTATTGTTCTTCATTTAGATTGAGGAGTTAACCAGCAACCTGCCAGCCCTCCAGGCCCTGTCCAACAGCAACTCTTCAGTAGAGAGTTTAGCCAGCTCTGAAGCAGGAAGTCCTCCCATGAAGCGGAAGGTGGTTAACAAATTTCAGGGCAATGCCAAAAAGGCCATGCTCAGATGGGTGCAGTGTACAGCTGCCAAGTAAGTCACTTTCAAATGACCTTTTTTGCCATGTGTTACAATATGTAAAGAAGTATTATACATGTTCTATATACTATATAGATATACAGTATAAATAAGGTATAGATAGGGTGTCTATGTTCTTTCATAGGAAATTTGCAAAACAATGCTCAAGTATGTGTTTTTCAGGTATCATGGAATTGAGGTGAAGGACTTTGGTCCCAGCTGGCGCGATGGTGTTGCGTTCCAGTCAGTGGTGCACGCCATCAGGCCAGACCTGGTGGACATGGAGGTGGTGCGGAGCAGAAGCAACAGGGAGAATTTGGAGGATGCCTTTGCACTTGCAGAAAATGAGCTGGGTATTCCCCGCCTGCTGGATCCAGAAGGTGCCCTTGACCTTTCCAACTGCTTGCTTTAAATATTCCAGTGTAGTAGACTATTCAGACAAGGTAGCATTGAATATGTGTGTTAAATAGGTAAGTCTTTTGACACATAGACATAAAAGCAGCAAATATGCAGTATTAAATTATTGAAATTATGTTACTCTGTCAATCAATTCTGCATGAGTGTTTTGCCAACATGTTTGCTGAAAACATCAGTGAAACCCTCCAGAGGATTAAAATGCTGTGTGTACTTGTGGCTCTGAGTTTTAGTCTGTGGAAGTGAAGCAGTCTGCAGTGGCTCTGCAATCCTGTCTTCACTAGTAGAGTCGTGATGCTTTATTGCACAAAGAGCTGCTCTGAAACGTCTCTGCTTTTACGGGAGCTTAGCCCTGATTTCTAGAAACATTAGGTCAAGGATGAAGATGAAAGTAGTGTTAATAAGCTGTCAGGCCTGCAGAGATATACCCTCTTCTTGAGGATGCAATTTAATTTTTTTAAATGTCATATTGACTTAATACCAAATGTAATGGCTATGTCATACCTGTCCTTTTTTTGTAGAGCTATGAGTTCATAGTGAAATACTGACATGATTTTTGAAATCCTGAAAAATGTATATTTTGCATCAGTGTAAAGTTTCATCCAGCGCATTGTGTTGCTCTGTAGATGTGGATGTAGACAAACCAGATGAGAAATCCATCATGACATATGTGGCTCAGTTCCTCAAGCACTACCCAAACCCGCACCACTCTGAGACTGATGGACAGCAGGACGAGGTACTTTAAATGTTTAAAATGTTTAAAATGTTTGATATACTGTACAGTACATACAAGGCAGTAATACATCAGGAATTATATGGGGGAAAATGTTGTTTTTTAACAAAATAGTCTAGAATTGTGTCAAAATGTGTTATTGTTTCAAAAATTAAGTTGTATATATTGTTTCAAAAATTAAGTTGTATATATTGCTTCCATCCACATTTCCCAAAAATGAGTGCATCAAATGACCACATGCAGATATCAACATTAAATGCTTGATGAAAACATGCTTTATCTGCTGCTGTGCTTGATTGTTGTAAGCCTTTTTCATGCTTGTCATTTTATCACATTAAGCTTTCATGAATGAAAAAAATGAGCACAGACTTAATATATTCATCAAAATTTAGTTTTCCATCGCCATCTACTTATTTTTTATTTTTTGCACATTAAGCTGCATCTTGGCTCAATTCCAACTTTTGCACTGTCAGTGCCAGTACTTCAGGTGAGAGTTCAGGTCATAGTGCTGCATGCTCTCTGTTTGGAGTGTATTTCCACCTTGCCCTAATCTAATTTTTCCATTCTCCGCTTCTTTTTTCCTTCTTGCTGTTCTAATGCGTTGTGTGGTGTGTTTCCATCTCTTTCTTTGCCTTGCTGCTTTCCTGGATAGTTTGGTCCCCAAGATATAGAGCAAATGCTTGAGGTATGTTTCAGTAAATTAACAGACTAAATCAGAGGTTTGAAGAAGATGCTACTGTTCATACCCCTTTCCTTCTACCATGACTTATGAAACTAATCTTTGCTAAAACGTAGAGGGTAGAGAAATAGAGAGGATTTTCTGAAATGTCTGTTTGGTGTGAGTTTCTCTATGTATTGGCATGCTCATCTAAAAAAATAAATAATAAAGGATTCAAATCAGTCTGTTTCTGTGACTCTAAGCATGTTTCCTGATTGTGAACAGAGAGAGGAGCGAAAGATGCTGAGAGAGCTGAAGGTGTTTTTAGATCAGCTGGAGAGAGATGTGCTGCGGGCCCAGGGAGCAGAGGGAAATCTCACTGACAAATATCAGGTTAATCAAGGCTGGAAAGACAAAGTGCATTATTACATAGCATTCTGCTTTGACAAAGACAATTTTCAACTCTAACCATGTCTTTCTCATTTTATCCTTTTGTTTTTCAGGGATTTAAGAGCTTCCGTGTACAGTATGAAATGAAGAAAAAGCAGACAGATCCACTGCTGCAGCCAGTCCACAGAGATGGCAAGCTGTCTGTAGACCAAGCTCTGGTCAAACAGGCGTGGGACCGTGTCTCTGCCAGGGTAATTGTACTGTATACTTTTCCACAGCATGAATAATTTATAACCAAGCCACAAAGAAAGCTGAATTAATTATGGTAATTAATCATACCTAGAGCGTCCATTAGTTATTAGTCATTATGCTGTTTTTTGGTTGAAAATCACATTGCTATAGTGAAAGTATCATATGGGGGAAACACAATTTAGGGTGCCGTTCTTCCCTGGCTGCCAGTAAAAGTTTTAAGTGTAAGAGAAGCGTTTTAATTAGAGTTTGTCCTGAAGAGAGGAGACGGAAACAGAGGAGGTTTTGTTCACTTGGCAGCCTGCTCTTCTGGATACCCGTAGCTCGTCCAGATTGGCATAAAACTCCTTTGTAGCCTGATTGCTTGTGAACATGTGAAAATGTTTCGATCAGCATAGCCTTCTCTATGGTAGAATCTTGCTTTGGTAGAGTGGGAGTTTTAATGTATTTCAATTTCAGCTGCTGGACTGGCACATCCATCTGGACAAGTCCCTGCCTGGTCCTCTGGGAGTGATTGGAGCCTGGCTTCACAGGGCAGAGATGGCTCTGAGAGAAGACATTCCCATCCAACATGATCATGAAGAGACAGCCAATCTTCTGCACAGAAAACTAGAGCAGCATAAGGTAACACAGCGCACCTTTAGTTTCAATGTGTTTGGATACCTACCATACTATTGCCATTGTAGGTATCCAAATCATTTTATACAGCTGGCGTACACAGGAAGGTCAATGTGGCCATGGTTATATGTGATTACATTTCACAGGAGGTGTTAAAAAACCTGGAATCGCACAGACAAACCTTCCAGCAGATCCACAGGGACAGATCAGTAAATGGGGTACCTGTTCCATCTGAGCAGCTACAAGATATGGCTGAACGGTAAGACTTTTGTCTTGTAAGTTCATTTTATGTACAGTTTCTCCTAAACAAATTTTAAAATTAAACATCAACTTGATGTTTACCAGTTCTGTTAAGTAAAGCATTTTCTGGTCTTCTGTGCCTCTTGTAAAAATCAAAGAAAAAAAAAAAGAATGATTATTGAACATCTGTTTAATTTGTAGGTTCAATTTTGTGTCCACATCATCACACGCTCACTTGATTAAACTGGAATTCTGCGAAATGAAGTATCGGCTGATGGCATTTCTTATGTTGGCTGAGTCAAAGCTTAAGTCCTGGATCATTAAATATGGCAGACGGGACTCTGTTGAACTCCTGTTGCAAACCTACCTTGTAAGTGGCAATTATTGTTTTTATAGTATTTACAATATTTACAGTATTTGAATGGCAATGTGTCAGACTATTTAATCTCTATTTTCATGTTTGTCTTTCTATTCTAGACTTTTGTAGAAGGCCACAGGTTCTTTGAGCAGTATGAGATCATCTTCACAGGCCTCAGGCAGGCTGCAGAGGTTTATGTAAAGTCTGACAGCTCAAGTAAGACTTCTGTTTTTATTACCAATTTCTTTGTTAAGGTATATATATAATATATGTATACATATATAAATTTGCTTATGGCTCATGGTAAACAGCCTTTTTATTGATTTAATGTTACAGGGTCTAAGACCTGTAACAAAGGTAAGTCTAAATACAGCCTGCTAATCTTTAAAACCTTAACTTTGCCTGTTTCCTGAGCTACACCTTTCTGAAAATTTGGGGTTGCACTTTTCTTATCTAACATATGTTTGATCCCATAGAACAGAGAAATCATAATATTGCATCGTGCATGAAAATTTAACAATAATTGCATTAATTGGAATGCAATTTTAGCATGATCTTTCTGACCTAACAGCGTGTAGCATCAACCAAGATGATCAACATAATCAATGTTTTTATACCTGTACAGTTGATACCCATATTGTGTTTTAACTAAACTGAACTAGTTCCATATTTTACTCCCAGTTGATGAAGCAGAAGGGGTAAGTAAATTCCTTAGTGATGCCACAGCTCAGTGGAGGAACCTGGCTTTGGAGGTGCGGAGTGTTCGCAGCATGCTGGAGGAGGTGATCTCGAACTGGGAGAAGTACAGTAGCACAGTGGCATCTCTGCAGGCCTGGCTAGAGGACGGTGAGCAGATGCTCAATCAGTCAGAGAATGCTAAACGGGTAAGTACAATCACAGATACTTGTCATGATAAACAATACTATTTATATTATAAAGCTTATATTGTTTTCCTGCCAAACTGTATGAGGAATGTTTTTTTTTAAATGGTCACAAAGCATTTGAGTCTCTGCAACTATGGTCTTTCTTTCCTTTTTTCTTTTAGGATTTCTTCAGAAACCTCTCTCATTGGATGCAGCAACACATGGACATGAATGATGCAGGAAACTTTCTCATTGAGACCTGCGATGACACAGTCTCACGGGATCTAAAGCAGCAGCTTCTTCTTCTGAATGGGAGATGGAGGGAGCTGTTTGTCAAAGTCAAACATGTAAATTCCGTTTGAACAACTGTACCGGGAATTAATAATATAATGATCCCTTCTGTTGCATCAGCTTAAATTTTCAAAAAGATAACTTACTGCCTTCCTCTGTTTTATTGGCAGTATGCAAGAGCAGACGAAGTAGATAAATTGAGACAAGACTACCATGATGGGATTAATACCTTGAAAATATTCATGGATGCAACCAATGAGAAAATGACTGCTCCTGTCCAAGTGTCTTTCCTGAACGTCAGAGCCTTTGTTCAAGATGTTGAGGTAAGCAGATGATTCGCTCATCCTTTCCTCTTTATAGACTGATTTTCATCTGTCTGCTCTGCCATGAAAAATCCCTATACTCTTCATCCAAATTTACCGCAGGAAGTCAAGCACAAAGTGCCAGCTATGGAAGCCGCCTGTAAGGCAGCGAGCCGTACCGCTCAGCTGTTGACCAAAGACACTCCACAGGAGGAAGTTTCACAGATGATGGCTGTGATGGCCTCAGTCAAAGAGCAGCTGAGCAAGGTGTGTGCATGTCATTATACAGTATTTACTTGTTTAGCTTTTCTATTTTCTATTTTTACATATGCATGTTTGTGTATTTGTGTTTGTTTTTTAATAGTTAATATATAGTGTTTTCCAAGGTGCCCAGTTTGTTTTGAGGGTGCTTATAATTTTTTTTTGCCAGTGTTTATTATTACTTCCTGATGTATTTAGGAATCCAAAACTATTTATACAAACATAATGGACTTCTTTTGGTTTTCTTTTACATAAAAGTAAGCAAAAACATTACCAAACCATCTTCTAACCTTAAATAAAATAATCTACCTGAATATTAACCAAAATAAGTTACCCTTTGTTATCCAAAAATTAACCAAAGCATGAATAAATAAGGATTGCAGGTAATCTTTGGAACTGGGCAAAGATTAAAATGTGCTTTATTATAGAAAAATATAGGGCTGCCAATTTGCTATTATTATGCAAATTATTGTTTTAAGGATATGTAAAGCATAGTTAATTGCTGCCATTGCTTTAAAGCAAATATTAATTTATTTGTTGTAATAGACAAAACAGCATATCAGCCACCTGTAGTTCGCTTTATTTAACATTCTTTCCTCCAATCAGGTAAGGGAGAGATGTTTGCCTCTGCTGAGGGAGTCACAGTCTCTATTACCGCCACTGGAAGAAATGGAGAAGAACATCACAGGCTTCTACCAGGCTCTGGAGAAGGCCAGTCATATCACCAGCACTGGTGACTCTGAGGGACCAGTAGACTTTAAACAGAAATGCCAGGTAACTAATACAGGAGTTTCAATATGGTACCATATAAATTGTATTGAATAATGTTTAAATACATAGATAAATAAATTACATAACATACCTATAATTAGCATTTTTCATGTGTCATCATGTTAGTCTGAAAAGCACAGCCTCAAGATATTAATAAATCAATAACACTCTGCTTGTCATTGAATACTACAGGAGCTGGCGACCTTCACACATAGCTGTAAGAAGTGTTTAACAGCGATAGAGAGAAACCACCAGACCATCCAGAAAATAATGAACGGTAGTAAAACCCTCCAGTACATGGACATGAGCCTTTTGCAGAAAAGAGTAGCAGACCTACAGTCCTCATCACAGGTAGTGCAGTAAACATCCAAGGCCTATTTCATTTCTATTCAGCTCTAAGAAGTCTTTTAATATTTAAAGAAATAACTTGTTTGTGTGTTAAGGGAATGATTAAGGAATCTACAGAGTGGCGGAAGAATGTGGAGGCAAACAGCTGCCTCATGAAGAGATTTGATGAATCACGGATAGAGCTGGAAAAGGTTCTTAAAACGGCACAGAACTGTCTGACAGAAAGAGGCAACCCAGAGGAGCTGCTCAAGAAACACACGGTAAGGAAATTGTGCCTTGTGTAAGATTCAGGAAAGTACAGCATACAATGCCATACATAGCTGTGCATACACTGTATCTTATGTCTATTTAACCACCACAGTCAGTCCTAGCACAGCATGGAACATTGCAACAGAGTAATATATACAGTATAATTGAAACAAAGAATAAGAAGGATGCATGTTCCATGCAAATACAGTCAGGTCCATAAATATTGGGACATCAACACAATTCCAATCTTTTTGGCTCTATACACCACCACAATGGATTTGAAATGAAACAAACAAGATGTGCTTTATCTGCAGACTTTCAGCTTTAATTTGAGGGTATTTACATCCAAATCAGATGAACGGTGTAGGAATTACAACAGTTTGTATATGTGCCTGCCACTTTTTAAGGGACCAAAAGTAATGGGACATATTAATAATCATAAATCAAACTTTCACTTTTTAATACTTGGTTGCAAATCCTTTGCAGTCAATTACAGCCTGAAGTCTGGAACGCATAGACATCACCAGATGCTGGGTTTCATCCCTGGTGATGCTCTGCCAGGCCTCTACTGCAACGGTCTTCAGTTCCTGCTTGTTCTTGGGGCATTTTCCCTTCAGTTTTGTCTTCAGCAAGTGAAATGCATGCTCAATCGGATTCAGGTCAGGTGATTGACTTGGCCATTGCATAACATTCCACTTCTTTCCCTTAAAAAACTCTTTGGTTGCTTTCGCGCAGTATGCTTTGGGTCATTGTCCATCTGCACTGTGAAGCGCCGTCCAATGAGTTCTGAAGCATTTGGCTGAATATGAGCGGATAATATTGCCCGAAACACTTCAGAATTCATCCTGCTGCTTTTGTCAGCAGTCACATCATCAATAAATACAAGAGAACCAGTTCCATTGGCAGCCATACATGCCCACGCCATGACACTACCACCACCATGCTTCACTGATGAGGTGGTATGCTTTGGATCATGAGCAGTTCCTTTCCTTCTCCACACTCTTCTCTTTCCATCACTCTGGTACAAGTTGATCTTGGTCTCATCTGTCCAAAGGATGTTGTTCCAGAACTGTGAAGGCTTTTTTTAGATGTTGTTTGGCAAACTCTAATCTGGCCTTCCGGTTTTTGAGGCTCACCAATGGTTTACATCTTGTGGTAAACCCTCTGTATTCACTCTGGTGAAGTCTTCTCTTGAGTGTTGACTTTGGCACACATACACCTACCTCCTGGAGAGTGTTCTTGATCTGGCCAACTGTTGTGAAGGGTGTTTTCTTCACCAGGGAAAGAATTCTTCGGTCATCCACCACAGTGGTTTTCCGTGGTCTTCCGGGTCTTTTGGTGTTGCTGAGCTCACCGGTGCGTTCTTTCTTTTCAAGAATGTTCCAAACAGTTGATTTGGCCACACCTAATGTTTTAGCTATCTCTCTGATGGGTTTGTTTTGATTTTTCAGCCTAATGATGGCTTGCTTCACTGATAGCGACAGCTCTTTAGATCTCATATTGAGAGTTGACAGCAACAGATTCCAAATGCAAATAGCAGACTTGAAATGAACTGTGGACCTTTTATCTGCTCCTTGTAAATGGGATAATGAGGGAATAATACACACCTGGCCATGGAACAGCTGAGCAGCCAATTGTCCCATTACTTTTGGTCCCTTAAAAAGTGGCAGGCACATATACAAACGGTTGTAATTCCTACACCGTTCATCTGATTTGGATGTAAATACCCTCAAATTAAAGCTGAAAGTCTGCAGATAAAGCACATCTTGTTTGTTTCATTTCAAATCCATTGTGGTCAAAAAGAACCAAAAAGATTGGAATTGTGTTGATGTCCCAATATTTATGGACCTGACTATAAGACATGACTTGACAAAGTATGACACATCATGAGTTCTTGATTTTTTTTTTTTGCAGGAGTTCTTTGGTCAGCTGGACCAGCGGCTCTTAAATACGTTCCTCAAGGCTTGTGATGAGCTGACAGATATTTTGCCAGAGCAGGAGCAGCAGTCGCTACAGGAAACAGTCAGGAAGCTACACAAACACTGGAAGGTTAGTGCTTGAATAGTGTCAAATTTCAAGTGCAAGGATGCAGCTCCAAATAGATTGCTAAGACATATTTTTAACCCTAACCCTTTTTGCAGCTCCACAATTGTGTGTAAACTAATAGTAATAATTATGAATAATACATAATTCCAATCTCAATGTTTTTCCCTTTTTACTAATACAAATAAACCAAAATTTGTGGCACTTTTCAACATTGGCCCAAACGTTGGAAACATTGGCAATTTTAGTGCTTCAAGTTAGAGTTTGCAAACTTGTCTGTTAGTGACAGAAGACAAACAATTACTGGTTCATAGTAACAGGTTTTAAATCCTGTGTTTCTGTAGCCGATGCTATGCACCTGTAACTCAGTCAAGAAAAGGGTTAACAGAAACATAGTTTTGGCCAATCGGAGGTGGTTGTGCCAGACCCCCGCCTTTGGCTGAGTCTTTATCTAATCTGTCAGAGGGAGCGCAGGAGACGGTTGTGAAGTTTAATGTTGGTAGTCCCTAGAGAAGAAGTTGGTTATTTCATGGCGCAGATTAGAACCCAAATTAAACGTAAGTAGCTACAATTGATGAATGTTAAAAAATTGTGTCAAATTGGTTGTTATTACTGTGACTTATAAAATGTCAGGTTTAGTTCCATCATAGTGTTAATAGTGTTAAAAACCGTTATCTGACATTGTTGTTCAGTAGCTGGCTCAAAGATTATCGGCTAATGAAATTAATGATTTAGCAGGGGGGGGGGGTTAACACTTCTGCAAGGCACTGTATCCGTGTCACATTCTGATTAGGGGCTGAGCCCCCCTAAAGGTCTGATCCTAGAATCTCCCCTGGTTAGAAACAACCTGCACAAATTGCTTTGGATCTGGCCTCGTAATTATCGAATTTTCTCATTTTGCAGGACATTCAGACAGAGGCCCCATTTCACCTGCTGCATCTTAAAGTGGAGGTGGAGAGGAGCAAGCTGATGGTGTTGCTGCAGGAGTGTCAGGCAGAGGTGACCAGGGAAAACCGCCACCTGGCTAGCATGGGGAGCGAGAGGCTCATCAAGGAGCACAGGGTGAGCACAGAGTGGCTGGCCAGCTGGCTGAGTTTCATGTATTGATCAACTTAATGTGAAACAATTCAATGCAAATTCACTGCTGTGTAGCAGCTTGGGAAGATTTTGATAAACCTGATCCAAAAGAACGGAGTCCCTTCCTGTGTCATTGTCAATCAAATACTGTTGCTGATTGAGGCCGCAGGTTGTCTTACATTCACATACATTTTTTCAGTTTTTATTTTAATTTTTTAACAAAATATGAAATATACAACATAAAAAAATCCCCCCCTTTCCGTCACCACCACCCACTCAGACAAAAATCAAGAAAAGATGACACAACAACCACAACATTCCAGAGCATTCAACAAAATAGAAAATAACAATTCACTCCAGAAAGGTGTACACTTGATTTATGATTGCAGGAGGACATTTTATCCTGTATTCATGGTGTTCACTTCTAACAGAAGTAAATAATCATGCTTTTGTTTTACTTTAGGCCTTCTTTAGGGAAAAGGGCCCCCATTCCATCTGTGAGAAAAGGCTGCAGCTAATGGAGGAACTTTGTCTAAAGCTCCCTGAGAGTGACCCTGTCCACCAGATCCTGGACACAGCAAGAAAGGACTTCTCTGAGGTCCGAGAGGAAATTGAGAACACCCACCAAAAGCTAATGCAGCACCCAGATAAATGGAAAGAGTACAATGCAAGGTGAAATAACTACGTATTTTGGTGAAGTTCTTTATCAATGCTGCCAA
The DNA here is from genome assembly GCA_026937815.1 of Etheostoma perlongum. Classification (NCBI taxonomy): domain Eukaryota; kingdom Metazoa; phylum Chordata; class Actinopteri; order Perciformes; family Percidae; genus Etheostoma; species Etheostoma perlongum. The sequence continues at coordinate 19,453,464 of CM049390.1, read as the reverse complement.
GGGATTGCGGTGGTTACAATGGTCATACATACAGAATAGTGGCTGAGCTGTTGAATAATATGTTGTTCATTTACCAGGAAGTGCCCTGCATTCATTACATACCAAAAGTAATCTTTTTTAAATGATTTTATTCACTTGAGATGAGGAGAGAGAGGGTGAAGAGAATGTTATGGTTTTGATAGATCTCAAAAACAAGATTTGTCTGGCGTTACTGAGAAGGCAAAGATTCTTCATCCTGCTCCATGTTGTCTTCATTGTCAACACACACTGTTCATAAACACACAAAGGAGTCTAAACCAGACCATTTACAGTTCTTGTGGCCACCACATAGACCTCATGTGTAATAACATCTTGAGGATGTACACATTAGCAACAGCAAACTTAATCTTCGGATGCAGGTGCCACTTACCTAAACAGAGAAAATATCTCTTCAATCTGTTATTTCTAAGCACTAATATCATTTTTTATGTAAGTGTCATCCAATGCACACCTGGAATTCAGATGCATAGTAAAATTATCAATAAGGATATTTAACATACAACATTGTGGCATTTCTGCTGATTTAGACATTTATTCTTTTTTTTCAAAGGATGTTTTTATTAATTATGATGTGTTAATTATATCAGGTATTTAAGACATGGGGCTGTAGGTTAAAGATGATTCACTTTGTAAATTTGAGGCCCGATAAAGGTCCATTAATGAAACAAGTCTTTTCTTTCACAAGCAATTATTCCTGAAATCTTTTTGAGTTTAACGTGATATTTTCCCTTCATGGTGTGTAATAGGTACGCTGAACTCTCCTGCTGGCTGATATCTAAAGAAAGCCAACTGAGGCTGCTGAGAAACCGAGCCAATGACCCCAGAAAATATGGCCAGGTGAAGGCTACCATCATGGTGAGTTAGTTCAAACACCCCACGGCCCAACTATTCACTGACAGTCCCCTCTTCACCTCCTCTGGGATGTGGCACATGTGATGTGCTATGGGCTTGTCACTGTCACTGCTGACAAGATGAGATTTGACACTTTGTGTCAGATGACTCTCATGACCACATGTGTATCACTTTTGCTGTGTGCAGGAGCTGAGGAATGATGCAGAGCTACAGGAGGGGAATCTTGGCTGGCTAAAAGCTCGTATTGCCGTACTTATTGAGATCTGTGCTGACAGCGATGCCCAGAGGCAAGGAAGTGCACTGAGCAAGCTCTCTACTGATTTTAAGGGGCTTCTTGCTTCTCTCTTTGAGGTAGATGCAGCTTTTTCTTGTTTTTTTGGGTACCAGACAGCCTATCCCCTTTGGGAATCTACAGTATGCTTGGAAATATGCTTAACATTATATAACTTACATACAGATACAGTATTAGTAAAACACTCTATATACATTATTAGGGCATTATCATACAACTTTAATTTGTATGTAAGATCTACTAATTTATCATGTTTGTTCTGATACTGTATATTTCTCTGTTATATCTTCCAGGCTGAGAAGATGGTGCTGGCTGTGGGGGACTGTGTGCAGTTCAGGGAAGAGGTACAAACTACTTTGGATGATCTCGTCCAGGGTCAGAAAGAGTCTCAGGCCGAGGTCACCAAAATACTGGACTGTCCAACTGTAAGAGAAGCGCAGCAATTACTTCTTGTTCACCAGGTACAGTAGGACATTCACAAAATGTTTTTTTTATATAATTGGGGAAACAATTACTTGGACTTTTTTATTAACTAAAGTTGATAACAAAGTTAAAATAAATAAAATAAAATACAGTTAATAAAGAAATCATCTTTTGGAAATTGATCTTAATGCCTTAATTACAAAAGAGGAAAAAACTCCTACCTTTAAGGACCTTTAATTTTCTTTGTGAATGAATAATGTATGGTAAATAAATAAATGTTCTTCCTTAAAATACATAAAAATACATGCATAATTATACACACCCCTATGTTAAATTCCCATAGACGCAAGCAGATTTTTATTATTAAAAGCCAGTTATTTCATGGATCCAGGATACTAATCATCCTGATAAAGTTCCCTTGGCCTTTGGAATTAAACTAACCCCCCATCATCACATACCCTTCACCATACATAGAGACTGGCATGGTTTTATTTCAGTTAGCCTAATAGCTGGTTTGATTTGCATTGAGAGATGATTTTATGGAAAGTACCCCATGCCAATCTCTAGTTAAAAATAAAAATCTGCCTACCTTAATTGGAATTTAACATAGGGGTATGTGCACTTATGACCCCTCTATTTTAAGGAAGAAAATGTATTTATTTACAATACATTATTCATTCACAAAGAAAACTGGTGTCTTTAAAGGTTGGATTTTTTCCTCAGTTTTTAATTAATCAATTTCCAAAAAAATACTTTTTTTATTCCTCTTTTTAGTCAAGTTGAGAATGGGTTCATAAACGTATGAACAGCACTGTTTTAATTAACTTTTAATTAATTTAAATAGAATAAGACTTTAAGTATGTCTTCCTTCCCATAGCAACTGTTAAAACGCTTAAAAATGAAGAGAAAGGATGTCCAGCAGCTGATCACCAGAGGCCAGCAGCTCCAGGCTGAAGAGGGTTTGGGAGAGACTCTGCAGCAGGACCTGCAGAGTTTAGAGAATACACTCAGCAAAATGGAGCAGAATATGGATTCCCAGGAGCAAAGCCTCGAGGTGAGCTTGTGTGTGTTTGGGAGAATGCACTATAGATCTCGGTAAGGTGCACACCAATCTATCTGATGTTTCTGACTAAGCGCCACTGGGGCGAGGTACTTGCAGAATATTAGCTGTGCTACCTCTGTCTTGCTAATAAAGCCAAACATGGTGGTTTCATCTGCATACTTAATGATGTCAAGTGTTCTTTTGGGGTTGATCTTGATCTTAAATAACTGAAATTAGAAAGTAAATATTTTCATATTTCCTTAATTTATTCCTGATGTAACTTTTATACTACATTCAAGTGATAGTGATAGTGGGAAGGTCCAATAGCAGTAATGTCCAAGATTGCTGCTAAACAGCATTGTATTTGACAAATATCTCTTCTATCCATTTTGAATTGGCTATGTTGTGTTTTATAGATAAAGCGCTTTGTAGAGTTAATTTGAGATCAATGATTTTGGGCATTGTCACCCCCAGGTTACACTGGCAGCTTGGCAGGAGTTTGACAGCCAGCAGGAGGCAGTGCATGAGTTTGTTAATAAGGCACGCTCATCCATGGATAGAGACCTGAACTTCAGCAGTCCTGAGAGTCTGGCAGTTGAACTTGACCAGGCCAGAGTAAGTAAAGTTTGTGTTGTGCACCTGCTGACATATTCTGTAATTTATTACTGGAAGTATATTAGCTAAATAAAGAATATTATCAATATTTTTTTTTGTCAACAGGTGTTGTTGAAGCAGTGTGAAGCAAAGGCCTCACATATGAACACATTGCTTAAGAGAGCAAAAGAAATCCAGCTTGGTCCAAAGAACAACACTCTGCTTTACAACAAGCTCGTTCCATCAGTGAACAAGTGGACAAAGTCGAGGCTGGGCTCAAGAAAGAGTAAGATGATGAATTTCATTCTTGTTGGGTTGTTTGCTAGACAATGTTTTGTTGTCTTCAAATTGTGTTTCCAAATACGTTATGGTTTTCAAATACATTATGGGTTTAGCCTAATATAATATTGTACCACATGTACTGTACTGTACTAAAGGGAAATACAACACAATTTAAAATGTATACAGCTGTATCTGAAAGTCAATTGAGAATGTATTTCTGTGATGAATTACCTGACACAATCTCAAGGTCAATGGTAAACCGAAATATCTGGTGCTCTGTATATGAAATGATTGCCAATGTTTATTGTTATTATGTTATTATTTTAATTGTAGTTATTAATTAATTAATATGGCCAATTTATTTATTTATGGTTAATACTGTTGTGTTCCAGTGTCAAGACTCTGGAAGAAATGAAAACTCAGTGGGATCAGTTTGGAGCAAGGTTTGAAACCTTTTCCTTATGGATATCTGACAAGGAAAAGCAGCTGGATGTACTGAAATCTTCTAATTTGCCTCTTGTGCAACAGATCAACACAGTAAAGGTACAGTATTGTGTTTATACATCTACAACCATGCCCTAAAAGTAATCTTAGCCAATCAGTAAGGCTGTTTTAAAGTACCATTGGTGTTAGAAAGTAACATCACATTCTTCTGTGTGCCCTGACACACGTCTCTGTTTTTGACATCTGCATTAGCCCTCTGCCATTTAAAAAGCAACTGTTTAGGGAATAATGGGCCACAGTAGCCAAAGCTATTAGAGGCACAACCTAAGTACAATTTAATTTTACCATACTGAATGCCGCCCCCGAAATACTGTATCCAACAAAATTCTATAGTTTCACCTCCAGTTGTAAAGTTTTCTATCCATCCTTGCATGTCCAGGCTGTTGGTGCAGAGCTTCAGGAGCGAGCTGAGGTTCCTTGTCAGCTGGAGGCAGATTCCCAGGCACTAGCCCAGTTTGTATCTTCAGGGGAGGCTGCTCGCATCAAGGCCCGTCTGACCCAAATTGGCAGGTACTGGGAGGAGCTGAAGGAGAGCGTACAGCAGCTAGATGGACAGCTGGGGGAAAGCTCCTCTCACCAGCTGAAGTTCAAAAATAGCCTTGAGGAGGTGAATGGGCATATTAATACTTTTTCTTTTAATACATATCATGAAGGTAGGATTTAGGGAACATGTGGGTATACTGTAAAGTATGATCTGATCTTGTTTCTTTCCTAGGTGCAAGCATCTCTCAGTGAAGTACACACAAAACTGGAACATCCTATCAAATCCTGCAGCTCCTCATCAGAAACCTACAAAGCTCTTCAAAACCACATGGTGTTTAGTTGTTTATACAGTTAACTTTACTTTTAAAATAATTCTATACATTTAAGGAAACATTTATTTTCTTTGATGTACTTTGCTCCTGTAATGTAAAGGAATGGCAAAGCTTAATACAGTGCCATCTGTCTTCCAGCTCACAGATAATGCTGTGTGGGTCACTGTCTTGTGCTTTTGTCCTTCAGGATGTCTGTCAGCATCAAGAGAAGCTGAAGGGAACCTTACTGTCTCTGTCAGCTGGTGCCCGAAGACTCAGTGACAAAGAGCAAGCAGAGAGAACTGTGACAGAACTCAACAACAGCTATGACCAAAACGTACAGAAGGCAAAGGACAAACAGAGCACTTTGGAAAACTTGCTTTCTCTTTGGCAAAAGTATGAGCTATTTAACATATGTGGGATTTTTACATCTTGTGAATAAAAACAAAACTGGCTTATCCAGTTGATGCTAATGTAAACACTCCACTTGCAGTAAAGTACAGTAAACAGTAAAAACTGAAATATAAATCTAAGACACCAGTCTTTCTATTGATGCGTTTCAGGTATGAGAAACAGCATTCAAACTTTGTTTACTGCTTGGAGAGAAGTGAATCTGCATCCAAACCGGAGAGTCAGTATCTGGCAGCTGATAAAGCCAAGCTCCACACAGAGCTACAAGATTTGCAGGTACACTACATAAACATGTGAACAGACCTTTGCTCCCACAACATGATGAATAAATAATACACACGTAAAAAAGACAAAATATTTTGAGTGAACGTTTTTGAGAAAAGTTTTTTTCTCTTGCAGGCCTTGCACTCTGAGGTCCAGTCTCTTGCGCCTGCCTATGCTGAACTTGTATCTGTAGGGACATCTTTGTGTCCTACTGCACCAGAAGACAGAGTGAGGCAGCTTAAAGACGAGCTGGAGACCCTGCAGCAGAGATTGCATGCTCAAAATGAAGTCCTTCCTCAAAGGTAAGAAAATCTAAAACAATCAAAATCATATTTTTTCTTTTTTTGTTATTTTCTTTACGGGTCACACATACACTATTAATAATATTTATATTAGTAGTAATGTTTTTTCTGTGGTGTATGATTTGTATTGGTGTGAGTAAGTGTTTAAATGTTACAAAGTCATGTTAAAGTATTTCAGCAGCCACAAATGCAGTTAATTCAGTGCTTTTCTAAAATATCAGGGGCCAATGCTGATGTGGCTATGTTTTGTCTCTGTGTTGCTTTACAGTTAAATATAGTGTAACAAAAATGGGATATCGGAGTGTGAAATATTGGAGTGACTTAAAAGTATACAGTACAAATGTTGATTTAAATAGGTCTTGTCTTAATTGATTTGACTCAATATACTGCTGTTTTGTCCCCCAGAATCAAAGAGCTTCACAGCCACCTCTCGCTGGTGGAGCAGTTTGACCAGGCCCTGCTCAAATTCTCCCATTGGAGTGAAACCATGCTCTCAAATCTGCACTCAGCTTCTCAAATCAACATCAGCAACCTGCAGTCTGCCACTACCCAAGTAAAGGTAACAACCACACAGATTCATTTGTACACGTAGAATGCGACTCCTTCCAGAGCCACTTATAGTCGGGTGGCTGACAAATTGCATCTTGCTTAATAGCAATAACTGATCCTCTATCAATTGCCTTTTACAGGAGACCCAGGCGGCGTTACAGAAGCAGTCCAGTGTGAGACTGAGTTTAGAGCAGCAGACCGAGAAGCTCTGTAAGTTCTGTGAGCCTAGTGATGTACAGCTCCTCCGCAGCAGAGCAGACAGTTGTTTGCAGCACTACCTGGAGGCCCAACACATAGCTGAGCTCCAGTTAGAGTGCCTTGAAAGACTTGAAGCTTTTCTGCAGACCCACGGCGTGGCTGCAGGGGTGTTGCGGGGTCTGAGGCAGACTGTGGAGAGTGCTGGGAGCTGGGACCGGGGAAGAGTAGAGGAGCTGCATCAGGAGCTGGCCACTATTGTCCCAGACATTAGCCAGCTCGAGACTCTAGCCGTCAATCTGGACAGCAGCCTCTGCAAAAGCCATCTCCACATTGGTGCTGATGAGGGTTCTCGTAAGTCATGCCGCATGCTGGCTGATTCGCTCAGTGCTGAGCTGGATGCAGTGAGGAACTTGCTTGGTACTAAGCAGAGTGAAGCAGAGGCCTTGGGGGCTCTCTGGACGTCATTTAGACAGCGTAAAGAACAGCTGCTCAAAGCTGTGGAGGACATTGAAGAAAAAGCCGACAACCAGAGCTTTAAAGAACCCAGCCTGCATGTGCTACAACAGAGGTAAAACATTGAGTGTTATCAGATTAATATTTGTATTGGTTCAATACTATAATTTAAAAAAAAAAGTATTTCTCAGAGCATTGAGCTGTTGCCTACTTTACCTTCTTTCTACATTTACTTTTCTGTTCTGCACCAGCAACTACATGAATGTGCACTACATCATCTTTTATGAGAATATGTGCAACACCAATGTATTGTCCTTCTGTTTGTCAGGCTAAGGTTCTTTAATCAGCTGGAGGATGAGCTACAGTCACACCAGCATGAGGAACAGTGGCTGAGGGACAAGGGTAACCAGCTGGCCCAGAGAGATGCTGAGTTGGCTGGGGAGGTACTGAGGGAAATCAGCCTGCTGGAGACCACATGGGAGGACACCAAGAGGCTCATCACAGAGAGGTACTGAGGGAGTGGAAGAGGGTTTTTCATAAGTCAGAAAATACTGCATTATCAGAAAGTACAGGGTAAAAGACAGAAAGAACAAAAAAAGAACAAAAAAACAGATCTTACTAGGAGAAATAGTCATGGTTAGTCATTTTCTTTTCTTATTTATCTTCCTTTTTTGCCATTGACATGGATGTAAATGAGTCAAAAATCAATTTTTAGAGATTTGAACTCTTTGGTGTAATTATGACGTATATGGTTGATTGTTTAAAGTGTATTGTGCTTCTTAATTACATCACTTCTGGTATGTAAAAGGTTCAAGCAATGAAAAAACGTTTTTGTTTTTTGGCATTTATTATATGTTTATTGCATGTTATATTTACAGTTAATTTACATAATCTTGTATGGGTAATACACAATCTCTCTCTCTTTGACAGACAAGAACAGTGCAATGTCCTTGTGGAGCTTATGCGAGAATACCAAATCCTGAAATCCTCCATTAGCAGCATTATTGAGAACACTGAACCTCTGGTTGAGATAAGCTCTGTTTTAAAGGACCATGAGGAAACCAGAAGGTCACTAACCAAGGTCAGTTCAAATTATAGCATCTCACTTTCTTGTAATTAAACTGTTCATTGTACAAATCTAGAAAAAAAAGTATCTTAGTTCTTGGTTTTGTCTCTATGATTGGTCATCAGAATGCTGTAATGGTTTGTTGTTTTTAATCCATCTGTAGCACGAGGCAGTGAAGGTAGAGATGGCTAGCAAGCAACATGAACTGGACCAGTTTTCCAGTAAAGGAAAACAATTGTTGATTGAACTGAAGAAGATCCCCGAGTGTGACACTCAAAAGATGAAAAAGGACATGGAGACACTTGTTGATCAATGGCTGGATGTAAGTCTGATGTGTTGAATTGTTGTCAACAATATATATGAAATACTGCTAGGTTAAAGCTTTAACCAACATGGTTTTTGCTTCATCTCCTCACACCAAATTTAATAAGGCATTGGGTGTCCTCACAAGTACAAAAGACCACTCTTCTGTTTAGCCCACATGATGTTGTCCTTAGTGGTCAGAAGTGCAAAAGAGTTGAAAGTTTTTGCTCTTTCACTTATCGCAGAATCAGAATTGCCAAGTGTAATTTATATACATGAATTTGTCTAGAATCAATAATAAACAAAACATAATTGATTTATAGCTTTGTGATCTAAAATTATAAGATTTTGTGACTTAATCCACTTTTAGGTGTCTGAGAAGATAGATGATAACATTGATCGCCTGAACCAGAGTTTGATACTGTGGGAGGATGTGCGTAAAATCAGTGAGGACACTGAGAGCTGGACAAGCAGCTGTGTGATTGAACTAAATGAGAGCTTGAACAACCTCAATGACAGTCAGAAGGTGTCTGCAAGGCTATCCATGTTACAGGTAAGACTTCTGATATAGTAAAACCAGGTATAAATTAGTTCTACCTACTTTGATACCTGATAAGTATGGTATAGTGTTTTGCAGATTGCCAAAGAAAACCAAGAAAAGAGCAGGTGTAATACATATTTTTCTCATTTCATACACCCACAGGCTGAAATGGGCGAAAAGGAGCAGAAACTTGACACCCTGCAGAGAAAAGTATCAGAACTGAAGAAGTGCACTCAAAATCAAGAGACCCCTGCTAAATTACAGGTACTAAATATTTTTTATAATATAATTTTAGATTTTCTGGTTGTACTGTATTTCACAAGTGATACTACATTTGCACTAATTGACCAGCACATATTAAGCCCTGGCCCTGCAGGTCCTCCCCTTTACATGCATGTGTGTAACCCCCAAATCTTCATTCTACTTTCATCAGGTGTTGGAAAATGACCTTCGTAAAAAGATTAGCACAGTTCAGAAGCTACATGAGCAGGCCAGGGGAAACCTCATGGACTTTACTTCTCAAAGGAGACAGCTGGAAGATTACATCTCACAGATGTCTGCATGGTTAAAAAGTATGGAGGATTCCCTTGTTTCTTCTCCCACTGGATCGGATCCTGAGGACATCTGCAGAGTGAAGGTGCATCCTAAATAACAATGACATTGCAAAGTACAACTCTTGAAGCTTGTTTCAATATGTATGCAATGTACTTGCGTAAACATAAGAAAAGGGGATTTCAATAGAAGTGTTTGGGATACGAATTGATCTTGACACTGTCACTGGTTTGTGATTTGTTTGTTCTACAGTACAGACAGACCTGAGAAGGTAAGGAAGCTAAACTCAGTTTTTAACATGTTTTAAAGGACCTTCAGAAAGAGCTGCATAATCAGCAGGGGAGTATTGACGCCACGAGGGAGAGTCTCAACACCTTGTGTAGAAAATATCCCTCTGAGGAGCTGGCTGGTTTGGGTTCTGCTCTCACTGACCTCATCAAGACTTATGAGTCTGTGAACCAGATATCTGCCAGAACGCTGGCATCACTGCAGAACTGTCTTCAGCAGCAGTTTAATGGTAAGAAATCCAAAGAACTAATCTGAACAAAGTGTGTAACCCACCTGGTTGAGTGTGCGCCACATTTGCTGTTTTTTTTTGTCCTCTCTCCCCCCTGTCATTCATGGCAAAATCATCAGCTGTTCTAAATAAAGTTAAAAAAGCCCCAAGGTCACTTGATGTGGTAGCTTATATGCCACACTGTTTTAATTCTAATGTTCTACACAGCAATACCTAAAACTATTGCACTACCTCCTGTTCTGTTTGAATCTACGCCAGATATTAATTCTCTTTCTCCCCCTGCCTCCTCAGACCTAGTTCAGGATTTCCATCGTTGGCTGTCAGAACAGAGGGAGATAGTAAAAGAGTGCTCTGACAGATCTGGAGACACTCAAATTGTGGAACGGAAACTACAGAAACTAAAGGTAAAACTGAAACACTAGTAGCTGTTCACCAAATTATAGTATTTGATGAGGATGAGAGTAGAATTTTGAATGTGCTCTTATTCACACCTGGTGAAATGAAAGAATAAAATCCCTTATTCAAAAACATCCTATGTGATGGGAGTTACAAATACAAAGCTAAAAGTGATGTGGGTTCTCTGGCAGGGCGCCATGGATCGTGTGGAGGAGGGTGAAGTACGTCTTACTCAGGTCTGTGAGGAAGGAGAGAAGCTCCTACTCCATCTTCCCAAAGCAAGCGCTGGGCAAGTCCAGCAGCACCTTTCCTCCATCCAGCAGGACTGGGACAGTTTTGTGGAACAGTGCAGACAGAACCAACAGATCCTGGAAGACAGTGCATCACTCATGAAGGGGTAAGAGACTTACACAAACCAGGTCTGTAAAGCACTTTGTAAGCCAACCATTTATTTAATATTGTATTGTAAATTCTTCGTAGGTTTGAGGGTCGCCTTAAGAAGCTCAGGTGGTGGTTGGAGCACATGGAAAAGAGGATGACCACAGATCTGCTTGAAGCCAAGCAGCATGGTCCTGAAAAGGCTGTGCTCGAGCAGGTGGAGGAATATCAACAGGAAGTGCTCAAAGAAAGGTGCTGAATCTGCTTAAGTCTGTATTCTACTAAGAAAAGAAAATTGACATTTAATTTTTTTTCATTGTCTTTGAATGTCTCCAAAAGAATCCCTAATACTTGTCCCCAATAAAACATTGAAGTACTCTTTTTTTTTAGCTTAATTACATTTGAATCCTTTCCCTTAAGACACCTAATGGTGTCTTATCCTCAAAAGCCCTTACTTCCACAGGCTCTCCTCAGGGCTGTGTTCTTTCACCATTGCTTTTTATTTTATAAACAAATGACTGTAGGAGTAAGTATGAGAATAGGCACAGTGTGAAGTTTGCAGAGGACACTGTTATAGTGAGCCTTTTGAACAATGATGAGGAGGGACATGGTCCTTTAGTTGATGATTTCATTGCGTGGTGTAAAAACTTCTGTCTGTCAACGTTTTCAAGACAAAAGGTATGATTATTGATTTCCATAGATCACAGCACAATGTTTCACAAACTGTTATTCAGAGCATGACTGTTAAGACAGTAGACAAATATAAATATTTAGGTACCATCATTGACAGCAAATTATTTTTTGAGAACAACACAGAGGCTGCCTGTAAAAAAGCTTAACAGAGACTTTTCTTTTTGAGGAAAATGAAATCATTCAGAGTGTGCAGGACTCTGATGACTTTATTTTACCAGTGTTTTATTTAATCAGTCTTAACATTTTGTATTGTGGTGTGGTATGGTGGTCTTTTAATGACCAAAAAGCGTAAGCTGGGGTACAGCTACCACAGCCACAACACATACACTGTATATGATAAACGGGTCAGGGGTAAGGCTAACGAAATTTTAAACTGCTATATTCACCCACTCTTTGGGGAGTTTAATCTGCTCCCTCAGTTTGCCGTTTTAGGCTACCTATGTTGAGAACTAGACGTGCCTGGGATTCTATTCCTGTGACTAACAGGAACCTGAATTCACTTGAGTGACATCTTATGAAATCTTTATATAGTACATGTTTATTATTTTATTATATTTATTCCTGTCATTGTTCATTATGACATAGTGACCTGTGTACTTTGGGGGTCTTGGAGGAAGGAGTGTCCCCATTAATGTGTTGATGTGTGTCCTGTTTTGTGTTTGCAATGTTGTTGCATGCAATGTTGCATCTGGTGGTGCTTTTCTTTCTGTGTATGTGTGTTTTTTTAGATATCCTGCTGCCCACTAAATGTTGTTTTCTAAGGATACATAAATTTGAACTTGAATTTGCAGGGATTCATTTGAGCGTCTGTGTCAAGAGGGCCAAGCACTGAATGAAGGCGGACGAGGAGATGGTAGTGAGACAAGAGTGTCAGCTCAGCTGCAGTCACAGCACCAGGCCTTACTGAGGCGTGGGACGGAGAGGCTGCGCAGCTGCCAGCTCACTTTACAGGAGCAACAGGCCTTTGAAGAGACATTGCAGACTACCTGGGCCTGGCTTAATGGAGCCCAGGAGCGCCTGGCATCTCTCAACAGCACATTTGGCAATAAAGAGACTCTGGAGAAAAGACTAGGTCTTGTACAGGTCAGTGACTAATGTCCTGAACCATAAATATTGTTCTTTATTTTCTGGACACATTTTAAAACACAGGAATTATCTTCCCCTTGCAGGATTAATAAAGTATGTCTTAGTTTGCCCATAGCTCTTTTTTGCTTTTATACATGCAGGATATCCTACTAATGAAGGGTGAAGGTGAGGTGAAACTCAACATGACCGTAGGAAAAGGAGAACAGGTCCTGAAGCACAACAGAATGGAGGGGCAAGAGGCCATTTGTTCACAGCTACAGAGCCTGAAGGATGCCTGGGCCAATATGTTGATGACTTCCATGAGTTGCCACAGGTAAGCAATCGTCTGCACACTGTGAGAACAGTCAGGCAGAGTGCTGATAACACCCACTAACATAGTTTATAATTGAGGGTAAATGCACTGCTTGATTTTCTTATAAAATGTTATTATTGTCTGTAGTCGTCTGGAGTGGACAGTGGCCCAGTGGACTAGCTATCAGGACAGTAAAAGCCAACTTGAGCAGTGGATGGAGTCAGTGGAGCAGGAGGTGGGGATGACTCTGCCTCAGCAGCCAGGCCTCAAAGAGAAGTCGGCTTTGCTGGAGCGCCTCAGGGCCATCCAGGCTGATGTGGACGCTCATGCATCAGCACTGTCACGCCTGACAGACAAAGCAGTGGAGATGCATGAAAAAACTGCCGACCAGACATTTGGACCAGAGTCGAGGGCGGAGCTCAATGCACATTTCGCTGATATCTCAGCTGTTGTCAAGGTGATCTAAATACAAGCACAATCTTTTGTTGAAAGGTGGTCTAAGTGGCCACATCATTGCCAGAATTGAGAGACTGGTTACATTAAGCAATATGAGATAAAATGTCAGTATTATAAATTAACGTTAACTGTGATTGAGCACACAAACTTTAAAGGTTGCAAACTGGCAAACTACTTTCCCTGCCACAGTATTAGTCTAAAACATACATTCAAATATTTTCAAATGCTATTTCTATTTCACACATTCATGTTGCGACAGTGCCTCATCCATAACTGGTATTTAATCTTTACATTGTCTTTTTTCTTCCACAAAGGGTAAAGTGCAGTCCATGGAAAGCATTGTGTCTGAGCACGAGCAGTATCTTGATGCTGTGAGAGACTTCAATGACTGGCTGATTTCAGCAAAAGAGGAACTTCAGCGCTGGTCAGATCTGTCAGGAGACTCAGTCTCCATTAAAAGAAAGCTCTCCAAGGTGCAGGTGAGAAAAAATCTCTATCTGTCTCCTGGTCCCATCCAGCTGAGAGATGTTTTGTCCTCCAAAGCGTTTTATGTTTACACCCAGGGTCTTCTCCCAATCAATTGTTGCCTAAATGCCTCCACCAGGAGGCACCTGCGATGCATCTTTACCAGCTGTTCAAACCAGTTCAGCTGGCTCTTGGGAGTTACTTTACTCATAACTATTTTTTATATGACAGAGATGACAATTGTAATCCTTTTTGGACTTTTCAGGAGTTGCTTGACTCTAAGCAGCGAGGCAGAGAGAGACTGAACCGGGTTCAAAGATGTGGGGCGGTGTCAAGAGATCACACGGGCTCAGGGGGCTATGAGGCTATGGAGCGAGAGGAAGCAGCCCTCTTTTCATCATGGGACCAGTGGGAACGGGGTGCACTGCAGACACGGGCTAGTCTGGAGACTGCCCTCTCCCAGATAGCCAGCTCTGAACAAGAGTTCAGCAGCCTGTCAGCACAGCTGGAGCAGGACCTGCATGACTTTAGCCGTCAGCTTAAGGACTGGCGTCTGCGGTTGGCTCAAGCAGAGAAAAATGAAGGAGAGGAGGCTGTTAAAGGCTGGCAGATAGCAAAGGTAGGTCTTGGCTTAGTTTAGTTCCAATAATAAACTGCCTATAAAAACAAGCAGTGATGGCAGTAGGTGACTAATTCATATGAAATGCTGTTGTTCATTTGTATCAGTAGTTTGTTTGTTTTTTACCCAGGATACTTTGGAGGAGCTTGTCAAAACTGAGCCTGTGTCTGAAAGTCTGAAGACTCAACTCAATGATCTGTGCCGATTTTCCAGGGAAATGGGCACACAGTCTGAGAGAGTGTCTGCTCTCATTAAGGAATACAACAGGTGAGAAAAGTGTAAATATGATTCACACATGATCACAGGTCACTCTGTTAGATTCAAAGCCTCCACAACCTATGGTCAAACCAACAAGAACCAAGCGCCTGAGACCAAAGAACTTACAAAAATGTTTGGATCTCTAAATTGATTAACAGTGATACATGACTTGTTTCTAGTCTCAGTCTCCAAGCGTCCAGGGAGTGCCAGAGCAAAGAGAAGCTGCTGGAACAAGGGTACCGCTCAGTCTTCAGAGAGTTCCAGCAATGGTTGGTCAATGCCAAGATCAACACGGCCAAGTGCTTTGATGTACCTCAAAATCTCAATGAGGCTTCATCTAGCTTGCAGAAGATTCAGGTACAGTTCTCAAAGTCAAATGAAATGGAACATGCAGTCACTATTGCACTGCCATATTTAAGTTAGATTACCAATTGTAATTTATGAATTTCAAGACAGGGACAGCGCACAATAAAACATTTATCTTGTACAACAAGAAAATATGCGTTGTGCCAGGTTCTAGCAGATTGCTATTTTCCACCTGTAGTCCCAATGAGGGAACCAACTCAATCAGCTTTTTAATATGCAACAATTTGTTGGTGTGTTTTAATTACATGAACTGTAACTAAATAACTTCCTGCCTCAGGCAGGGAGGCACACACAGTTACACAGGAATTCATAGCCACATGTTCCATACAGTCACATATATCCACAACCTATATTTTACTATTGGTGGTCCATATAAACATTTGGTGCTTATTTAGTCTGAATACAATAACGCTGATATCTGCATCCTCACTGCTACATTGCTACCTATTCAATGTAACTTCTCCATCTCCCCAGTCTTTTCATGTACTTGCATTTAGACTTACGTGCATTTTGAATGGTTGTTTGTTATTTTTTACATGTGTTCATATTCAATAAATGTATATCTTAGGTTAAGTCAGAATAAAAATTTTTTCCAGAGCATCACATAAGCAGAGCCATACTGTCACACTAAAATGCATTCTGTTACAATGAAAGGTTACCTTTACATTTTTGTCTTGAAAGAACTGAAGAGTGTCACTACATGCTTGAGTCGTCAACTCCTCTCTGCTTCTCTCCTCAGGAGTTTCTAAGTGACAGGGATCAAGGTCAGTCGAAGCTCAATGCTGTGGTTGTGAACGGGGAGCTTGTCTGTAGTACCGCAGCTAAGGACAAAGTTGATGCAGTTCGGGCTAAAATGAACACTGCCAGAGAGGACTGGAAAAACCTAATGACCAACCTGCACAACAGAGAGACAAGTTTACAAGTAATCACCAAAAATGTACCTTCTCACCAATAAGGGGCTGTTATGAAAATGATATCTTAATATATTTTAAGTCAAGAAAACTTCAAAATAGTGTCTTTATATTGTCTTGTGTGTTTCAGAACATTTTGTCTCAGATGAAAGATTTTGAGGCAAGTGCCGAACCTCTTCAGGAGTGCCTGAACGCCACAGAGCTTGCTGTACACCAGAGCTGCACAAGGCTCCATGATCTCACAGCCAAGAAGCAAGAGCTTCACAAGCTACAGGTACTAATCTCTGCTGAGCTTGAAACACCCCTCATGTTCAGGACCACTCATGTTCAAGTGCAACAACAACCATCTGGGTTTGAGAGCCAACTCGACTATTCCGGTCATTTACAGAAACTCACCATTCCAGCTATGTATCTGTGTTTTAGCATTATTACTATTCTTTTAGGAAGCACTGCCAACACCTTATACTAACTGCCAGTTGCTTACTTTTTGAATTACTGCCATCTTTCTGCTTTGCTACTCTCATATGTTCTCTTAACAGTGTTTAAGATGCCTTGATTGTACGTCATGACCACCGAGAGCTTTGCGAACATTAACATTGCCAAATGTTTCATCCTCTTTTGTTTTTGCCATGTTGCCATATTGCCATCTCTAACCCCTCGGTCTGTGTCTGATTTTCTTTATTTGTGTGTCAGCCTGCATGCTTCTTAAATAACCTGCTTGTGCTCTTCCAGTCTGTGCTTGAGGAGTTAGCCTCTCACAAGATTCAGCTGAACAAGCTGAAAGAGAAGGCCCAGCTGCTGTGGGATGAACACGCGGCCGGCAAGGGTTTTGTGCACCGTGTCTCGCAGCTCTCTGCTCAGTACCTAGCTTTAACCAACCTGACCAAGGTACAGTAATGCCTTCCACTCTGCTTGTGCACTTGGGATTTTCTGGGGGTGGAGTTCAAGAGAAGACAGAGGCACTAGACTGGAACGAGTTCTGACTTAACATTATTTTACAGTGATAAACAGTAAATGTACTAAATCACCATGACTAAATACTTATACAGAGAATAGAGTATGCATGCTAATTTCCTTTATGTCTTTTATTCATCAGACTATATGCAATTATCAGGTTGAGCCTGCTGTGGATTTAGATTCTAAATCCTATAGGGGATAATTTTGTGGTTGTGTG
Source organism: Etheostoma perlongum (assembly GCA_026937815.1). Classification (NCBI taxonomy): domain Eukaryota; kingdom Metazoa; phylum Chordata; class Actinopteri; order Perciformes; family Percidae; genus Etheostoma; species Etheostoma perlongum. The sequence goes on along the minus strand of CM049390.1, from coordinate 19,436,392 downwards.
CTGTTATGTGGATCTGTAGGAGAAGACATCAAGGATTGACCGAATAGCCACTGAGCACCAGCTTTTCTCCCAAGGGTTGAAGGAGTTGCAGAACTGGGTGTCTGACACCAGCCACATGCTGCAGACTTACTGCGCCCCCACTTCTGACAAAAATGTTCTTGATAGCAGGATGATCAAGCTGGAGGTATAAAAGTCAGAGGCAGTTTTTAGAATTTGGAGTTAATACTGTGAAAAGCCATTATAGGGGTGTATTTAATGCCCATGTGTCATTGTTGCACCAGGCCCTGTTGACTGCTCGTCAGGAGAAGGAGATCCAGCTGAAGATGCTGATCACAAAAGGAGAGTCGGTTCAGAGAAACACCTCAGCTGAGGGAGTGCCTGTACTCCAAAAACAAATACAGGACCTAAAAGATTCCTGGGATGCCCTGCTCTCCGCCTCAATCCAATGCAAAAGGTTAATTCTCTATCACAAGCAATACTTAAAAATGTGTTTCAAACTGCCTTTTTGTAGCTTCACAGCAACAGTAGTGTCTGCAAAAGGTTTTTCCTAAACTTGCTGCTACTAATATTTTTTGCCAAGTCTTGTATTGCTGCTATTATTACAACTAAAACTACAGCACAATTATCTGACTTTGTTGTACTCTTAAAAATCGGCAGTCAGCTAGAGGGTTCCCTGTCCCAGTGGACCAGTTACCAGGAGGATGTACGCCAGTTTGTGGCATGGATGGAGCGTGTGGAGGAGAGTCTTAGCCCCACTGATAAACAGTGCCCAGAGATGAGAGACAAAACTGCTAATCTGAGCAAAGCCAAGGTACTGCAATCTTCTCAGTCATGCTGTATGCTATAAAAGCATAAATATGATTTAGCTAAGTTCATATAGACTTACAAATGCAGAATACTTTGGAATTTTAAACCTTAAATATTACAAATCATGAACATAAGTGAATGATAAACATGCACAGTTGATATTGTACCTTTGTTTTTTCAGTTGTTGCATGAGGAAGTGCTCACCCATAGCACCCTGCTGGACACCATCACTGCAAAGAGTGCCAGTATCGCTGAGAACTATGTCACACAACTGGAGCTCCAAGATCTACAAGAGCGCTATAACAATATCAAAGAGAATGCCATGGTAATTAAAGCAGAATGTGCACAGTGCCAAACAGTGAATCTTGGTTGAAATATATTTTAACTTTATATACAGAGAATTTTTGGGTAGCTGTATTAAAAGTGATGTCCAACAGAGATTTACAAAAGAAAATTCAATCTTTACAAGATTGTATTTAATTGCTTCTTATAATTATCTATTGTAGTTATTATTAAGTTGTATTGCTATTTTTAAACACAAATTGACATAAGGCAAGTGAGACTCAAATCCAAGGAAAAGAGCCTCTCACTTCTGAAAACACAGTTTGAGTGTAAAATGTAAACAATTCAAAGCAATGGCTGCCTATCAACAAACCTGTTGTCAAAGTAAGTGACCAATTAGCTCTCACACTATGACTCTGTATTATTATCTTCATTGTATCCTCAGAGAGCAGTAGGCAGTGCAGAGGAGCTGGTGAAAGCCCACCAGGAGTATCAGCGGGGCCTCCAACTATTTGAGGATTGGCTGGAGCAAGAACAAGAGAAGCTTGGCTGCTACACCCAACTGGAGGGTGATGTTGATATGCTGGAAGAGACTCTGCAAAAGCTACAGGTCTGAACATTTCTATTCAGTTAATATATTGTCTGAAAGTTTAGAGAGCTAAATATGTTAAACTACATCTATGTAACTACAGGAACTGCAGCTGCACTGTACAGAGGGCCAGGCTTTGCTAAACACCCTGCTGGTCAGTCGAGAGTTGGCCATTTCCTGGGGCCTGCCTCAGGTTGAAGACCGTGCGCTAGAGACTCTGCAACAGGAGTGGAAGTTGTACCAGGGGCGGCTGGCAGACACCCGGGCTCAGCTCAACAGTGCTCTGGCCAAACTCCGGCAGATGGACCAGAAGTTTCAGCGTCTTGACAGCTGGCTAAAGGGCATGGAGACCAAAGCACAACTGCGTAGCCACCGGCGGTCTGACTGTACAACCAAAGATGCTCAACTCCAGCTAATAAAGGTTAGTGTTACATGCACAGAAGCTATGCACAATGACATGTTTGCACTGTTGTACACATCTGCATAATTATGCATAGTGTTGAAAGCTGTTTTAGTTACTCAGAAAAAACACATTTTAAATCAGGGTAGGTCATTTCAGTTATATGACAATCAAAAGAAGAATCTTGCAACAAGTTGAAATTGAATTGGAAGCAACATTTAAGTATGGTTCAGACATATTTAATCGTCCTTTTTCGGTCAGACCTGGCAGGAGGAAGTGCTGGTTTATCAAGAGGAGATGGAGGGCCTCAGTCTCTTGGCTCAGCAGGTTCTGGATGAGACCCATATAAGCAGCCGGATCAGTTCCAGAGCCACCCAGATTACAGCCCGCTACCATGTCCTGCTTCTGCATTTACTGGTAACATCGTTTTGAACACAGCACATAGTATCATAGTAATATATAGATGTGAATATTATACATACCTATATAGAATAAGTGTATATATATATATATATATATATATATATATATATATATATATATATATATATATATATATATATATATATACCTATTCTCTATATTTTTGTTAATGGTTATGTCTTGGTTGCTTGAGACCTTTTGAAATGGTCCAGCATACAACCCACAATGTCTGTTTAAAACTCTTTGTTGTAAATCTGTAATTTGACAGATTATTTGAAAGACATCATCAGTTTAGCTACCCTATGCATTCTTGTCTCATCATTTTTTTCCCCTTCCTTTATATTGCAGGAGACAATCAAACAGCTCCAGGAGGAGGTGTCTTGCATTGAAGAGGCCCAGTGTGTGTTCAACACCTTCTCAGATTGGCTCAGCGCAGCTCAGAATAACTTCAGCACTGTGGCTATCAGTGTTGATGTAGTGGACCGCATTGCTATGGACAGAAAGATGAAAAAACTAGAGGTAAACTCTTTCACATAGAGCACATATCTTCTGTATTTTATTGACTGCTCTGTAAACACCATTCACAACATTTGACTCCAACATAAGTGTACATGACTAGTCAAACCTGACCAAGTTACTGGTCAGACTCAGAAATGTGATATCTGTTAAGAACTTAACAACACAATCACATGTACCTTTCAGGCTCTTCAGGCAGACATGGAGCAGGGTCACTCTTACCTGAAGACAATGAGGGAGAAGACAGAGCGATCCATGGCATTCTTGGAGGAGCCTGAAGCAGAGCAGCTGAAGGAGGAGGTGGACAGCCGCCTCCTCCAACTAAAGGAGTTGATGGAAGCTCTGCGAACAGAGCATAGCTCCCTCGAGAAATGTATCTCACTCTCTAAAGACTTTATGGATAAATACAAGTCCCAGGCCCAGTGGGTGATGGAGACCAAAAACCTTTTAGCATCAAGTGTAGAGCCTAAAGCTGAACTCTACCAGAAGAAGGCTCAGCTAGCAAAGTACAAGGTACTTAACACTGTTGAATCTTTTCTCTCGGAAATACAGTGAAAATAAACTTTTTTTTTATCTACAACATTTTGCTCTCTTTTAATATTTGCAGACAATCCAGCAAACAGTGCAGTCTCATGAATCAGCTGTGAAATCTGTCTTTGAGAAAGGAGAGGCCCTGCTTGACACAGTCCACGACCCCACTATAAGTGACAACATGAAAAAGCTGCAGGCTGATTACCAAGATCTCTGCTTAACAGCTAAGGTATGAGCACTACTACTGTATGCTGTTTCTGCTAAGGTGTAATTTAGGTAGTCAGCATTGGATAGCGGCTCACATAAGAAATCTGTCAAGAACAATTTTATTTTTTAATTTTACGATTACATGTCATACATCTGATTGAATTTCTGAAATTGGCTGTGTGTTGTGTTTCAGACACAGGTCCAGAATCTTGTGGAGTGGGTGAAGGAGCACGAGGATTACAACAGTGAATTGCAAGAGGTTGAGAAGTGGCTCTTACAGATGTCTAACAGACTGGTCACCTCAGACTCCATGCAGACCAGCGGTATGGAAATGGCCACTCAGCATCTTGCCCGACACAAGGTAACCTTGATCATACTGTCCTACAGTTTTTCTTTTACTGTAACATTAGGTGTTCAGTTTACATCATTACATGACTTTAAAATACTGTTGGTTTACAATCCATGGATTACTTTTGTTAACATGTATTTTAAAATACCTAACCGTTATTTTTTAAGGCAATAATGGAGGAAATTGCCAGTTTTGAGGAGCGTCTCACCAGCTTAAAGCAGAAAGGAGAAGGTCTCATAGCCAGCTGTACAGACCAAGTTCACGCTAAGATCAGTCAACAAGTCCAGGCTCACCAACAGGGAACCAGAGATAGCTACTCTGCCATTTGCAGCACTGCCCAACGTGTGAGTAATACAACACTGCAACTATAGATATTTTATCTTCTAGGAAACCTCTCTATTTGATCATTTTCATAATTTCTCTTTTTATGATATAAAGGTAGTTAAGGTCTTACCTCACCTTGTTTATCAGGTATACCAGAGTCTGGACCGGGAGCTGCAGAAACACGTGAACCATCAGGACACTCTCCAGCAGAGCCAAACCTGGCTCTCTGCAGTGCAGGAGGAGCTTCAGCTCAATGATCAGGGACCATCTGGTCTGCAGGAAGCACTAAAGCAGGTAACTGACACAGTGTAATTGTGCCTACTCTTGGAAAGTAATAGTGGCGAGAGGTTATTTTTCTATAATTAATTTAATCAATTACTTTTGCTCACACAGGTAAAGCACAACAGGGCCCTTCAGGAGCAGGCCAGCACGTACCTGGACCTAGTGTGTTCTGTGTGCGACCTGTCTGATGATGCTGTGAGAGTGACAGCTGCCCAGGTCCAGCAGGTCAAACTCACGGTCAGTGCATATTGTATTAATATATACTACATTTTCTTATATTAATACATTAAGTGTGTGTGTGTGTGTGTGTGTGTGAGTGTGTATATATAATTTAACGATATATCATGAGTGGTATAGAATGTGGGCTTTTTCACAATATACAATTCTGCAAATATTGACTGTAGGAAGGTGTAAATGTGTTTTTGCAGATAGAGGAAAGAATGTCCAGTGCCCAGGAGCTCGCAGAGGGCTGGAGGGAGATTAAGGAACAGAAGCAAGATCTGAGCAGCTTGTTCCAGGATATGGAGCAGCAGCTCCTCAGCCTCTCCAGAAGGCCTGCGGAGTTGGAGACCAAGATAGCTCAAAACATGCTGTCTCAAGCCAAGGTAGGGAACAGTATCATAGCCGTTTATTCCTTGATACGAAACACAAAGGTGAACTCTTCCTTAATCATCCTCATCAAATTTCTTTTGCATGCTTATTAAAATGAAGATATGCTGTTTGTCTACACGTTTGTTTTTTACCTCAACTATACAGTACAGTGACTCTAAACATGATTATGTTGGTGATTTTGTTACTTTTATCTAATCCAACATTTTGGCTTGGGTTGTGTAGGGATTAAAGGGAGGACGGTTTACTGTTGGATGTATTAAGGGTAACCTACCACTATTTTGCTTGTCACACAGGAATGCAGCCAGCAACTGCAGTCTAAACAGAGTACCTTGACCATGATGACAGAGACTGTGAGCAGATTGACCGGTGGCCAGGACTCTCCAGAACATGCAGAGCTTGACCGTCTGGGCAATTCCTGGCTTGAGCTTTGTCACCAGGCCAACAAGCTGCAGAGCCAGAGAGAGGAGGACCTGCAGAGGTCTAAAGAATACCATGACTGTATCACTGCAGTGGAGGCGCTGTTTGAACAGGTGTCCAAAGAGTGGGACAATCTGGCCAGGTGTGTTTGTACATTCAAGCAAACATTTAGTCAACACATACTGCTGTGCTTTGATTCTTTTAATCTCCTGACAAGACCAAAGTCGATACGTTTTATTTTAGGCTGCAAGAAAATGCCAGTTGTGCTGTCTAATGTCAATTTCTTTGTTATCGCTCTTTCTACAAAGTTAAGGGATCAGGAATAGTGGACCTCTGTGTAGGACCATTACACAAGTTTGAGCGCAAAGCCATCATTGCAATCACCTTGGGAATTCATTTTAAACATTATTCACAGATTTTGTATTTTAGTTTGTCATTGTTATATTCTCCACATAACACAAAAATTCCTTTTTTTGTGTGTTACAGAACGGATGCTGAAAGTTCATCTCAGCATTTGGAGGCATTACGGAAGCTTGCAGTAACTCTGGAAGAACAAAAAGCCACAATTGAGGACCTTAAGGAACAGAAACAAAAAGTAATCCAACATTTAAACTTGGATGACAAGGAGCTGGTAAAAGAGCAGATCAGCCACTTTGAGCAGCGATGGTCTCAGATGCAAAATCTAATTGAGAGGAAAATCCAAGACTCAGTGGTGACCCTGGAAGATATGGGCCAAGTGGAAGCCCGTCTGAAAGAGGCTCGGGACTGGGCAGAAGAGCAGCAGCCTGCACTGTCTGAGGCCATGAAAATGAGTCCTCCTCCAGAGTTGGCTCAGAGCTTTCTGTTTGACCACCTGAGCATCTGCAGTGAGTTGGAAGCCAAGCAGCTCCTGCTGGCACAGGCCATGGGCGATTCTGACCGGGTGCTGGCCCGGCTGGGCCTAAGTGAACGGCAACGCCTCCAACAGCTGATTGTTGACACTCAAAATGAGGTGGAATCTTTGAGTGTAAAGGTTGTGCAGCGCAGAAAACACCTCAGCAAGGCATTCACAGAAAGAACACAGTTCCTGATGGCTGTGAGTCAGTCCATTTCCTGGGTCCAGCAGAATGAAAAGAAGGCCCAGGCGGAGGAGTACATTGCCTTGTTACCCGATGACCTGGCCAAGCAGGTCAGAACATGCAGGAACATCCAAAGCAGCCTGAAAGCCTATCAGAGCGAGCTGACCTCCTTGTGGTCTCAGGGGAGGGACCTTATGAGGGATGCCAGCGATGAAGAAAGGAATGAGATTCTCACAAAGTTGCAGGAGTTACAAAACATCTTTGATAAAACATTACATAGGTGTGGCCAGAAACTTCAGGAGCTGGAAAAAGTACTGGTTTCCAGAAAGTATTTCAAGAATGATTTAGAGAAAATATGCGTGTGGATAAAACAAGCTGATATAGTTACGTTCCCAGAAATCAATCTGATGGTTGGAGACGCTGAATTGGAAGCGCAGCTACAAAAATATCAACAGATAGTTGAGCAGGCCATTGAATATGAGAATCTTCTCCTAATTGTACAAAGAGCTGGTCAGGAAATATTGCCCAGTCTGAATGAAGTAGACCACTGCTATTTGGATGAAAAACTCAACACGCTCCCCCACCAATATAATAGCATATTAGCACTAGCCAAAGAAAAACAAGAGAAAATCCAGCAGGCCATTCTCACAAGGAATGAGTACACCTCTTTCATAGACCTCACTCATAAAGCTCTGAAAGAGCTTGAAGAACAGTTCAATAGTCTGGGCACACAGCCTGTAGGGCTGCAAACAGAAGAGGTTGTCAGTTTGCAGAGTGAATACAAAGCCATCCAGGCAGACCTGAGCAACCTCGGTGTAGCTGTGAGTGAACTGAACCAGAAGAAGGAGGGATTTCGTAGCACAGGTCAACCATGGCGCCCAGAGGAAATGACCCTGCTAGTGAGCCTGTACAACGGCCTAAAGAGGTTGGTTGAACAGAAAGTAGAGCATCTGGATGAAACCTTGGAATCTTTTGAGGACCACAAGGCAATGGCTATGCAGGTTGACTCAGAGTTAAAGGCCACAAAAGAGCAGCTGGTAAAAGTGAATGCAGAGACGCAGTCAGCTGAGGAGAGGCTGAAGAACTACCACACTCTGGCAGGGAGTCTCCAGAGTGCCAACTCTCACTTGTCAAGGCTCATGGAGCAGATGGACACTCTTGCACCCCGCGTGGATCAAGCAGCCCATGATGCCTCCAAGGAGCAAGTGGTTTTGTGGCAAGACGAGCTGCGATCTCTGCAGGCTGCAGTAGGGGATCTGATTGAAGAGTGTGAGACCAGATTTGTCCAAAGTAAAGACTTTGAGACAGAGATGAAAAGGACCCTGGACTGGCTGCTGCAGGTCAGGGATGACCTGGGCTGTGCTGTGATTGTTGATGTGAGGGTGGAGAAGGTGCAGGAGGAGATCAGAAAGCAGCAAATCATGCAGGAGGAAGTGCAGTCAAAACTGAGAATAGTGGCTGCTCTTAGTAGCAGGGAGAAACAGGAGTATATCAGCGCAAATGAGCTTGTCCCAGCCCACGTAGACACAAGCCTAGAAGAAATGGCCAAGCTGCAGGCAGACGTTCAGAAAGCACTGTGCTCCAAACAGGTGGGACAATATTACATTCAGTATTCTATGGTAATCATGCATTCATTTTAGTGAAATGCTTTATCTGTAATGCTGTTTGTTATAGTTACCTTAATGCCCATATACAGTATTTGATTTGTCATTTGTTGTGATGCATTAGAATAAGTGCATTTATGGCAGAATCTGTATTTTATATTAAAAAGATGATTCTTTTTTTTCATTGCTTTTGTGGACAGATTACTCTGGAGGACGCTTTGGGGTTGTGCCAGAAGTACCACTTTAGGATGCAGTCAGCCTGTGAATGGCTGGAGGATGCCGTGTCCTTCCTGCAGCAAGCTAGTCTGGGAGTTGACGTGGAGAACTATGAGGAGTGTCTCCGTCAGCAGGGAGACATCATGGCCACAGAGCAGGAGTTTCTTATCCACTTGGAGGAGCTGCAGGCCCTGCTACCTCAGCTGGAGAACCTGGTTAACCCCATAGCTAAAGAGCAGCTCTGTGTGAGCGTGGAGTCGGCCAAGCAGAGAGGCGTGGAGGTTCGAGATCAACTCCAGTGTCACCAGGATGTCCTTCAAAGGTAGTGAGAACAAGAAAATGATGGTGCATGTCAGGGTTGGGACAAAATAGTGATACGGCAATATATCGTTGTCTTTCTTTGTGTGATGCAAGAACCGATACGGTGGTGCCAAATATTGATATTTTAGTTAATAAAATAATGAGCTTGTGTCCAGATCAACACAAAAAGAAGTTTGTCATTCCTCAAATGTTTAAGCAATAAAATATGTCAAAGTTTACACACAAATAATAATTTAAGCTTTTAAAATGTATGAGCATATCTTTTATACAGGTTTTACATACTAAGGTTGGTTTTACACTAAATTTGCATTTCTCTGTGCCTTTTTATAAATGTTTTTTTAACAATAATTATAGTATGCTAGTACAGTTGCTCTATACTTCTGTAATTTTAATTTACTGAGTGAAAAGAGAGAAAATCTGCACTTAACCTTTTCACGGGCATTTGTTATTCATAATTAGACCAATATTGTGATGTATCATTATAGGATTGTCTGTAATATATTGATTATGGAAGCATTGCTGTATTGATATTATCGGTACCGTGAGCCATGTATTGTGAGGTATCGTGAGGTACTGTAGCAAGTGATTCCCACGCCTAGTGCAAATGTAATATACCCCAACAATACAGAACGTTTGGTAATAATGGCATTTAATCCTCTGATATATTTTGTTTTTCACAGCTGTGTGACTCAGTGGAAGTCATACCAGGAGGCAAGGCAGACAGTTATTGAGCTTATGAATGAGGCTGAAAAGAAACTGACTGAGTTTTCCACTGCAAAGGCAGCCACAAGCCAAGAGGCTGAAGATAAGCTATGCAGTCATCGGGTATGAGAGGCCAAAACAAAGGCATTTTCCATACAAAAAAAAATGGGTGGTGCGTCTATGAATGCTTAGTTTACGAATTGTCTCTTACATTTCCAGTCCCTTGTTTCACTGGTGAATGGCTTCCAAGAGAAGCTGAGTGGTTTAGAGGAGCAAGCTGCCCAGCTGGAGTTGGTGGGAAGTGATGTAAGCAAGGCCACCATCAGTCGCTCCATGACAACAGTTTGGCAGCGATGGACACGACTGCGAAGCGTGGCGCGGGGACGAGAGAGAGTACTCGAGGACACAGCACAGGATTGGAGGACTTTTAGAGAGAAGGTACACGGACCACAGGAAAAATATTTACTTTATAATAAAAAGTATAGTTTTTTTACTAATAGCTAAACTTTCTCAATCCTTTTGTACAGATGGTGAAGGTAAGAGCAGTCTCTGATGAGCTCCAGAGTCGTTTCCCTGACACTGCCGTGGAGAAGGCTTCCAAAGCCACCCTGCAGTCTCTGTTGGACCAGCATGACTTGCTGAGCCAAGACTTGGAGAGAGAGCTCTCCTCCCTTACACTGCTGCGCCAGTACGCTCTCAGCCTGCTGCATGATGTGGAAGTGCCATCACCAACAACTGAACAGGATGAGCTGCCCAGTCTGAAGGAGATTAGAGCTGTTCAAGACCAAATGGAAAGGTAGCAACAAGAGAAACCTACAAACTGTTGCATTTAGTACATCTGTCTTAAAATTTGTCTAACCAGTGGTATTGTTTTAATGGAGATGTTTTAGTATAATTCAAAATAAAAGCAATTTATTATTATTTTATATTTGGATTTTAAAAAACAAAACAATTTCTACTGTTTAATTAAACTTGTTTACCTATATTCTGCTATTCAGAACTTCAGTAGAGTTTTTTTTGTCTTTGCCCTCCAGCCTCCTGACACAGTCTAGGACAAAGCGGGCACAAGCAGCTCAGGAACTAAGGGACAGAGAGGAAGTGGAGAAGGAACTTAGTGTTGTAAAAGCCTGGATTCAGGAGACCAGGGAGCTTCTTCTCAATCCCACACCAGACATTGATTCTCTGCTGCAGGAGCTTGAGGTATATCTTACTTATCTAAAAAAAAAGGAAATAGCATCTTTCTTCTTCCATCTTCTTTTATCTTTCAATCACCCCTAGGACATTTCTATTTGAATATTATTATTTCTAATAAAAGTTACATGGGTACTCAATTTGTTCCATTATAGGTTGTACATGGAGAAGTGATCACTTATCGTCAGCACGTGGATAAATTAGCAGAGCAGCAACAGAGCAAGTACCTGGACCTCTACACTATACTGCCCTCTGAAATCTCTATGCAGTTGGCTGAGGTCTCACTTGCATTGGGTGCTATTGAAGATCAGGTACGGTATTGTTTGAAAAGTTGTTAATGCAAATAAGACCTTAATGGACTCTTTAAATGTTGTTTCATCTAAATTGTGATATAAAGTAGTCATGTATATTTCTTAATATGTTTTAGGTTCTTTCGAAAGAGAGAGAAATTCAGAAAATCAGAGAAATAAAAGAGGACTTCAGCTCTAGAATCCATGACATTTCTGAGAAGCTCAAAGCAATCTCAGCTAAATTCAAAGAAAAATCTCCTGATGTTGATCATGCCAAAGAAGAAGTCAAGGTGGGTTAACTTATTTCAGCTTGGTCTAACTGTTGACGTATAGTTGACTACAGCTGGTTTAGAAATACTATCCTTCAAGGCTTTTAGATCCAAAATAATCAGAATTAAAAAATGATGTATGTTGCATTCCTTTTCTCAGAGCATGGCTGAGGACTTGGACAGTTGTGGTCGCACCCTTTCAGAACTGGATGCTGCTGTACAAGAGTTTGGCCGCAGAAACCCCCTGCTGGCCAAACAGCTTAGTGACGCCATCAGCAAACTGTCAGAGATGCATCACCACACAACACGGCTAGCAGACTGTAGGAACAACTGGCTCAAAAAGGTTAGCTTTTCAGGTCCCCTTTACAAATGCAAATAGCGCTGATATCTGTTTTTCCCATCCTCCCGAGTCACCTTCATGGTCAAGGCCGGGCTGAACTGTGCTGTTTTTGAACAACGCAAGCAGTCTGTGTCTCATACTTACCATACACACACACACACACTCATGGTCAAGGCTGGACTGAACTGAGCTGTTTTTCAACAGCGCATACAGTCTGTGTCTCACACTTCCCATGCACACACACACACTCGCATACACAGACACTATACACCAAATATTCCTTCATGTATGTAGTCTTGTGCATTATGTTATTATGTCTTGTATTCTATCTCGCTATATCCTTTTCAGAATGCATGTGGCGGTGCTTTAAATAGCTGCGGCTCAGAGGCTCTCTAAACTCTCTAAATTGTATTTTTGTGTGTCATGTGTAATGACAATAAAGTTGAATCTAATCTAATCTAAAAATGTTATTTTATTTTATGCTACAACATTTAAAAATGTGACAGTGGCAAGCATACTTTATTTGTTTGTGTTGTGCTTTAACCGTGTGGCTTCTGTCATATCTTGGTTCCTCAGGCTGTCTGCTATTTAGATGAGTATAATGAGATGCTAGACTTCATTGTGAGGTGGTCGGAGAAAGCCAAAAGCCTGGTGAGGGCGAACATCATCTGGAACTCCTCTGTTCATCTGCAGGAGCAGATACGGATGTACCAGGTGAGTTGGAGGTCCAGAGAGCATCCTCATAGGTTCAATGGTGATAGTTAACAGACAGACATTTTAGCTTTTTTACGAAGTGTTATTGGGCTCTCTTCCCTCCATATTATTTATAAAAGGAAAGATTAAAAGAATGGACATGGTTTGAGCTTGACTCATGCTTATTCACACACAGTTCACAGACGCGTCAGGATTTTTACCTTTGCACACATTTCATGAAAGGCACGGGTTGCCGAAATCCCCAAAAGAGGCTATACCACAAGTGTCTTTTATTCACTGCCTTGTTGCCATGTGCTTTAGGCTGTCCTTCGTGAGTCCCGGGAACTCCATGGAGACCTGGAATCAATGGCAGAAAAAGTGGAGCTTCTGTCTGAGGTGCTACAGGTCGAGTCTATGAGCCAACAGGTTTGTGAACTTAGTCGACACACTGAGGAGCTTCAGCAATGCATCAAGACACGACTGCAGAGCTTGGAGGATGCAGATAAGGTAAAAAAAGATTTCTTATCTATTACTTGTTTGTAATGTTTATGAATTGCCTTCTCTTCCTGTTTTATTATATTTGACAAGAAGCATTAATACTTGTAGCTCATGCCTTGTGATTAGTATACTGTATAATTGACTCATGTACAATGTGTCCTCAGAGTATGGAAGCCCTGGAGTTTGAAGTTAAGGCCCTACATGTTGCTTTGGAGCAGGTCCAAGCTACATTGACATCACCAGAGTTGGCACGCCAGAGCCTCAAAGAACAGCTGGCTCAGAGACAGGTAACCATGCCACATTAAAATAAGCTAGACAAGCAAGATATGGCCTGTCATTTGTCACAAAGCACCTCGGATCCTTACTTTGCACATTATAGCAGTTTCACACAATGTAAACGTTCCCTGTTTTTGCAGCGTCTGTTGGCAGATATGGAGAGCTTAAAGCAGCAGGTGCAGGCAGTGCAGCTGTGTCAGAGTGCTCTGCGGGTCCCAGAGGAAGTGATGCCCAACCTTGCCATTTGTCGCACAGCACTGCATCTTCAGCAAGAAGCCAGTCAGTTGCAGCACGTGGCCATTCAGCAATGCAACATCCTACAGGTACAGTAGGGGGCATTATTGCTGAAGCACAGTAACTTCATAATGTAGTAACGTCATATTGTCCTGCATTGTGGAATAATATGCAATGCATAGTGTCTGTAGAAGGGAACAGCTAGCAACTTAAGTCACAGTGCTGTCAAGTAAACAAGCTTGATGATTTAAGAAGGTTTCGCATAAAGAGATTCATATAGTTTTCTGCATATTTTGAGAGGTTTACTCTTTTTAAATTCTGCCAAAGAACCAAAACATTTTGGAGGTGTTTTACTTTTCATCTAACCTTACCAAAGCAATTTCATTTTTTTTAAATCTAGGAAGCAGTGGTGCAGTACGAGCAATATGAACAGGAAGTGAGAGACCTACAGGGACTGATAGAGGAAGCACACTGCGTCATTCAGGACCGTCCGATCCCCACAAACAACATCCAGGAGCTGCAGGCCCAGATCCTTCATCATGAAGTATATTACATTAATTCACAAATAAACCACTTCTCCTGAGCAGGAAGAATGGAATTGAAGGAAAGGAACCCTGGATAGTCATCAGTGTAATACAGGCATAACAAATGAAGTATGACATGCTTGCATGTCTTTATAAATTTGTAGGTAACCCACATAAACAAGAACTTAACATGTTAATTGAACACGGAAAGGGACACTGATTTGATCTCTGTCTATTCAACTAACTACAATCTATTCAACTAACTACAATCCTCTGTACTGTCGTGTTATAGGTGAACTTTTCTCATAGCCCTATAATAAGTTGCACATTTTGTATTTTTGAATAGGAGCTGGCCCAGAAGATCAAAGGTTACCAAGAGCAGATTGCCTCACTAAACTCAAAATGCAAGATGCTGGCAGTGAAAGCCAAGCATGCCACCATGCTGCTGACCGTGAGTGATGTGGAAGGGCTGCCAGAGGGGCTGCAGGAGATGGATGGGGAGAAATCAAAAAAAATCTTCAGCACAAGCTGTCATGGTTAGAGAACATAATAAACCACATAACATGGTTCTGACAAATCTGTTTGCATTGTTGGTGATGGCATTGTCTACTTAAAAAAATCTTCTTAAGTTCTAGGGTTTTATTGATATAATTTGACTGATATGTGTTTTTGAGAAGTGTATTGTGCCAATTTTATATAAAAAAAACACATTGCATATGATTAATCTTTCCCAATCCACCTTGCATGTCTGCTTTTCTGTTAATGTTTCCTGCATGGCTTGTCAGATGATGGCTGGCCGCTGTCACACCCTCCTGTCTCCTGTAACAGAGGAGTCTGGGGAGGAGGGCACTAACAGTGAGGTTTCTTCTCCTCCTGTCTGTCGCTCTCCTTCTCCCATCACTTATACTGAAGCCACTATAACCAAGGTATCTGCCTTCCCTCTTTCTCTTTATAGCTTTTTTTTATCGTCATTCTGGTCTAACAGCAAAATTGCATATACTTTTCTTTTCAAATAATAAATAAATCATTTCTCTAATCTGTCCTGTTTACTCAACTAAGCACTCACAATTGATTCAATTCACTGAATGCAGAAGTCAAAATTGAACCAAGGGAAGTAATAATCCATATCTATTCTCTGCCTGTACCTGCAAGCTCATCATGACTAACAATGAATTAGGGGCTTTATAAGTGTAGTTCTATCTGGTTGCCATCCGTTTCATTGCTAATTTGTAATGGCACTGTTTGAATGTGTTTTTAGATGGGAAGAGGAACTCTCACAAGAGCTCCAATCCAAGAATTATATGACCCAACGTTTGAGTCTGTGGCCAACTTAGATGACTTGCAGCGGTCATGGGAGACATTAAAGAATGTGGTATGTAAATAATACAACGCGTCAACGGTTCCCAATGATTGTTATTGTGTTTTCAGGATTGGCTCTTTTACATTGTTTTAATCGGTCTTCCAACAGATCAGCGAGAAGCAGAGGTCTCTTTATGAAGCTCTGGAAAAGCAACAGTATTACCAGGGTTCACTCCAGTCAATCTCCTCTCAAATGGAGGCTCTGGAGGCCAAACTGAGTGAGCCTCTGGAGGCAGATAAAAGCCCAGATAACCACATTAAGGCACAGGAGGTGAGTTGCTACAGTACAATAAAGGTTTTTAAAAGTTTGATGGAAAGAGAGCTTTCATATTGACAGGGTAGGGAGTTGCCAGACTTCTAAAGCAATGTAAGAACTCATGATAATGCAAAGTATACTTTCGATCTATGTCAAACATAAAAAATATATTTTGCTAATGATGCATGTCAGTAGAAAATACATTTTGAGCCACTCTTGTCACCTTGTGACAGGACTGTATTTATAATATCCCAGTAAATCATTTTTTGTCTCAACATCACATTGCTGTTCCACTAAATGGATTGAAAAGAGAATTACTGCTCCTATATCCAAATTTTGAATTAGTGATATTTATTGTATGGTAACAGTCACAGTATCTACAAACATCAAAAAGATAATACTTCCCTTTAACAAACTTAGAAATTAAAATGAAGTCAGTCAATATACAGCACGCAACACCTGTAACAAAGTTGTTCACTCTAGGGTCTAATAGAAGAGATTCAGAGTGTGCAGGAGGAAATCGACAGGCTGCAGACAAGCTTCACAGAGGATCTGGCCTCTGATGCTGTGGACTCAGACATGGCTGACCAGTTGGCCATGCACTCCTCCCTTGCTGTGTTAGCTGAGAGGATGGCCACCATCCACATGAAGGCCTCAGGGAAACAGCAGCTATTGGAGGTACTCTTTGTGAAGATTGCAAAAGTATTTTATTACTAATAGTAGCTAATAGTTGTGCTCTGTCCCAGGAGCGCATTAGTGACCGCCTGGAGGGTCAGCAGCAGGAAGAGGCCATACAGCTCTATCACACCCAAGCAGATGAACTGGACTTGTGGTTGACCAGAATGCGCAGTTCTGTAACCTTCTTCCTTGAACCTAGACCTCTAGAGGAGACAGATATGGAGGATCAGCTTACTGAATGTCAGGTAACAGCTCCCCCTGCTGTTCATTCAGAGCAATGGCTGCATACATGTTAATTGGAATTATTAAATTAATTAATTTATGAATATGCATATGAGGTTGCTTAATATGCAAACACAGCAAATTGGCAGGAATGGCATTACGGTGTTCTGGAATACTGTTTTCTATGTGTTGTCTCTGGTTAGCACATCAATGAAAATGTGTTTGTGGATTATTAAGCCCTGTCTTATACTTCAATATTTTGTTACCCAGATTCCAGGGGAACAGGAACCTTTCAGTGGGTAAACAAGAGCATTAGAGGCATTTAAAGGGGCGTTCAGATGGCTAGGCTCCTAAGCGTGTACAACTAGTCTTAAGCAGATTATGCAGATGTCTCTGTTTGACAAGAGTCTGTTAGCTGCATAGGGCGGAATACTCAGGGGTTGTGGCTTTCAGGCGATTAATAGATCCTGCTGCCATGATTGGTGTTGGTGATAAAGCTGCTAGAATATCCAAGTAGGTGAATCCTAGGGAACAGGAAGGGTTAGGCAGTATGAGGAGTTACACTCTCAGCCTTTGAAAGACCTTCTGGAGCTATCAATAGCAGAGTAGTGGCAATGGTGTTTAAAAACAAATGTATCTTCAAACTTTGGAACACCATTCATTGATTGGCATCTTTAGCTTGTCTAGGCTTATAATGGTGTTCTGCACACAAGCGTTACTTTTGAATGTGTGCTTGAACATGTATCCTGTTGAGCATGGACCGTGAAGGATTAGTGGTAATATGTTGCACAGGAGGCGAGGCTGGAGGGGTGGGCCAAGGATGAGAGCTGAGGGAGAGCTCTCCTTGTCCTGTAGCTGGGGAAAGCTTGTGGTGTAGGGGGGTTCAGCCAGACCCTGGCCCCCTGTATGTCTGGAGCATTTGTTGGACTGCTGTAGGTGGTGAGACGTGATACCATGTTTGAGCTGGCTTCTCTCCTCCTGCTGCTGCAGAACATGCTGCTGGAGATTGAAGAGAAGGTGCTGGCCCTGTCAGAGCTGTCCATGCACAGTGAGAGCCTGCTGCTGGAGGGCCGGACAGAGACCAGAGAGGAAGCCGAGCAGTTGGCCGGGAAGATACGCATGTTGAAGGGAAGCCTATTGGAGCTGCAGAGGATGCTTCAGGACAGGCGGAACAACATCGAGGTGAGGTGGCTTCATGCTTTCAATGTTGCCATGTGATGCTGAACTTTTACAATACCACATTAGGCTCAGTCCCTACTGTGGGTACCTTGCTCAGTATGTTGATTAAAACATTTTCCAACCTCACATGATGACGTTTTCTGTCTAACTGCACCATAAAGAACATTTGTATACTCAGACTTGAACCACCATATTTATTAGACCATCATAATACAATAGGCTGACCTACGTAAGTGTCTAGTACATTTGTCAGAATAACAAGCAAAACAAAAGATGTCAAACCAGCTAAGGGAATATTAAATATTTGTCCTTAATAGCTTTTCTGTGACACCTCTTTGTTTCAGTATTTCTTTACACCCTATGACAAATTTGCAAAACCTGTGACCCAAAATTGAGTTAATGCATTTGATATTCCTGCTTCTTCCTTGCTGGTGTATGTTTCCTTAATATTTTACTTTTATTTTAGGACTCGCTGCAGGAACAGGAGGACAGTGAATCAGACTCCAGTCTCTCTCAAAGTCCCAGTGTGCAGGACTGGCTGGCCCAGGCCCGGACCACACGTTCCCAGCAACACCAGGACAGTCTGCAGAGACAGAGGGTACATTTTCTCATATTTGTTTTGTTTCCTTATTATAGTGCTCAGTCTTCATAGCAAAAAGGCAGCCCCAGGCTATTGATACTAAAATTAAAATGTCCTTTCTGAAATGAGTTGTTGTCAATTGTTTTTTAACTTATGGCCACTATCACACAGCACACTTGCATTGAAAAGATATATTGTTACAATCAAACTGTTGAAGAATACAATAATAACCTCATGTTTTAAAATACAATTAAAATACTTTGACATCATTGTAATATCACAGTGTGTCAGAAGCAAATTAATTATATCATACAAACTCCAATTTACAGTAAATGGTTTGCTTTCTAGGAACTGGAGGAGCAGCTCGCAGAACAGAAAAAGTTGCTTCAGTCAGTGGCGAGCAGAGGAGAGGAGATCCTTATCCAGCAGGCCTCGCCCAGCAGTGCCAGGTATTTTACAAACTATTATACTATACATTTAACTCAAATAATGATTCCTGTAGCAGACTATAAATTGAGCATTTATTAAGTCATGTTTCTGTCACCGTGCAGTACAACAGAGCCATTTTCACCAGCAGCTTTGGTTGAGAGGGAATCTCAGGCTGCTCGAGAGCAGATGAGGCAGAAATGGGAGAGCCTCAGACTAGAGCTCAAAACTAAGCTGCTGCTCTTGCAGAAAACCCTGGAGCAGGACCACAAACAGCCGGTATAAACCTTGTTGTGTTATTATTGTTAGTATTAAGCAGCAGTGGAAGTGAAGTGCATTGACCTGTTCCGTTGTTTTCTGCAGGTATACTCCAGGGCTTCTCGTGTGACCACAGCTGGATCACTGTTTAAAGGAGAAACACAAGCTGACAAATCTTCCCTGAATAATCTGTATGATAGCTTCAGACAAACAATTGAGGACATGACCACTCAGGTATTTCTGTAACATTATTGTACATTATAATGCCATTCTATTGTAACATTGAAATATGTAGTTCAATATGTGTCAATGGAAATTTGCAACACTCTTGTGTGTACATAGGCCAGTGGTGGTGAGGCACAGGTGGCGCAGATGGAACAGCAGCTCTACACAGCTGTGTCAACCACCTCCTCTTGGCTGGATGGTGTGGAGAACAACGTCTTCTCAGGCTCAGTGCTGCTGGCTGAAAATGCAGAGACCCAGCTACAAAAACAGGAGGTACATTCAGGCATATTTGTGCAGCTTCTATCATTTTTGCAGGTTTTATAGCAAATCATATGAGCCTGTTAATATCCATGAAATTTTCCTAAAGTTCAGTTGACAATAAATTAGATCTCTGTAGGAAGTTGATTATTGATACAGTATGTGGCTGATGTTTAAAAAGGTCTGCTCTATGGATATAATCTTCATAATCGTCATTTTTCAGTTGAGTATTTTTTAAATCTTTCTGATCTTTCCTGCAGACCTTAGAGAATGATGTGAGGCATGTCACAGAGGAGGTAAAGCTCAGCCAGGCTCTGTTAGCTGGGTCTTCAGTGTTGAGACAAGAGGACCAATCGCTGCTTGAGGACAACCTTGACTGCCTGAAAGAGAGATTAGGAGCTCTGGGTTGTGCTCTGGGGACACGCTGTGACCACATGAGGACCAGAGCACATGAGCTCACAGCCCACCAGGTTTGCCTAATATTTTGTGTTTGTTGCTTTTCAAGAATGTTTTATTTTTTCTTGAAAAATGACCACTATAAAACCAAAACATTTGCAACTAATAACTCTTCAAGAGATGTTGGTTCTTATAAATGTTCTATAAATTGTCTTGAAAGACTGAGTTGCAGCTTCTCCAAACTGCTTTAATTGAGACCAAGTGCCAGGTCCTACAGGCCTTAGCTGGAGCCATGGATAGACCAGCCTCAAAACAACTAGAGGTAATGAAAGCTTTAGCATCACATGCATGCACACAAACACACCCTGCTTTTCTCTCAACTTACAGAGAACAAAAAAAAATAAAAAGATTATTGTGAATGTCTATTAGGTTATTGCCTGTGCAGAGGAGAGCTTGAAAGACTTTGAACAGAGGATTACGGAGCTCAAAACCAGAGGAGCAACACTACAGGCGGATCAGATATCAGCAAACAAAATACTAAAACTCCAGGTAATGTACATCACTGAAAACCATGCAGGAAAAGCTGCTCAGTATAGGTTTTACCTATTTCTGTTCTTTGTGTGGGTGTTTTCAGGATTCCTATGAGGAGCTGGTGATGACGGTGGGTTCCCGGCGCAGTGGGCTCAACCAGAGCATGGCTCTAAAGGAGCAGTATGAGCGTGCTTTGCAGGATCTGACAGACCTGGTAGACACAGCTAAAGACAAGATGGCTGCTGATCAAAGGATCGTTGTCAGCTCTGTCGAGGAAGTCCAGAATCACCTGGACAAACATAAGGTTTGGTCAACTTGCCGCTCTGTTAAAGTAGAAAGGCTTAAGTAATATTTATAATTAAACATTGAACACAGCCACAGCCAAGGCATGTGTGTGTCTGCAACACTACTGAGAGAAAAATAACTGATCATTGGTGTGTTTATCTGTGTGTTTTTGTGTTCTCTAGGAGTTCTTCCAGGGTCTGGAGTCCCATATGATTTTAACAGAAACATACTTCAGAAAAATCAGTGTTCTGATGCTTCCCAAAGAGAGTCAGGCGCTGGAGGAGACACTGGCTGAGGCTCAGAGCGTCCTCAAAGAGGCACACAGTAAAGGAGTTGAGCTGGAGTGTATGCTGGAGGTGAGATATAAAATACTATGTGTGTTAATCATTATTTTTCTTTTGAAAGCATACTGACCTAATGAAAGGAAGTCTGACTATGTCATTATTTGAAATGCTTATTTTTCTGTCCGGGACAATATGTAAAAACGTTTTTTTAAATGCTACTTAACTGTGTTGTCAATATACTGTATGTTTCTAAATGAAAAGGAATAGATATTTATAAATTGTGGAAAAACCTCTCAAGTTACCTCTGCATGAAAACTAAAGCTGAAAAAGATTTCTTTACAGAGAATTTATTGGAAAGCCTTTCTTTTTTCCCTCCATAATAGGATAGCACAGCAGTTGCTAGTGTTGGAGTGGTCTTCATCTAAGGTTTACTTGCCAGCTTTTTCAATTTGAAATATTCAATGTGTGTTTTTTTTTTTTTTTGTTAGACTTGGTGCCGCTTAATGCAGGATTACCAAAGTCTGAACCGCCAATTGGAGGCAGTTGAAGGAAACATCCCGACTGTTGGCCTGGTGGAAGAGACTGAAGAAAGGCTAATGGACAGGATTTCATTGTATCAGGTACAAAGTGTCATCAATGCAAATTTTAGAATATGGCATAATGCCGCAGAGGACCTAAGGGAATTTAAGAAGCCAGCACACATGATATGTATTTGTTTTCCTCTCTGAAGATTTGCTTTACTTTTATTCACTCACTCACTCTCACTCTGTTTCTTTACCCAACTCTTCTCAGCTGGTGTCGCTCTAGCTACAATGTCACTTTTTAAAGATTTTTCCTGCCCCTTTCCATTCTCTGTAAAGGGTCTAAAGGGCAGACTGACAGAGTACCAGCACAAGCTACACCAGGTACTGGATGAGGGCAAACATCTCTTGCTGTCAGTGTGCTGTCCCGCACTGGAGAACCAACTCGCTTTGCTGGGGGAACACTGGCTCAACAACACCAGCAAGGTCAACAAGGAGCTACAGCGCCTGGAGGCCATCCTCAAACACTGGACCAGGTCAGAAACAGAATTGTTTAGACATCAAATACAAATTATATCCCATAGAGACTAGGGGTGGGGGAAAAAATTTGTACAGCATAGTATCTTGATATTTTCAGTGGCAGTTTGTCTGCTTCACAATCCCATTTTACAGCAATAAAATTGACGTGATATGAACAAACAGAGAAATGTATCTTTTTAGATAAAATATATGTTGACAGTTTCCTTTTGGGGACATCATTTGAAATTGGGAAAAATTAGAAGTTGGAAAAAAGGTTATAAATTGCAATATATCGCAGAGTATTTCAATATGTTTAAAATCACAATAATATTGTATCGTGGCATAAGTGTTGTGATGATATCGTATTGGGAAGTGTCTGGTGATTCCCACCCCTAATAGAGACCCTGAAAAACATTATTTTTAAAAGGGTCTGTAAGATGGGCAGCTCAGCAATAATTATTAAATTCACAGATCTGAGTGCAGAAAACAACACTTATAGTGTTAAGCAGATATACTGTACAAGTGATTTATTATCAGACATCACTTTGTTCTATGATTAAGTTGTGGTTTTTCTCTAGGTATCAGAGGGAGTGTGCAGAGCTTAGCGAATGGCTGCAGTCGGCTCTGGAGCGTCTGGAGTTTTGGAATACGCAGGCGGTGTTAGTCCCACAGGAGCTGGAAACTGTCAGAGACCATCTCTCTGCTTTTCTTGTAAGGCCACAGTTTTGATTAGTTTTCTTTTGCCTTTTGTACCTGTATTTGATCTGAAGATTCCAGCTCTTCTCGAGGAACAGTGCTATAACTAGTAAACATTTATGCAGATTTATACTGGTCCTTGTTGCTTTGAGTCAATGGTGCTTACAACTGAGCCACCATACTACATATAAAGCTATATATATATATATATATATATATATATATATATATATATATATATATATACACACACACACACAATATGCTATATATACACATAATATAATATGCACTGTATTCACATTGTTACAGCATAGCTGGTATAAATAATGCCTTTTTTATGTGTAATTATTAATGTAAGTTGTATTTCCTATAATTGTAATAGTGTTGGTAGTAGTACTTCGATATAGTAGTAGTAACAATCTTGCTGTGTTATCAGCAAAAAGTGCAGTAAATATTATCATTATCAAATATACCTGATATGATTGCATACTAGCTGTTGATTCCTGTCACTGTATGTCTCAGGAGTTTTCAAAGGAAGTTGAAGGCAAGTCCAGCCTGAAGAGCTCAGTACTAACTGAGGGCAACCAGCTGCTGCGTCTGAAGAAAGTGGACACGGTGGTGCTGCGGTCTGATCTGGCACGCATTGACACTCAATGGACTGAGCTGCTTACACGCATCCCAGTGGTCCAGGAGAAGCTACATCAGGTATGGTCACAGTCAGCCAGAGTGAACAGGCTTAGCTGCTCCACAGCAAATAGGATTACCCTTTCTGCTGCCTCACTCAAATACTGACGTTATCACACAAGGCAGCATGTGCGTTTTTGTCTTCCTGGATGTTTAATATGCTGGTCCAATGGGTTTCATTTTTTTCTCAGATCCAAATGGAGAAGTTGGCCTCCCGTCATGCCATATCTGAGCTGTTTAACTGGATATCATTGATGGAGAATGTCATTGAGGAGAATGAAGAAAACCTCAAGAGTGCAGTGGGGTCAAATGTGATTCAGGACTACTTGCAAAAATACAAGGTAGTGGACTTCATACAGATTTACAGATTCATGGCACGTTTGACTTTGTTTACAAAGTGTTTGATGTGAATTTTTTTATAGAAGGACAACATGTGACAGCTACATACATTTGTAGTAATTTATGCATTTCAAGGAAGTGAAAGTTGTTTTGTTTTAGGGTTTTCAAACTTATTCATATTTTTTCAGCTACAAATCAAATTATATAAGACCATATAGATTTAGATTTGTTTTAACATGTTTTCTATTGCATATTTGAGTATTTATTGTACGTACACTGACTAATCTGATTAATAAGGATGATGTAATGCAATTTTAATTGTGAATCTACTGTTGTTTCCTCCAACTCAGGGCTTCAGAGTAGATCTAAGCTGTAAGCAGCTGACTGTGGACTTTGTCAACCAGTCAGTGCTGCAGATCAGTGGTCAGGACGTGGAGAGCAAACGCAGTGATAAGACTGACTTTGCTGAGCGACTGGGAGCAATGAACCGACGCTGGCAGATCCTACAAGGCCGCATCAATGAGAGGGTGAGGCCATAGGCACTGAAACTGGTTAATACAAAACTAGATAGATAGAATAGTTTATTCATCCCCATAGGGTAATTCAGAATAACAGCCATTGTCCTTTATTAGTGCCAGATGAGGATGTTACAATTTAATTTGTATGAAATTCTTGCAGATCCAGTTCCTTGAGAGCCTTTTGGATATGTGGTTGGAGTATGAGAGCAGCGTTCAGTCCCTGAAGTCCTGGATGGCAACTCAGGAAGAAAGGTTAAAGAGGAAACACCGGATAGAGGATTTAACATCTGTGCAGAATGCTCTCAAAGACTGCCAGGTATGCAGCTATAAACACTGATTTATCAATACATGTTATACCGTACATGCTGTTATTATTAAGATCACACCCTTTTTAGTCCATGTTTTTTATTATGTGAAAACTATTAACTTTTAGGAAATGGAAGAGTTGGTTAAGGAAAAAGAGAAAGAACTGGAGAGGGTGGAGGAGCAGGGCTGTGCCCTCGTCCAGAACAAGACTGATGAGGCCTGTGCTATCGTCATGGAGACACTCCAGGGTGTAAATCACACCTGGGCTAACCTGGATCACTTGGTAAGCTCGCCTGTTCTCTTTCCACTCTGTGTTTTTTGTGATACATCAGTTAAACCAGTCTATCTGCGCTACTCCGCTCTTTCTTGTTCTTTTCTGGCCAATTTACTCAATGTCACTTACACTGCTTTTTATTACACCTTTAACAGATAGGACAACTAAAAATCAGCCTGAAGTCAGTGCTGGATCAGTGGAGTCTATACAAGCGAGCTTCAGAAGAGATCAATGGCTACCTGATGGAAGGAAGGTACTCTGTATCTCGTTTCCGCCTGCTCACAGGCTCCCTGGAGGCTGTTCAGCTGCAGGTGCAAAGTCTGCAGGTATGTTAGGATGAAGAGGTGTTTGATTTATTATACCTGTCACCTGGCCTGTAGTCATCTAGAGAAATTTGTTTACATTGATTGCATATGTGTTTCTGAAATCTTGTTGCGATGAAGATGACATTTACTATATTTTTCATTAGGGGAATGTTTCTAAATTTGGTATTACACAAAAAATTTTATTGCTGTTGAATTAAGCACTGTGTTGTCATATTTTAAGGATTTGCGAGAGGAACTGGAGAAACAGGAGAGCAGTCTGAGAAAGTTTGGTGCTGTGATCCACCAACTGCTGAGGGAGTGTCACCCTTCAGTGTCAGACTCTCTCAACAACGCCCTTAAGGATGTCAATGCAAGGTGATCTTAAAATAGAGAAAAGTAAAATTCTAGGCACTTTAGCTGTCAACGCACCTGCTTTAGCATCACTGACTGAGACATTTGTATTGTCTTTATTATCCCTTACATTGATCCATGTCATATTTGCACCCAGATGGACTGGCTTACTGGAGGAGATTGCAGAGCGTCTGAGAAGCAGCAAAGCACTGCTTCAGCTGTGGCAACGCTACAAGGAGCTTTATGAGCAAAGCTTCAGCAGCATCCAGCTGCAGGAGGAAAAGGCAGACCAGCTCCTCAAGCTCGCTTGCAGCAAGGACATTGCTGACGAGGAAGTGTCCGACTGGATCCAAGAATGCAGCGTGAGTGAGGCCACAGCTACGCCACTGTTGACTCATTTTGCATCTAAACATCTGTTCAGTATTATGTCTTTGTTTTAAGGCCTTCTTAAGAAAGTCAGTATGCCACATGTAGTGAAATTATGTCAATGTATATGTCAATTTGTATTTCTATAGCACAGTTAAAAACAACAACAGTTGAACAAAGTGCTGAACAGGGTCAATGTCAAATACATAAATAACAAGTTTATACACAACCAAACAACCACAAACAAACCACAACCAAAGTGAATCACAGGGAAACAAAACAACACTTTAAAACATCAGAAACCAAGTTAACAAAGGTTAAAAGCTACTGCA
The DNA here is from genome assembly GCA_026937815.1 of Etheostoma perlongum. NCBI lineage: Eukaryota > Metazoa > Chordata > Actinopteri > Perciformes > Percidae > Etheostoma > Etheostoma perlongum. The sequence goes on along the minus strand of CM049390.1, from coordinate 19,410,286 downwards.
AAAAGGCTGTATGTTTCTTTTTTTTGCTGCAACATGATTGCTTTCAAACATTTAACAGATTTTTGTTTATTTTCCTCAGGTGAAAGTTTAAATAATGTAAAAAATTTCCATGTGTGGCTAACAATTGATGCATATACCTTTTTTACATTTAGGACTTTATTTTATTTTGTTTTAGTTTTGAATGAAGAGATACTCTATTCTACTACTACTCTACTCTAAATTGTATGTGTGCTTTGTCTCAGGAGGTGCTCCGGTCCCAAGCTCCGGTGCAGGCCTCCCTGCAGGTTCTCCAACAACTGGGAGATCAGCTGAAACAGCAGGTGGACACATCTGCAGCATCTGCCATCCAGTCAGATCACCTCTCTCTCACCCAACGGCTGGCTGCTGTGGAACAGGCTCTTACCAGACAGCTCACCACACTGCAGGTACAGAAAAGGATTTACAACAAATAGTTTTGACTCCAATGTCAAATAAGTAGCCAGTCATCCAGTCTGAATCCTGAATTTTACACTTATTGGCTGCTGACATTTCTCTTTCACACCAGACTGGAGTTCATGACTATGAAACCTTTAACAATCAGCTGGATTCACTGGGGTGCTGGATAGTTGAAGCTGAGGAGGCTCTGAAAGTGCACGATCCCAATGGCTCCACTGACCCGACAGTCCTCCTAGACCGCATGCAGGAGCTCAAGGTTTTTTTTTGTCCATTAGTTGAAATAATCAACTGATTAATCTGTAATTAAGAAATGTAACATTTCTCTCTTGTCCTCTACAGAGGCTCATGCTGAAATTCAGCAGTATGGCTCCTGAACTGGAGCGTCTCAATGAGCTTGGTTACCGACTCCCTCTCAACGATTCAGAGATCAAACGCATGCAGAATCTCAACAGGAGCTGGTCAACAACCTCAGCACAGGCCACAGAGAGATTCAGGTATAACACATAAAAAGATCTGGTAAATGTAAAAATAAGAAATGTGCAAGCCTTTCCTAAAGGTGGTTAAAATGCTGGATATCCATTCTGAAAATACATGTTTAAATACATCCCATCCCAGCACAGTTTTTTGACACTCTACAGATGTTAAAACTGATGAGATTGAACTGAAGGACTGGCGCAAAAAACCTCACAACCTTAATGATGTTCAGTAAAGGCCAATGTTCTACATAACTGAGATTATGGAATTGGTGGACATCAAAGTGATGTATTTTGGTACTTTTTTTGGTACTTTGCAGCAAACTCCAGTCCTTCCTGCTGCAGCAGCAGACCTTCCTGGAGAAGTGTGAAACCTGGATGGAGTTCCTGGTCCAAACAGAAGAGAATCTGACGGTGGAAATTTCTGGGAACTACCAGAGTTTGATGGAGCAGCAAAAAGCTCACGAGGTAAGAGTCCCTTTGAAGTAAAGGACAATGAAACAGCTGTTTTTTTAATTTATTCATTAATAATCATCAATATGTTGCCTTCCAGTTATTCCAAACTGAGATGTTCAGTCGGCAGCAGATCCTCCACTCTATAATTAGTGATGGACAGAGGATGTTAGAGCAGGGTCAGGTGGATGACAGGTAAAGAGCACAAAAATACATTGTTTCTCATCTGTTAGTCTGATATTTTATCCAATATTACTCTGAACAGAAGATTGCAAGACAAAAAAACTGATTGTCAAAGTCTTCCTTTGACAATCTTTTACTTCTTTAAATCTCTTACTTTTACTTCCCCCTTCTGCAGAGATGAATTCAACCTGAAGTTGGCTCTCCTGAGTAACCAGTGGCAGGGCGTAGTGCGGCGTGCTCAACAGAGGAGGGGAATCATTGATGGTCTGATCCGCCAGTGGCAGCGCTACAGAGAAATGGTGGAGAAGCTGCGCAAATGGCTGGTGGAGGTCTCCCACCCTGCAGAAGCCCTTCAGGCAGGGACTACAGTGCCTCTGCAACAAGCTCGCTCAATGCTGGATGCTGTCCAGGTACATAATGTAAAAGCTTACAAAGTACACATCTCAGATTTATCTAGATGGTGCTGGACAGAATACACTTTGTGTTTAGTCCACCTTTAGTCCTAATCTCTTCAAAATAGACATATAGCTTTGTCAGGGTGACTAAGAAGTATTATGGTGGATCCTGGCAAAATAGCTAAATCTTGAACAATTAAGAGAGAATAAACCTACTCAGAAAACACTACAGCTAGAGCCAACTATATGATACTCCAAAAGAGGAAACAGTAAGAACAATTTACAAATGTTGTTTGGGCAGGAGATTGACAGGTCTGTGTGACTGTGCTTTTCTTGGTCAGTTGAGGGAAAAGGTGCTTCAGCGTCAGCAGGGCAGTTACATCCTAACAGTGGAGGCAGGCAAACAACTGCTCCTGTCGGCTGATAGCCGGGCGGATGTGGCCCTGCAGGCAGAGCTTACTGATATTCAGGAGCGATGGAAACATGCAAGCTCCTGCCTGGATGAACAGAAAAAAGAGCTTGCCACCTTATTAAGGTAAACCAGACAAATTGACAAACACTGTCCTAATACAGAAATGAATGACAAAAGTATTATTATTTAGCTGTTAAACTCCAAGATATATAGTATTAATGTAGTTGCAACCATTGTTTTGTCATGTGCAGGATTGGGAGAGGTGTGAGAGAGGTATTGGTGGATCACTGGAAAAACTTCGAGCCTTCAAACGGCAGCTCTCTCAGCCTCTTCCTGATCACCAAGAGGATCTGCAGGCTGAGCAGATGCGCTGCAAGGTAACTTACCTTGAAGCATTTACAAAACTCACAAACAAAAGTTTACATACGTACCAATAACTCAAGGCTGCAATTCAACTTTGTTTTGGAGACCTTGACCTAAAAAGTTGTAGACTTCTTTAAATAAGTTGCCTAATCTGTTTAGCTGCCTTTGAAATACATTCAATTGAATGTTGAATGTTTTAATAATATTACTTTTGTTTCAATACCAGGACCTGGAGAACAAATTTGATGGCTGGACTGGGGATCTGGCCCATCTGACTGTACTGCGAGAGTCCCTGTCCTGCTACATCAGTCCAGAGGACCTGTCTGTCCTGCAGGAGCGAATTGAGCTGCTGCATCGACAATGGGACGAAATCTGCCACCAGGTACAGTGCACCACATAGTACATGTGCATAGATGATTTTATGAATATAGTGTATACTGCTTATTTAATCAGCTACTGGAGCATTTTTTAAATAAATCTATAGACAATAACATCATAGCTACACCCTGTATCACAGAGTATTAACCCCTTGTAGGTGTCACTATGGGACATGCTGGTCTTGTCTCTGCAGTTCCTTGAGATGCCAAAATGTGGTGCTGGTGTCAAACGTAATCATAAAACTGTTCTACTTTGGTTTTGTTGGTGTCAGTTAGCCAACATCAAATACAGCTTACTATCATATGCATAAAAGACAGGCTATTTATATGTCTAATTGGTTTTAGAAATGCAACTGAATCTTATTGATAGAGAATGTTCGCACACAGACTTTCAATTCATAGTATAACAAAAAAATAAGAAAAGATTTTACTTGGCATTTCACTTTAATTTTACAGTTTCCTGTGGAGAGCAGTTGCTTTTGCTTGCAAAACCTCAAGGTTCAGAGTTGTTTCCAGTTGCATCCTGTGCAGGGTAGATAAAATGCACCCACAGGAAACACACTGAAGCACACACTCTGCTCCTTTGTGCAAATTATTCAGTCATGGTGCAGTGCTCTCTAACACTACTTCCGTTTGAGCCTTTTTGACATAAATGCACTTTTGTTAAAATTTAACATGCATTTATTGATTGTTCTTATCCAATTTGAACAGAGATGCACTTAACTGAATATACATTGCTGTGCCTCTGCAGCTGTCACTGCGCAGGCAGCAGGTCAGTGAGAAGCTGAATGAGTGGACTGTATTTAACGAAAAGTACAAGGAGATCTGCGAGTGGCTCACCAACATGGAAAGCAAGGTCTCCCAAAATGGAGACATCAGCATTGAGGAGATGATCGAGAAGCTCCGCAAGGTAAACAGAAGTATACTTTTTTTTGTTTTGTTTTTGTTTGTTGTTTTCAAAAATGCTGATATGGCCAAGCTACGTTTATTTAACATAGCACATTTTACAGACTTGCTTCACAAGAGAATAAAAAACAAGACCCAATAAAAATAAATAAAATAACAATGGAAATTAAATATTACCATGTTGCTATCTGTGTTTTCTTTATATATTATTTTTTAAATTGCCTTCACACTCTTTTTGGGTTGCATTGTGTCTCAGGACTACCAGGAGGAGATCACTGTGGCTGATGAGAACAAGCTGCAGCTGCACCAGCTGGGACAGCGCCTTGCTAGAGCCAGTCACAAGAGCAAAGCTGCTGAAATCGGTCAAAAACTCAACAAAGTCAGTGACCGCTGGCAACACCTTGTGGATCTTATCGGAGCCAGGTAAAGACACACACTCACACCTGAGTATCTTAAAAGGGCCTGTAATTTTTCCCAGTACATCACAGTTTTTCAACAATTTCTGGAATGTATTGCATTAGATGTGTACTGACAAAGTTGAATGGATTATGGTAATAGAGTGAAGAAGCTGAGAGAAACTCTGGTGGCCGTGCAGCAGCTGGATAAGAATATGAGCAGCCTTCGATCCTGGCTGGCCCACATCGAGACCGAGCTGTCTAAACCCATCGCCTACGACTCCTGTGACTTCCAGGAGATTCAGAGGAAACTTGATCTGCAGCAGGTAACAAAAAGCATAGTGTTGTATCAATTCTGTTCTACTATTAACATGCAACCTTAAACAAGCACTGATCACTTTCAGAAGTAGTTTCCTTCTTTTTCCTCAAATTAAGAAGCACTTATTTAATGTGACAGCTAAATTACGAACTGTTTTGTGAATTAATACATGTTGTGGTTCTTTAATGTCAAACTATTACAGGTATTAATCAATATTGGAAACTCTTTTTCATTAAATAAACTCATCAAAAGTCATTGTTAGTATATTACGTTATAATTGACCTATTTCTCTCCCTCCCTCCCTGTGCATTACTTATTATTACAAACACTCATACTCACTCTCTCTTTTCTTTTTTCTCACCACTCAGGAACTTCAGCGGGACATTGAAAAGCACAGTACAGGAGTGGCGTCCGTACTGAATCTGTGTGAGGTGCTTTTGCACGACTGTGACGCTTGTGCCACCGATGCAGAGTGTGACTCCATCCACCAGGCGACTCGTAGCCTTGATCGCCGCTGGAGGAGCATCTGTGCCTTGTCTATGGAGAGGAGACTCAAGTAAGATGTCAGATGTTTGATGAAAACAAAAAGAGTGGATAGTATGGATGGAAAAATATTGTTATTATTGTATATCATTTTACATTTTCTCACTGGTAGGATTGAGGAGACATGGCGGTTATGGCAGAAATTCCTAGATGACTTTGCAAGATTTGAGGAGTGGCTGGCCACTTCAGAAAAGACTGCTGCTCTGCCCAACTCCTCTGGTGTACTGTACACTGTAGCCAAGGAGGAACTTAAGAAATTTGAGGTATTCCAAATGTATTCTGTGTAAATTGTGTAAAACCTAAACTCAGACAGGTCACATGATAAATTTTTTTTCCTTGACCCAATAGATGGTGCTTTTGCTTAGTACCATAATAATAAAATTATATGTTTCTGTAGGCCTTCCAGAGGCAAGTCCACGAGAGCCTAACCCAGCTGGAGTTAATCAATAAACAATATCGCCGACTGGCCAGAGAAAACCGCACTGACTCTTCCTGTCGTTTGAGGGAGATGGCTCACGATGCCAATCAGCGATGGGACAACTTACAGAAGAGGGTGGCATCCATCCTCCGCAGGCTTAAGGTACATGCATTATTACATTCATGATTTTTTTTATTCAAATCTAAATTCATTCTCACATTTTTTTCTCACTTTTATGTTAGATCATGGTAGCATCTGTGGGTTGTGTTAAATCAGTGACTAATGAAGCTTAATTTATACTACATACATTATACTTGCACCATAAACAAGTGTAGATCATTCTAACAGCAGCATCTCTATTTCAAATGTGCAGCACTTTATTAGTCAGAGAGAGGAGTTTGAGACAGCCAGAGATGGCATCTTGGTATGGCTGACAGAGATGGACCTGCAGCTGACCAACATCGAACACTTCTCCGAGTGTGACATTCAGGCCAAGATCAAACAACTCAGGGTGGGTTTGTCACAATGGTCCAGACCTCATGGTCTGAAAAGTATTTGGAAAGCATGCTTTCTTTCATTTATATTGACTATGTGTGTATATAGTTTTAGATTTAGGTTTTAGGTTTTGGCACTTGAGATTGTCTTGCACACTTAAGATTTTATTTCTGAGAATGCCAGCTACAAACTAGTTCAAATTTGACCCATTTCAAAAGTGACAACTCATATATTTGCCAATGTGAAGAGCTTACTAACTATTGCAAAATTACTTTTCATCCTGAAGTCATACTGAACATTGAAATTATTACATCAAAGTAACATCTGTGAAAGGGCGTGCATTCTGAAATTAACCTTGTGTCTAGTATGAAAACAGAATTTATTCATCTGTTCTCTCCCCCTTCTGGTCCCTCAGTCGTTCCAACAGGAGATCTCCCTCACTACAGCCAAAATCGAACACATCTTCCACCAGGGAGAAGCGCTGATAGAGAAGAACGAGCCTCTGGATGCTGCTGTCATAGAGGAGGAGCTGGAAGAGCTGCAGCGCTACTGCCAGGAAGTGTTTGGTCGTGTGGAGCGCTACTACAAAAAGCTTATTCGGCTTCCTGTAAGACCAGAGATTGAGAGCATAGCAAAGATTTCACATTTCTAATGTGGCTTGATTTGAGGCACCAAATAAGGGTCTAAATGTCATATTTTACACAACTCAAATCATCAGCTCAAACTGTTGTTATGTATATGTTTATTTTTCTTCAGCTTGCAGATGATGATACCGGAGTGTCATTCTCGGATCGCGAGCTGGAACTGGACGAGCCTGGTGATTTGTCCAGCCTACCATGGGGTGACCGTTTGGGGGATGGCTTCCTGTCACCACTGCCCTCCTCTGGCCGCTCAGTCTCCCTGGCAGCCCAGTTCCGGACTGAGCGCTCGGGCAGAGACACCCCAGCCAGCGTGGACTCCATTCCCCTGGAGTGGGACCATGACTATGACCTGAGCCGCGGGCTAGAGAGTGCCAGCAGGGCTCTGAGAGAGCAGCAGAGTGAGGAGGGAGACTTCCTCCAGCGGCCTGCCTCAGCCTTGTCAGGTTAGTTTCCAAACACAGACAGCATTACATTACATTAAAGTTATAGAGATAATTGAGACTTTTAAGATCTTGTAATTGTTGGTTTATGAGCTATGGTAGCTCTTTTTGAGATGTAGAAAACAGATAGTTTTAAGTAAGAGGGGAGAGCATCCTTTAATCCAGTAGTTCCCAACCTTTTTGTGAACCTTTTGTGATCCCTGAAGCAAGTTTCTAGTTGCCACATCTTGTCACAGGTTGCACAAGTCCTTGGGTTGTGATCATTTCCACCATGTCTTAAGTCGATTTCACTTGAGTAATTTCACTTGAATAATTGTTAATAGTTGAATTGTCAATAATTCAGGCTGAAATCATTAAAACTATCCAGTATTTCACGAGAAAAAAGCAAAGATCTGATACAATTTAGAAAAAAATAATTCATGTGTAGCAGAAAAAGATTTTTCTTCCTCGTTGTCCAATTTCTTGCATCAGTCCAGCTGAAGTGTACTTGAGCAAGACACTAAATGCCAAACATACTTAGGTGCAGTTCAATGGCCTCCCTTGGCCTTTGTTCTTCATGAGGAGGCGGAAAATAAGAGTTTATCTACAGGAACTAAATATTAGCAAAACTAAGCAAGTCCATGGCTAAAATTCAAATCATGAGCTGAGATTTGGATTTTAGCCATGGACCAAGACGTATTTGCTAATACTTGACATGGTTTATTTTAGCTGCTGGATTGGTAAGGTTTGTCACACATCAGTATGTCACAGTGTATTTTCCTGTGACTGAAAACTGGCAAACTCCATCTATCTCATGATGCATCAAACAAGGTTAAAAACAGCAGATGAATACCAGGTTAAATTAGTTAATGAGGTCAAACAGTGTAATGCCACTGCTGAATGTGTGTACTGTATAATGTTTCTTCCAGATGTAGTGATCCCAGAGAGCCCAGAGGCCTATGTTAAAGTTACAGAACAAACACTGAGGTCCTCCACTGGTAGGCAACAGCAGACCTCAGCATGCCAAGTGCTTGGGGCTAGAAATAACAGCTGCACACTGAGTGACACCACACTCTTAGCCTATTCACTGGCTTGGACTTTGTTTTGTGTTGATTTCCTCTCTTACACACACTTTGGGCACACACTGTAATCAATGCCAACACTTTCTAACACTGGGGAATAGGGTCAATTCCATTTTTATTTTGTCTATTCACTGGTTCTGCTTTGGTTTCTAATTCAGCAGAACTGAAATGGAATTCAGCCTAACCCTTCTTTCTAACTGGCTTTCTTACTTTTGTTTTACTTGTGGTGTGTTGTGTCTCTAACCTCTTCAGATTTTTTTGATGTGCTATTTGTGTTTCAGAAAAGCATGTTGTCTTATTGTCACAATGAACAAGTCTGAACTTCTTTCTGAAGGGTTTGCAGATTTGTTTAAAGTAAACTTTTAATAGGCTCCGTTCACACAGAGGCATAGCAATGCTTTAAAACTCTGTATTTCAAATGAAGGATGCGTTGCAAGTAGGACAGGATAACACTGCAATGAGGCTGAGTGTGTGAGGTGGAAAAAAGTTATACTTTTCAGGAAACGATCACTTGTCTAACTGCAACTGGCACCATGAGTGACAAGTGTTGGGGAAATCAATCTGCATTTCTATCTACTTCTTTCACTCATTCTTTGCTCTCCACGTCTTGTGTTTCTCTGTCTGAACGGGGCCTCATCTTTTGTTGGGTTGTAGCGAGTATTTCAATTAACCATTACGATATTTGAACATAATCTGCAAAAATAACCAGTTGATGTTGTGTCTACAGGAGAGGCTGCCTCTACGGACTCACATATTCACTCTCTGGATGCCAGCCGTTTCCACCTGCAACAAACAGACAGCAGCCGCAGCCGCACACCCACAAGCACAGAACTGGATGCGTCGTATATGGGATATGTATGTGTTACTCTGAGAGCTAAATGAGGCCAAAAACACTTCATTAAACCTTGTTTGTTGCACCGAACTGTACATAAAGTGATCATTAATTTGGTTTTGTCTAGTGATATGCAGACCTAAAAACTGTTTATTTATGTTTTTAAATAATGTCCAGTCATAGTTTGTTAGCTTATCACCAGCCAGTAATATTACTTTCACCTTTAGAGACTTACTTTATATACCAGTTTAAAAATGTTTGTCATGAGGTTGAATTGTAAGTCTTATCCTGAAACACGTAACATAATCTGCTTACATGGATTGCACTATACAAAATAGTATGTGTAACCTGTAACCTAACACACATCCATTCTGTAGATGAGGCTGCTGGGTGAGTGCCGGGGCAGTATTGACACAGTGAAGAGGATGGGCTCTGAGCTAAAGGAGGAGGAAGATATGGTGTCTGGACTGGCAGATCCCAGTAGCTCAGAGTCTCAGACATCAGGTAGTACTGTACCCCAACCTATTCTGTATGCATATATCCTACATTACCATACATTTAAAATCATGTATATGAAAAGTAACAATGCAAAATGGGATACAGTGGGTGAACTCAGCTTACATAGTATGTAATCTTTTTCTTACACCCTGCAATCTAGGAGTGATTGAGCGCTGGGAGCTCCTGCAGGCTCAGGACCTCAGCAAAGAGATGCGCACAAAACAGAACCAGCAACAGTGGCAGCAGCTGAACTCCGACCTGAACAAAGTTTGGACTTGGCTGGGAGAGACAGAGGAAGAGCTGGAGCAGCAGCGGAGGCTGGACCTCTGCACAGATATCCAGACAATAGGGCAGTGCATCAAAAAGCTCAAGGTATTATTGTTTTCTTTTTGGTAATACATTTGCATGGCATGTTTCCTTTTAAATATGTAACATCGTCCTTTCTTTTTGTCTAAAAACATGTTTAAAATTATAATTGTAAGAATGCTGACATTATGCATTGTAAACTATCAGAATCTAGTCTTTTGCATTAAAGTGTACAACATTATTTCCATCATGTTGGTTTGGTTGGAATGAAAAGGGGTTTTAAAATCATTTGCCATCTCCTAATTCTATGTTGGCAATTCCTGCTACTCAGTTGGCTATCTGCAAATTGATAGAAGGTTCAACATAACAACTTGATGCCTGTGGTCAGCTTTGTTGGTTTACACACTTGTGTTACATCCTTTGTATGTTGCTGTGGATGATTGCATTCATTAACTATAAAATGTCTACAGGAACTGCAGAAGGCGTTTGACAAACGCAAGGCTATTGTGATGTCCATCAACCTATGCAGTGCTGAGTTCATGCAGTCAGACACAGAGGAGTCCCGAGAGCTGCAAGCCAAACTGAAAGACATGAACATCCACTGGGACAAACTGGGGAGCTCACTGGACGAGTGGAGGTCTTCGTTACAGGAAGCTCTCATGCACTGTCAAGTAAGTGCCAGACATCATGATTAGAGCCTCAAAATTAGGAGAGTTGTTTTGAATGTTAATGTTAGATTGTTTCATAGAGCTGTAACCATGCAGTTGAATCTCTACTTTCCTGATCCACATCTGACTAACAGGACTTCCACGAGATGAGCCATGGGTTGCTGCTCTGGTTGGAAAACATTGACCGCAGGAGGAATGAGGTGGTTCCCATTGACCCCATCCAGGACAGTGACACTCTCCACGAGCATCATAAAACACTTACGGTACAGAACTATAGTCTTTACAGTGCATACAAATTATTAATATAAATATAAGAATAATTCGTGAGATTTTGGGTCATATTTTAACTCCCACGTAAAAACGTTAGTGGCTTCTCATCCCACACCTACAGTATCTTGTCTTTCCTGTTAGCAATTACCCTCTATTGGGCAGGAATTGATAATATATTATTCATCTTAACTGATGATATAAATCATTGCCTTCAAAGCTGTAAAATGAATACACCAAAATAGGGGTTACTTACCAAACACCTAATTTAAGATAGTTTAGGACACTAACAGTGAGCCCAGGCAAACATAGGCATACATCCTGATTAAACGCTATGGGTCAAAGTACCGAAACACCTATTCCAAATACAAGAGGAATGTATAAATAATTCTCCTCCTGCTGTTTTAGAGTTCATTGTTCATTTTTTTTCATCTCCACAGCAAATCCGCCAGGAGCTGCTGGACTCTCAACTCAAAGTTGCCTTGCTACAAGACATGTCCCTCCAGTTGCTGGTCAACTCTCAGGGCAGCGACTGCCTGGAGGCCAAGGAGAAGGTTCATGTTATCGGGAACCGCCTCAAACTGCTGCTAAAGGAAGTAACCCGAGACCTCAGAGAGCTTGCCAAGATTCTGGACATCACAAGCAGTCAACAGGTAGTTACTATATAACTGTGGTGTTACCTGTATAGCCCTGATATACTGATATACTGGTTTTGTTACTTTGTTTTCTAAAATAGATTTATGAAAAGTCATATAAAGGTTTTGATATTGAATAAAACTGAAGACTTCAGCTTTTGTCTGTTGGGGCCAGACATTATTGTTGAAGGTCCAGATTTTGTCCGCAGGCCGCTACTTGCCTACCTGATAATTCATGCGTCTGTCTCTTGCTTTCTCTCTCTTTGTGTAAATGTTACCTTTGTCAGGATCTGTCATCTTGGTCATCTGCTGATGAGCTGGACACGTCCGGTTCCCTCAGTCCTCTATCAGGAAGGAGTACACCAAGTCGACGACGATCGGTAACGTATACGTCTACCTGTACATGCTGCTCTATGAAAAGCCAGGTGTTTGGTTGCCCCTCTGAGACACTGCATACAGCACCTTGTGCCCCAAATGCCCCATTGAAGGCCATATTCACCACTGCCATCCCAAGATCTCTCCTCTTCTCCACACCTTTCTACACCTCCACAACCTGCTCTACACTCCCTCCTTCTAAATTCTGAACTTTTCCAGCCTTTTACTCTTTTTGCACGTCCTAGAGCCAATTCCTGCAAGAGAACTGGGTAATCCTTTCTTTCTAACTTTTTATTTCCTCTTTCTTTTTCTTGGATGACTTTTTCAGTTCTGCCTTAGCTGTCACCTTTTCACTTTCAGTTTTTCCACACTAAAAACTAATTCTGTCCTACAAAACTTTTTTCCCCCCAATAGACTTTCCTCTAACTTCTACTCACTCTCGTTTTCGTGTTATCCCTGTAGTGTTATTCCTCTATCATGAAACTGCTAAATGTACAAAAGGAGCATAGAAACTGTGGTTTTATGATGTAGAAAGCCTGATTTCATATTTGTTTAATATTGTAGGCTACAGGAAAGAGAAAGCAATATTTTTTGCATCAGTATTCATTCATTATGTATCTAAATATCATTCCAAATAAGCATGTCACTGCTTATATTATGTGTATGCTACTAAATGTCACTGTTATCAAGAAGTCCATGCATCATATTGCATAATTTGTAGCTCCCTATTTGCAATCAGTTTGTTGCATCACTTCAAAGTAGTCGTGCACTTTGAAAAGCCAGATTCCTTGTTATCATGGGTTACAAAATCTACCTTCACATATGATTTTGTTGCTGATCTTCTTTCATTTTGGGATTTCTTTTCATCGGTAGCTTTGTCTTGATTTGCCTGGACTGAAACATACTTTCTTTCTTTTACCCACCGCCCCTCCCCTGTTCATTGCAAACAGCAACGGGGCAAATGTAGTCTGTCACAGCCTGGACCCTCTGTGAGCAGTCCTCACCACAGGTACCTTTCTCTCGGTTTCTAGCACAACCAGAAGATAATGGAACTCATCAGCCCATGATGCACTTGGAAGCCGATTCATGCTTTCTAATCCTCCCCTACAACAGCTGTGTTTTTAACGAATGAAAAAAATCCCAATTTCAGTTTTTGATTAGCAGCTCATGATAGTGAATTCCATCATCTTCTGTAAGTCTAGACGCTCTGTGTAGGCTCTGTGATGAGGTGCAATGCAGCCCACACATCCTTAATAAAAGAGTTTCACAAGGGATGGTGCAAGGCCTCTTTTCCACCAATGTCCGTGGCTGCTTAATATCGCTAACCAGAGGGCATTTCTTACGTATAACAAAAATATTTCTCTATATCTAACACGCCCTCATTGTTACTGAGCTCTCTCACACACACACACACACAATCACACACACACACACACACCCTTTTTCTCAAATGGCGGAGCCAGTAATTGTCTGCAATGAACAATGCAAAGGCTGCAGTTTCTCTTTCTTTCTTCTCTCTTTCGCTATCTCTCTCTCCTGTGTGTGACATTTCTTCTGCTGCTGCTATCTCACCAACTATCCACCATCTTTCCCCCCCTCGGTCTGTCATCTGTGAGTCTCAGGTCTCCATTTGTGAAGTGGTAAGGGGGACTTTTGGTAACAACGTAGGGCAACCTGAGTGTAAATCATACATCATTAATGTCCATGCCTTCCTGGAGTCAGGGATCACTTTAATGCAATACATTTAGAGAGTACAGCAGGCCTTTTATCCTCTTTGTTTAAGGAAATCTATTGTTTTTTAACACTAGGTAGGTGTGAGTAAGTTTCTTTACAATAATGATAATGATAATGATATATATGACAATAATGATGGTGACTGTAAAGAATACAATTAAACAGTATGACACTGGGAAATATGCTCATTTGTTTTCTGGCTGGGAGCTGTCTCTGTTAGAACTGGCTAGCTGTTTCTCCCTGTTTCAAGACCTATGCTAAGCTAGGCTAACCCTCTCCTGGCTCTAGCTTCCTATTTAACACACAGAATCAACTCTCAGCAAGAAAGCAAATTAGTGTGTTTCCCAAACTATTCCTTTTAAAAACACTTAGCAAACGACCTTGTCAAAGATGCTGTTTCTAATTGCTATGCTGTTCTTGCCTCGGCATGCTTTGCACTTTTCAACAGGACTTTCAAAAAGTCCTTTAAAAGATTATCTGATTATTCAGCTGATACTTGCAGCATGCCTTTTGTCTTTTGTCCTAACATCCTTCGCTAAGGAATGCAAGCTCACATATGTATTTGTGCCAGGATTGTACATTATGTATGCTTTTGTGATTGTCTTTGCACTTGTGTTTATCACAGTCTCAGTCAGCATGTAGATCACGGTGTGAAACATTGTTCCAACATTGGTATGAACTGTGTTGGCGATGTTTTTGAATACAGCATGGTGCTTATAAGCACTGTCATGCAGTTCCCCCAGTCGCTGAACTGAGATCTTATTTGGATTGAAAATTGGTAGATAACACCTAAACAATGAAGCCATACGTAGTGAAGAATATTAGATTACAGAGTTCAAGTGAAGTTTGTTTTTTGAATTAGACTTATTTAAATTTAAATTTATTTTTGTTATGGGAAAGGAAAACACATTTTAGGTGGCTATTATAATGAGATTACACAAGTCTAAAAGGAGGGATTCAGAAAACCAAACAGATAGCAGGCGTAACTTAACGTCAGTCTGTGCTGTGTTGTGAATGCGTGTGTGTGTGTGAGCAGGTCTCGCAGCGACGCTGGATCCGTTTCCTTCCCTTTTGATCCGGAGACATCGGCGGCTCGTAGGTCCTCGTTTCTGTGGCGCGTCCTCTTGGTCGCTCTGCCTCTACAGCTCTTATTGCTCCTGTTAGTGATCTTTGCCTTCCTGCTGCCAATGACTGAGGAGGACTACTGTTCTCAATCCAACAACTTTGCTCATTCCTTCTACCCGATGCTCAGCTACACTAACGGACCACCTCCTGTGTAGGCTGGCTGTAAGAGCGTTCCTTTTCAGTATTCTTGCGGCAGTATGACTAGAATTGGAGTCTCACTGATATCCTTTACAGTAAAAGGTCGATCATGTTTGGAGCAAAAAACTGATCTTGGTCATCCATTAGTTCTGCATAAAAACAGCTCCATCTACAGTTAATATCTTTGTGTGTAGCACATAGGATCAAGCATACCACTATGTTACTCTGTGTAATGCTGTGTCGATTAAGGAGCATCCTTGGTGTAACTAAACTGAAGACATTGTTTTGGCCCACGGGGGACATTGCTGGATGAATGAACTGAAGATCAACTCAGTGGCATATATGTTCATGTTGTATTTCTCTAAAGAGATCTGTCAGTGGACAACACCAAAGTTTAATGCTGACATATAGCCTGTGAATTTGCTTGTAACTGGAAAATTTGTTAACAAAAACAAAAAAAAACATTGAATATATCTTACATTGATATTATTTTTTTACCTGTATTTTGGCATGCAGTTCTGATCTTTGCTTTTATTTACTTACATCTTTCTGTTTGTTCATTTTAACTTGAATTGATTCATGTAATGTTCATTTAAGCCAAGTCGTGTGTTTTACTATCAAAGCCAGGCACATTTCAAGAGTTTAATCTTCAAGTCACCCATGGTCTTTATATATTTTGCTGTTTTATTTTTCAAACAAAATATGACTTTACGATTGAGAATTATGACATATAGAGCTATTGTATATTTTGTATGACCGTCAGTTCAGTATCAAATGTATAACGGTCCAGGACTATTTAACGTGTACATAATTGTTAAAAGAATTAATATGAAAAATGTATGTATATGCGACCATCAAAAACAATGAATGCCAAATCCCCACATTGATATTTGTCTTTTATTTGTTTTGATGTGATTTTACATGTATGTTATTTGTTCAATGAATCATTGGTAAATCATACTAGGAAAACATGGTGTTTGATACATTATGGATTCTGCATTTAATATTCTTTTTAAGCCACTATAATACATTACCATTTTAAATGCAGTTTGGCTTAAGTGTAATCTATAAATCTAGGCTTTGTGAAGGGGAAAGTGCATCCTCTGGATAAGCAGACCTGGAGGTAGAAAGATCCAAGGAGGAGCTGTCAGGAAGGTTCTGGATTTGGGGGAAATGAGGCCTCTGGTAAGTAGGACAGTGCCAGGGCATATTAACGTGATGATGAAGGTGGTGGTGGTGATGATGAGCGTGAAGAAGGTTTTCCAGTAATTTGATGATTTCATAATTTGGAGGAGCTAGGGATGTGGCATCCAGACCCAACATCTGGGAAACAACCATCCGGAAATCCACCAACTGAGAAAATGGACAAAAAAAAAAAGTTGAGTTTAATTTAGAAAGAGTAATATCAGTACAGAAAAATACTTTGCACATCTACGACATGAGACAGGAGCGTTGGAGAGGGACAAGCAGGTTAAAAGTTGCAGAAGAAAACTCCTGCACACTGTCTAACTTGCAAAAAATATATAAGTTTAATAATAGGCAACGTTTCTGTACTAGACCATCTTCAGGCATGAACATAATATCCCCATTTGAATCTCTTTCTTTGTTTGAGTGTTGAAATACATTTCATACTCATCATCCTCCCCTCACCTCTCTCTCCCTCTCAGACAGCTGGGCCAGGCTCTGTCTGAGGGTGCTGAGTTGTTGCTGGTCCTCTCTGGTCTTCGTCTCTTGGTTTTGCAGGTCTGAGCTCACTGTGTTCAGCTTCTTCTCCACCTTAGCCTTCCCGTCCACCAGCTGATCCAGCCTCTTTTTCTGCTCCTGCATGGTCTGACTCTGTTCCATGACTTTCAACTTGGCACGTCAGACAGAGGTGTTCAGTGAAGCAACTGTTATTCAATGGCTTTATTGCTCTTGAATACTTTGATATTTAAAAAATATACATAGTTTTTTAGAACCAACCTGCTTTACATAATCTGTGCACAGTTACAACGCATTACCTCCTTTCACCCACACATACACAGATATAAACATAAATACATGATATATTATGAGGTGAAAATGCCTCTGGAGTTGCTTTTTTGGGTCTGAAACCCTCTCCCCTCTACCTTGAGCTCATTGGTGTGGGACAGCTGGGCCTTGAGCTCAGTGTTGGACAGCTTGGTAGTCTTCAGCTCTCCTTGGAGACGCTCCAGTTTTTTCTGCAGCCTCCTGACCTCCAGATGAGCATCATCTCGTTGCAACGCTGATCGACTCCTCTTCTCCTCCTCCAGCTCGGACATCTTCTTCCTCAGGAACTGGATGTGGAGTCCTTTGCTCTCTAGTTGGTCTTTCTGTGACTTATACTGTTGGGAACAGAAATACTATTACAGGTGTATTGTCAGTCATACCAACACAACAACTATTTTGCATTTGTGCATTTGGAAAGGAAGTTTTCCTCAATACTGAAATAAAAGACCGGTATCTCACTCTGCACACTTTTAGAAGCTAACAATTGGTTATTTAAAGCCCTTTGTAATATCTAAGAGAAATACGTACAGTAATGACAGTAATTTAGCTCCAGTAATAACAGCACTACATATTTGTGTAGCCTACCTTTCGCTGTAGACTGTAGGTCAGACTTTTGCTCTCCACCAAAGCACTTGTTTCTTGTTTAAGAAGTTGTTCTGCACGTGACAGGATGAGTTTTAGCCTCATGTCGAAGCTTAGATCCACAGCAATACTGTCAACCTTCATTGTCTCAGACAGCTGTTCCAGGAACTCTTCATACTGTTAAAAAAAGTGAAATCGATATCTTTCATAGGACTAAAGACTTGTTAGTGTAACTTAATTTCTCCTGACTTTACTCACATGCTGTTTGCTGTGTCTCAGCCCGTCACGATGCATATCTGCTGCCAACAGTTCAGTCTCCAGACCTTGCAGCCTCTCCCTCAGGTCCTGGACTTGCTGCTCTGCAAGCTGAGCCCTCTGCAGTGCACTGTGCTGGAGCTCCGTCTGCTCACTCAGCTCCTCAGAAACATGGCACAGTCTGGCCTCCATCTCTGACAAAGACTACCTCCATAAATATAGTAAGGATGCTAGTATTTATATTAGAGTAGGAGTGCCTCTTTAAGATAAAACCCAAGATGTATTGTAAAGGTAAATGTGGAGACGAGTGTTGTAAAGTAACTAAATACATTTACTCCAGTACTATACTTAAGTACATTTTGTCTGTACTTGTTCTTTACTTGACATGTTTCAGTTCATCGCATCATAGGGCCAAAACTTGTAGTAAAAAAAGATTTTCATTGTGAAACCAATAAGTTTCAACTTAGGGGCTTCATAGGAACCTGATGAGGGCCACAGGTTGGTCTCACAATAACATTAACATAAGTTGTATTGACTTTTTAAGACTTATTTCCTTTCTCTACCTGGAAGTAGGTGAAGTTGTGTCAGAAATCCCTACTCTGATCCCTCACCTTATTGCAGAGGTTATCCAATTGGTGTAAAACATCTTCCTCTGTGGGCAGGATGACATTCTCAGACTTCCGCTGCAGCAGGCCTGCCACCTTTTTCAGGAACATCTGTAGTTTCTCCTCAGCTGCCCGGGTCTCTCCTTGGCTGTAATGTAGCTTTCTTTCAAGCTCCTCCACTTGTTTCTCCAAACAGTGGGACTCTCGCCTAGCTGCCTCTATGACTCTCTTGTTGGCGTCAAGCCTCTCCATTAGGGTTCCCTTCTCCATCTCAACACTCTTCCTTCCCACCACCAGACCGTCTAGCTCCTGAAAAAGGTAAAAACACCACAAAGAGTCACACCACACAATGTTGGGATGTCTACGTATATTACACAGTTAAAAACGTACACATGGGAGGGGGGTGTTTACAGACTCATTTCAGTATTTATATGCTCAATTTGACTACTATTAAACCATCAAAATAAATCAATAAAAGATTGACCCACCACAATTTATTCCATCATGTATGGAAAAGGCTAAAACTTTTATTTAAATATCACTGGAACAGTTGAAAGAAAATCCCAGAAACTCATCTTTTGGTGTCAGGACATAATTTGTAATTTGTTAATAATGTGTACTGCCAACTAATTGTAGTAATAAACTTTGTTAGGCAAGTTTAAAAGCTGTATAAGTACCTCTTTGAGTGAATCGAGTGCTGCTGCACTGCTGGCAGCCTTCCTCCTCTCTCGGTCCAGCTCTGCCACCAGCCTTAGCACTGTCTCTCTGCTGGCTTTACACTCTACCTCACAGGACTTCACACTCTCCTCCAAAACAGCGATCCTCATCTTCAGCCTCTCCCTCTCATGAGACTGGTCCACATAACAATTTAAAGAGCATTAAACAGTTACTATAAATTGTAGGACATTTTTACGTTATAAATTAAAACTTGCCAATATTAGATGCAATTAAGTTCATGCCTAATAACACATATGTACAATAAAAGAGATGTAAAATTAATTTCTTTTGTTTTGGCACAGCCTACCTCATCAGAGTTTTCCATAACTTCCATAAGTAAAAATTCTTACAGGGGAAGTGAATACAGCAGAGACTTGTCTCTGTTTTAAGAAGTCTCCTGGCAACACCAAACACATGCTTTACCAGGCTCCACCAGAGTGGGTGCTGTAGCTGAGAACG
This sequence comes from Etheostoma perlongum, assembly GCA_026937815.1. Taxonomy (NCBI): domain Eukaryota; kingdom Metazoa; phylum Chordata; class Actinopteri; order Perciformes; family Percidae; genus Etheostoma; species Etheostoma perlongum. The sequence continues at coordinate 19,390,771 of CM049390.1, read as the reverse complement.
TCTGACATCTGGAGACTATATCAATACCACACAAAAACCAAAATGCAATTTAAAGCTTATCAAGTCAACAGGTCAATGAAACACATGAAATAAGATCAAACAGTAAAAGATCAAAAACATGAAGCTGATGAAGCTGCAAGGTGTTGAGTTTAGACTTTCAGGTAGCTCTTCCAACTCACTGTTGCATTGTCTGAAGTTGTTCACGCCTTTGCAATGAATAGTTACATGTAGACTGAATGGCATGTTACTGTCTGTCATCTACCAGGCATGATGGTAGTCAGTTTGTTACTTTATGCATTGCATTGCGGAATGATAATTAAAGTAGACCATAACGGATACAGTCAGTCTCATTTAAGAATTGAGGAAACACAACAATGACAGACACAATAAATAGTGGACTTTAAACTGAACCCCTAAAATGAGGCAATGTCTATACTTGACCCTTTCTCGGTGTGGACACGAGTGTTTTTAAGGAGAGGTGAAGATAGCCACTATTTCAAAAGAAAAAAGCAAATAAATAAAGAAAAGTCAGAAAAAATAACAATACAACAAGGTGGTCTCTACCTGCAGGTTGGACACTGCTGGTCGATTCAATATTTCAAATATCCATCCATCCATCTTCATCCGCTTATCCGGAGTCGGGTCGCGGGGGCAGCAGCTCCAGTAGGGGACCCCAAACTTCCCTTTCCCGAGCCACATCAACCAGCTCCGACTGGGGGATCCCGAGGCGTTCCCAGGCCAGGTTGGAGATATAATCTCTCCACCTAGTCCTGGGTCTTCCCCGAGGCCTCCTCCCAGCTGGACGTGCCTGGAACACCTCCCTAGGGAGGCGCCCAGGAGGCATCCTTACCAGATGCCCGAACCACCTCAACTGGCTCCTTTCGACGCGAAGGAGCAGCGGCTCTACTCCGAGCTCCTCTCGGATGACTGAGCTTCTCACCCTATCTCTAAGGGAGACGCCAGCCCCCCTCCTGAGGAAACCCATTTCGGCCGCTAATATTTCAAATATAAATAAAATAAATATACATATATATTTTAGGAGAAAATTTTTTTGTCTTTATTGGACAACGAAAAGTCAGGAGCCGCATCCCTAGTAAATGATATTTGATATAGCAAAAAACCTAAACCTAAATATGACCATGTGATTTTAGGGGTACACAATAAAAGAAGACATATGTTATTATAATAATAATTTAATAATTAATAAAAAAAACATTGCTACAGCCCCTAACTTGGTGTTTGGGCCCTCCCGTCTTTCCTCTGTTTAATCATTTGTAAAAATTGTATTATATTTTTTTTGTTGGCCCTGGGACGCGTTCTTCAGTGTAGGCTGTTGTTTGTAATTGTTTGTCACTATTTCTTAAATATGTTTAAAAAAAAATTCTCCTGGCTACAACCACAACAACAGTCTATGGCAACTATACCCTGTGAAATGTGTAGTAGGCTAAAAAGGCAGCAATGGACAACGTGCCAGCCTGCCAGTCACTATCCGGGGCATACAAACAACGCTGTGACGTTGTCTTAAAACAGGAAATAGGCAGTAAAAACCTTTATTAGCAAATACAAACACGCCTCATAGTCTCCTATTTTAAAGTCCACAGTTATATTTCTAACATGCTCAATATAACTGCCGCTTTCTGACACGTTGAATCATTGTTAAAGTCGACTCGTGTTAAATCGCTTCATTTTCATTTACCGGTAAGCTAACAACGGCTACATTTCAGCGAACTGGTTACGTTAGTAGCACGTCAACCACCTCTGTAATTGTGCTTAAACTATCCCGAGATATAGAACGGTAATTATTTTTTGTGTATTATTCACAAAGTGCATTTAATATGGACAAATTGTGACACGACTAACTAGTTTAAAAAAAATACTTTTTGGGTTACTAGTGAGGCTGTTCATAGCTAGCTAAAGTAGTCAAGGTCAGTTTAGCTTGTTTTGGCTCCTGTTTCTATATTAGCATTAGATTTAAGATATCTCAAATTACATATTTAAGTTTTCTAATATATACAGGTTTTTCTTTTACAGAGTTTTAATGCATGCAATGTTGAATTAGAGCATAACATGGTGCATTACTGCCAGCTGTTAACTGTGTTGCAGCCCACCTGTACAGCTGTCTATGGGAAGATGCTTCTCCGGACGTTGTGGTCCAGATTGGGAGCTCAGCTGCACGTAGAAAGAAAACCAGTCTTCATCTGTGCCTCTGCCCGTCTCTCCCAGTCGATCCAAACACAGTATCAATCCAAAACCAGGATTTACTTAAACTGGTCTGGCCTGAGGATCTGTCACAACACTCTTCACCAACAGCATACGCATACAAGACATGTTCTGCCTGCTTTAGTTGGATTTAAAAGTCTTTCCAGCAATTTGTTGTGTGACCCTGGGATGCTGACAAAATATGGAAGTGGACAGATGCGTTTTTATTCACCCGATCTTGTGAAGTCAGTGTTAAAACCAAATTTAAAACCAGCAGCGGTGCCTGGAAAAAGGGTTCCCAAAGGACCAAGAACAAAACAGCCTTCTAGAGCCAATCAGCCTTCCCTAAATGTGGACGAGGTGATTCAGCTCGTGCATGACTGATCTTTTTAAGTGTTGATTTTTACATGTCTTTTTGTTTTAATGATTATTTCTTCCCTGTGTTTCTCGGTAGGATATGATGCAATGTATTGCCTTTGCAACAGCAGATCAGTATCATTTGCCAACACTTTGCCACGACTTGGTAAGCCACGGCTTCCATGAGATGGATTTACCAAGAGGTGATGTTAAAAATTATTCATAGATTACAACTTTCCAGGGAGTTAGATGTGATATATGCTGCTTGGAACAGATAAAAGATTTTATGACAATCATGTTTTAATTTCAGATGCCTCAAATGTGCTGGTGATAAGCACAGACATGGCTGCAAAACCAGACGACGATGCTCTAATAGTCTTCTTCAGGTAGAAATAAAGTAGTCTGTTTTCAAATTACTGTATGTATTTATGTATGTATTAGCATTAGTGTTTAAAAAATGTTAAAGATACCCAACCTTAGTTACAGGGTTTTTTGACTTTCTCTATTAAATTAAAGGGAAGGCTCTGTCGTTTTCTGGAATGTTGAAGAGAAAACGGTAACCCAACTATACATTTTATTAAGTATAATATTTCAGTAATTGTAATTCTTGTTTATTTTTCGACTGTAGCATATTAATTCAATAAATGATTTTTTTTCTGTCTTAACAGTTGAAAAGGGTTATGAGAATATTGGAACATCATGAGATCCAGCCCTATGAAGTAGCATTAGTCCACTGGGAAAATGAGGAGATTAACTACACTGTTGGAGAGTATGTTGATCTTCACTCACTCACACTTGTTTTTGTTTATTTGTACTTTGAGAGTTTCTTTAGTTTTTGTTAAATTAATTAAGTACTTTCTTCTTCAGGGGAAACACAAAGCTTGAGCGCGGCAACTTTATTCTGAGTGACAAGATGGATCAACATGAAGCTGTTCTTGAGAAATTTGCATTTTCAAATGCACTATGTTTGTCAGGTGAGAACTTGCACTTGAACTATAAATCACGAGGATTTGTATTGTTATGTCACATAACAATACAAGTAGTAGCAGTGTTCTCAGCCTCTCAGAGGTGTAACCTTGTCCTTTCTTTTCCAGTGAAGCTGGCGATATGGGAAGTGTTTTTAGACAACTTTGTAGAGTCAATTCAAACCATTCCAGAGGTACAATGGACACTTACCAGCAATCACAAATAAATTCTGAATAATTGATGATATGTAATGGTTGTTTGTGCGCAAGGTAGATCATTAATCAGTGCTCCCATTAATGCTAATGTCCTAATCTATTTTTTTTTCCTCAGACACTTAAGTCTGGCAAAAGAGTTAAGTTGTCCTCTGCAGAGGTTATGAAGAAGATAGGCGAGCTTTTCACTTTAAGGTAAATTAGCAGTTAATCCAGAAGGAACTGCAACTTTTTCCTTTTTTTTTTTACATCAAGAAATCCATCCAGTGGTTTCAGCTTTGAACCTCAGATTTGTATTTGTTTTTGTCAATTCAGTTTGTGTCTGCCAGGTTATCAATAACAGAAATGTTTGACATACTCTTATATTGTTGTAGTTGCCATCATTGTTATGTCAGTTTCTACCCTCAATATTCTATGTCTAAACAACTCACGCTTTAAGAAATCCTATCAAGTATTTGCAATTGCAAAAACTATTGTAGGTTTACTGTTGTACTTTCATACTCCAGGATGACAGACTCTGTTTAAAGCCTTTGTTTTTACGTCCTCCTCTGACAGACACTGT